>JAWWEE010000085.1:4410953-4437240 GCA_035221455.1 Xenops minutus
TATGCAAGCCTTGCCAGGCCAGGTAAACCCTTCCCTGATTGGCCTATTGTTAACCCTTCCCCTTGAATCCGATTGGCCGTGAAGCCTATAAAAGACCTGGCCTGGGGACTAAACTCTCTCTTTGCTTTCCTGCCCTCGGTGTGTGTGTGTCTCTGCTTCTGGGGGCCACGTGGGCCAAACACGTGGCCCAGGGAGGGGACCGGGAAAGTGGGGAGCGATCCCAATTCAGCCGCCGCAACTATCGACTTCACCATGTGGTGTCCTTTGCACCTTAATTCAGAGGCATCTCTCACTAATTGCATAAAAACAACAAGCAATAACATGGCTTGGAAGATCTTGGGAGAAATCTCCTCAATGTTTTAAATATGATTTCTTTAAACAATGAATGTAGACTTTCTAAAAATATCGTTTATCCAAGATATAAGGACCCATGGCTCTATTTGCAGACCAATAATTAGGTGATTAAAAAAAAAAAAAAAAAAAAAAAGAAAAGAAAAAAAGAGAAAGGTTTGGAAATACCACATTTACCTTCAACTAGCAAGAAATTAATCCCATGTTAACAAGTATGAAACTTGCTACACATAAGGATCAAATTTTTAATTTATATAAGCTATGTATTATTAGATTGGTATCATCTTACCAGAGGATATTGGTTTTTGCTGGAGAATTGGTCTGCCTACTTTAAGAACTTCAAAAATTATAAGATTTTGTTTCCTACAATTGTTACATATCCCTTTTTATTTTTCTTCTACTAATTATTCCAGGTCCTAAAAACGTTTTTATTTAGTTGAAAACTCAACACGCATTCACTATCAGATATGCAAACTAATATTTTTAGTGTTCTGTTAGCCAATTTTCTCTCTTTTGGTTAGCTCAATACATAAAAGTAGTTTTCAGTTTGTGTATCAATCTCTTGAGATAACTATGTGGAGTTTTGTAGTCAGAAAGTTCAGTATTTTAAAATTACAGTTTTCATGGGTAGAATTGATACTGATTGAAAACAATTGCTCTAAGACTTATGCAGTCTAAATATCTCCAATATAACTGTTTTGTTTCCTGCTCCAGTATTTTGAGATGATTGGTAATAAATATTATTGACTACTGATTACATTATGGAGGTTTTTTTCTTACCTATTTTCAAAAAAGATTGGGAACATAGGTTCTGGTTCTATTTTTTAGGAAGTTCTTCTCAATGGATTAAAACTTTGCAATATTAAAAGCTCTCCACAACTGGGAGAGCTGGCAAGGACACAGACAAAAAAAGTCAAATGATAAGTGATGAACATTATTTACTGAAAATCTCATTTATTATGTGTGATACCAATGTACACATGATAACAATAGATTTAAGCAGAAAATCAACAACAAGTTTTGGAAAGTCTCTTTTCTTTTGCAACTTCAAAATTAAATCAACAGTACTTTTCAAGTATATATACTTGTGACATTAACAGCACAGACTACTACGTACAAATATACAAAACTTTTCAACAAAATGTCAATGACAAAAAAGCCTCCAATAAAGTGTGCAATACTCATTTTATTATTTTTTTGCTAGCACTTCAACAGATGTGTTTCATAAATTTCTATGACTATGCGCTCTAACTGAGATGTTCTATCTCAAAGGAAAGCAAAATATTATGATATCATATACAAGCTCCTTTCTTTAAATCTTTGTGCTAAACAGGATAAAAGAATAAGACCCTTGAAGACCAGATCAGTATATTCATGTGTTCCCCAGACACACAGGAAGATGATATTTATTTCTACCTTAAATTTTTATTAATGTCAAACATCTTTCAGCTCTTTAAACTAACATGAAAATTTCTAATAATGTGAGTACAAGCAAATACTCCACAGAGAATGTTTACACCTATATATGATACCAGCAGTGCTTTTGTGTCCTACTCTTAGCAACACTTCTACTTGCTGTTTCTAGTCTATTTGAAATCACAGCTTCATGAAAGAGAGTGATGACTTTTGCTTATAAATACCAAATAATAAGAATAAATAAACTTTCAGTAATAGCTCATCACTGCATATACAAGTGTATTATGAGAACACATTGCTGAAAATCAATACAGCATACAGATCTAACAGAAAGTCCCTCAGAATAATTTCAGTTGGTGGATTCCTTGCTGTGTCTCCCTTCTATTCATGACACAAAATAATCTCATAGAATGAAATGCTAAACCTGTTAACAATGAAAAAAACTTTAATATTCACAGATAATTTTGACTCCTGACAGAGCAAGGAATGCTTATGAAGTCTGTGTACATGGCATAAGCCTCCCTCTACATTGCAGGGAACCAGACCGGACTAAAACTGGCTTACAAATCAAATTTACTCCAACATTTCTTGAAAAACTTAGCAGGATAACCAACCCACAAAAAAATTTTTAAAATCAGTTTCTTCACCTGTTCTATAAACAATCTTGCATTTTCTTAGTAATATCCAGTGCTATCTTGTTATGAAATACTAACAAATAGTGAACTAAAACCTCTGTGCAAATCAGTGCTTCAGGATAGATCAATCTCAGCTTATAGGAAAAGGTTTATCTTAAAAGCGTGGAAGCACTAGAATACTGGGTCCCATGTTCAGTAAGACTACTGGCAGTGTTTTGTTTCTGGGCTAGAGACATGTGCAGCCCTAAAACCAATTCTATTAGAATATTTCAAATTAATAGACAGTTTGAAGTACTGTACTTTTTCCACATGGCTGAAGTCCATAGAAAAAAAATTTTGTCTAAGAAAAATGAAACAACTTACTCCACACTTATCTGTACTTCCTCTTATTTAAAACATAAAGCTCACAGCACCCCAGTTGCAGATAAATCTAGCAAACATGAAAGCAGTAGAAGAGCCGAGTCAAGTGTAAAGTGAATTTTGCTTTATTCTCTCAGCCTCTTGTAACTGATTCAAAGACTGCTTGAGCAGGAAGTTATATTTGCATCATTGTGGTTTATGGGGATGCATAGATGCAGGATGTTTTGTAAGCCTTTTTACAATTATTTTCATAATTTAATTAGATGGAGGTTGTTTTGTGATGTCACAGGCTGGTTTACAAAATGGACCCCTATTATACAGAAAGCCCTCACCAGTATTACATTTATTTTATAGAAGAGAGTCATTTGACTAATTTTGTTGTCATTACACTTGTGAGTCTTAAAATAATTATCAAGATGAAAGTTCTGAAAAAGAAAATAAAATCAGACCATAAAAATCAACATATTTCATTGGAATAAGTGATATCAGCTTTCACGTCTATCATAGTTTTTCACAAGATCTGTCAGACTAAGGACCTGTTCCCCCTTGCTCCCTATATAGGCCAATATAAGTATACAGTGATCAATTTACAGAGAAGATTATACAGCACATATTCATATGCAATGTTGTTGCTATACCATAACACAATTCTGCTGAGCATTTGGGGGAAATTAATGTATAACTGTCTTAACACTATTCCCCTGATATGCTTTTCTGCACAGGAGATATTCCTTTAACCACTCAAATTTTTAAAATTTATTTCTAGTCTTTAAGAACGTGATAAAACCATTACTAGCTAAAAGTGGTATTGTAATAGGAGTTAAATTTTTTATAGCAACAGTCAAAATACTTATTTTTTCTCCTTTTTAATGCTTTCACAAAAACTTTAAATGAAATCACGCAACTTTCCCTTGTTTTGGTCCTAGTTTTCCCATGTAAAATCTGAAATTTTTGGCTAAGCATATATGACCTGCAGAAGACAAGATACATGCAGGGTTTAAATATAACTGATTCTCATAAACTTTATGCACAGCTGTGTTTTCAGTGAACTGTTCTAAGAAAAATTAAAAGATACTAGGGGCACAGTTTCAAGCTTTTTAAGAAAGCAATCAACTGAATACAAATTTCTTTCCATTCTTCTAATATCTCCCAATAAATATCCATAATTTTAGTAACCTGTTGACACAGACAATACCTTTTCACAAAGCCTTCAAATGCAAGATATGCAATATTTTCTTCTGATGCTCCCATGCTGCAAAAACTGAAGTGCATGGGTTACTTCTATGCACACGAAGATTTACAACAAACATAGTGGGGTTCTGCCCTTCCAGGAGTGTGTTTGGATTTAGGATCACTCTTCTGTCCGTCACCATCCTTCACCATATCACAGTGTGCTTA
This sequence comes from Xenops minutus, assembly GCA_035221455.1. Lineage (NCBI taxonomy): Eukaryota > Metazoa > Chordata > Aves > Passeriformes > Furnariidae > Xenops > Xenops minutus. The sequence goes on from JAWWEE010000085.1 coordinate 4,415,114, forward strand.
AGGCTCCTTATCTGTAGTTGTGAGGGCCCCTGGGCATTCCTGGCTGTGGCGCTGGGAAGCACGGGTTTCCAGGTGGATAGCCTGGCACTCCATATCTCCTTGGTCCCGGGGGCCTCGTCACAGCTATGGAGAGGGCAGGAAGGTTTCCGACTTGGCTCCGTGGGGGATAGTGGCCATTCGGGGCAGGATGCTGGAGTGCCTGAGAGGACCTGGCTTCTTGTGGCTCGCCTGTCTTCTTTGATTCATTGCCACCCTGTCCTTTCTTATTGTCTGAAATATGTTTGGAGGACAGAATTAATAAAAGAACATGCAATCCAGAAGTTCCCTGACAGGGAAAACTGCAGCTATCTGACCACCCCATACTGCAGGATAAAGTCTGGGCCTCCCCTGCCAAAACCTGGAGTAATGCACCTTCATGATCTTTGTGGTGGCTTTTCCATCCAGTTCTTTCTGCACTACTGTGAAATACTGAAATTGTTAATGGCTAAATATTGTTAAAATCACTGAAGGACTTTTGTCCACTGTAGCAAACTGTGCAAAGGAGCAACTGCTTGTCTGCAACCAATAAAGTCCACCTCCCTCCCCGAATATGCCTCCTAACTGGAATTGGGACTGTAATGGGAACTTCAGATAACACAAAATTGATACTGTTATCTAATTCTCTCAGGTCTAAGGAGAACTAAACAAGGCTGGAAGAAGAATGCATCCACAAGTAAAGCCAAACTCAGCACCTGTGCTGAAAATCAGCTTGTCTGGATTTGGCAGAGGGAGGCCACAGCCCACAGACTCATTTGCTGGCCAGGTCTGCAGGCTCCTCCCCTCCTGTGAAGACTGGGCTATTAATCGTTTATGACTCAGAACACCCACCCATTTCTGAAGGTGCCAGGGGGCTTTGGTGAGGCCAAGTGTGCAAGAGGAGAGAGAGGCTACAAACTAGATAAGAAGCAGATTCTGCAGAGATGAGCTGGTGCTTTTTATCATGCTAATTGCCCTCCCTCACTCAACTGGAAAACTTCCCCCTCTCCCTGTGAAGGTCTGATGGGGCATAACTGGCTCAACTGTGCTACTTGAGAGGCAGCTATCCTGTCTTAGAAGGGGCCAAAAACCATCAAAGACCCCCAAAGCACATCGTAGAGGCATTCCTGAGGCCTTTCACCAAAGAACTGCATGTGATACAAAAGACAGTGTAAAATTGTCCCACCCACAGGAGAGGTTCTTGGGCATTCCCACCTAGCCTGAACATATATTAATCCATTGAACTCGATGTTTCATGGGACCTTCAACACCAAGAAGATCAGGAGAACCAATGAGACACCATCAGGATCCACTTGCTGGTGATATTTTCTACTTAATCTGCCTCTTTGTCATTCTCCTTCTGTTCCCCCCTTTCCTATTTCTTTCTATCTCTCTCTACATCACATTTACTGTTAAATAAAATCCATACTATTTACCTCAGCATATGGTCTTGTTTGCACCTTAATTCAGGCAGAGGCATGCCTCTAGTAACTTTGACAATCAGATGATAACAAAGGCCCCCAGGGGGAAAGGTGAAAACTGCATTTAGATATCATCTGTAAATGGTGATGAAGGCAGTAATTGCATATGGCTCTTCCAAAGACAGTCATCTCTAACCTCAGTTTCTCTCCTAAGCTTGAGGCAGTTTAGCGGCTGCATGGCATGCATGTACAATGAGGAAAAGGCAACAGCCAGCAAAATCCTCCAGGACAGACCAAAACCTGCTTGCCCAAGCTAAGTTTTCTGATAAGGATTGCCACCGTACTGTGTTTTCACTATACCTTTTCCAGGTGAACCTGACACAGTGAAAACTGTTCTGAGTATTTCTGGGTCAACAAAATGCAACATAAGGGTACAAGATCTAGACTTTGACTGATTTGTGATAGAAAAGAGGCATCACTGACATTCAGACCAGGCTTTAGGTGCTTTGTTTCAGTGGGACTGGGACCTTCAATTCATTATAGTTCAGCTTTTTAACTTGGTGGTGCCTGGTGTGGAATAATGTTACAGTATTTCTTAAACAAGACAAAGAAAGAAAAGTGAACTGGAGATTAGGCTAATACTTGTGATTCAGTATTGTGAAGATGTTTCAGGAAATTTTGGGAAAGGAAGCAGTCAAGGCAGTGAGGAAGACTAGGATCACACATGCATGAATTCCTTATCCTGAGACTGAATGAAACCAGTCCTTACCTTGGTTTGGAGTCGACTCATCTTGCTTGTCTTCTTTAGGCTTTTTCTGTGGCACTTCTGTCTCAAATGGATTTTCTTCTTGTTCATTTGATTTTTGTGCCTTTTGTTTATTTCTTCTTTTATTTTCTTCTGCTTGCTAATGATGGGAAGAGAGAAGGCATCTTTCAGTGACCCAAAAAGCTTCTCTAATATTTAGTAAATCAAAAAATTCAATAATTCTCTATTCCTTACACTTTGTAACTTCTTTTTAAGTTCCAAGTTAGCTTCCTTGTAGGATTTGGATGTCGCGTTGAGATAATAAATACTCAGGCTAAATTTAAAGAATAATAATTTTTTGTTAGGCAATGATTTAAAGACTCAGAACATTCCTAAAGCAACAATTACAGTTATGATAACATTCCTATAGCAACAATTACAGTTGTGATAATATAAAGTCTATATATTTTCCTCATTTATTGTGCCTTATCAGTACTAGTATTCTGACAACGAATTATGTATTTCCTTGCAGTATGAGAAGGCACTGCTACTTCAGGGGTGGGAAAAATGAAAGAAATTATTGTCTCTAATAGTACTCTACATTCAATGTTACTGTAGCTAAGGAAGGTGTTCCATAAAGCAGTGCTTTACACACTTTACACTATAAAGTATGTTCTAAAGCATAAGTTCTAAAAGTTAATTAAGTCATAGGATATGCCTTAAAAATTACTAAATCATATTTATAAAAGCTATTGAACTAATACAGTAGGCAATCTGAAATATTGTGAAAAAACCACAAAAGCATAGTTTTGCATTTTTGTTTTTAATTATAACTGCTTCTTCTAGTAAACAAAAACATAACTACACAATGCAGTTTTCATTTTGTAGTGTATGGAATTACTGCAACTATGGAATTACTAGTTTTAACCCCCTGATTTAATTAGAAAAAATCTAATACAAAGTCTTTTATTGACATAATCAGTAAATAATTAATGATATATAAAAAATAATATTATATAAGTATCATATAAATAATATCAATATATGTGATATATATAATATATAATGTATCTTTTTATACGATATATAGTATATTTATGCTATAGTTATATTTTCTATTTAAATCATTATATAATAACAATAATAATTGTAACAATAATAATGCACATGCTGTTTCCTCTGCTTTGCCTGATTTTGCCTTGCATTTCCCCTATTTTTTTTCTTTTTTTCTTTATTTATTTTTTGTATCTTTACCCTTTATTGTTAAGGGTTAAAATAGAATATGGTGTTAAATGAACCTTGGCAAAATTTCATCTCAGAATTTTGTCTTGTTTTTGTAAAATCCTTCTGCAAATTGTATTGTATTCTGTAATCATCTCTATATTCATTCATAGTTCTACAATGCAAAGTTAAATCCGAGCTGGTGTATGTAGAATTAAATTTTAGTTCAGCAGTATGCTAAGTAACCCTATATACATATACAACAGATTAAAATGCCTTTATAGAGCAAGACAATACAATTTCTAAGAACAAATATTCTGGGGTAACTTTGCTTTATCATGTACTGACTGACTTACAAAAATATCCACTAGCTCTATTTTATAAAGTCTTCAAAACCTTTCCTCACACCCTTGTCCCAATAGCTTAGATTACAGTCTTTGTAAATGAAAAGCACCTAAGATTATTCAGAATAACTCTGCTCCATGGTGTTCATGTTTCTATTGAACTTGCTAAGGATATATGATGTGCTATTCTGCGTACTGGACAAGGTGATCAATGTTACAGCCTTTCAGATCCCCTATACGCTTTTTCCATTTTAACAGTTTTGTCATTATTGCAGCAGCAACATTTTTTAAATGAATAATGAAGCAAAAAAGAAAGCCATTGAACAAAATAGAGATAACAACCTTTCTGAAACAAACACTAAGTATGATTGTATAAAAGACTCACAAATTCTTCAAGTCCCTCACCACTAGACAGTCAGCACTGTTTTTTAATTAGATATTCAGAGTGAAAGAAACTTAACAGATTATATAGTGAACATTGTATACGTACACCATCAGCAATATAAAGGGTAGGATGAGTCCAGGGTTAGAGGCATAGCCAAATACCTTCCCGAACCAAGAAGGGAAGTCATGTTCCAGAGTTTCTGATATGACTTCAAACATTCTAGTTTTCCCACTATTAAACAGAAAAGTTGACAGTCATCATCATGGCTAGGCTTCGCAAAAAAAGATTTGAGAAAAATTGACAATATGCCACATACAAATATTATGGCAACTATGAGTATATATGCTACTCACATAATATCAAATCTGGGAAAAGGACAATAAACCGTATTTTAACTTTATTTAAAACTCTACACTCTGGAAGGACTAGTATATTAAGTAGTATCTTTGTATTCTAAGGAGGAAAGTAGACACCAAAATTCATATTGTATGCTACTAGTTTTTGTCTACAGTTGCCCCAAGATTACTCCTCAATGAATCAGTGTACTGAGTTGTGAACTCCTGACCATTAACCAATGAATGAAGTGAAATTTGTGCTCTATGAAGACATGAGAGAAAATTCAAATCTAGTTTTCTTTATGATTGGTGAGCAAATATTGGTCTGCTTGCAATTGTTTTTTGTTCAGCTCTATTCAGCCCTATTCTCTCTTTGCTACACAGGTCAGCAGCTGTGCTTCAGGAGATTTTTGTTATTGTTGCAGCAGGCTAATTACCTTAATATGTAATTGTTCCAGGGCCGGTTTATCTACAAAGTATTTTCTCCCTGGTCTATATTAATTCAGAAGCATATCCATAGATGTTCTGGAAGTCTCTTACTGGTTTTTTTGCCTTTGCCTGTGACTCGTAATATGGAGTTTGACATTTTTAACAGAGCAAGATTGCTAAAACTGCTCTCTGACTCTCAAGATTAATTGGCAATTTTAGCAAAACAAAAAACTACAAACCACAAATTTCAAAATAAATGAGGCACTGAGCTACCAACAGGAAAATGTTTTCCTTTTTAAATACAGAGCCATGCACTATGAGTATTTATCCACTCAGTGCTCTACTGTGGCATTACCTATATTCAGCTTGAATGAAATTTCCTTAGTTTCAAGTGCTGCCTGTTAAAAGTTACATTGGGTGTTTTACATTTTTGATGAAGAACAACATATCTCTGCATATGACAGAGAAACAGAGGCAGGCATTATCATCTTTCTCATTTTGAAGAGTGATCTTACTATTTCATTAATATCCAATTCAATAACTGCTTCTACTCAGATACGACCTCAGATGTCTCCCTCTGGTTTTTTGCTATGACTCAAATAAAATATATTAATTTGTGTCTTTTGCTTTGTTATCGTTTCTTCTGCAAATTCAAGTGATTTTCTCTCTCATCAGAATTTTTATCATGTCATGCAATTCTCCCTTTCTCAACCTGTGACTGTTGCAGGTGTCTAGAAACAATCTCTCATTTTGCCTTTGGCCAAAGTTAATGGAGCAAGACTTCTGCTTCTTTTCAAAGTGCACTGGGAATCATGCAGATGGCATTTTACTTACAAAAATAATGTATTATTAAACCTTTCATTGCAAACAGAATGTCTTTTTTACTATTGTCCTACAGTTGGGTTTGGGGTTTTTTTTAATATTTTGTTTAAAACCAAGGACTCAAGACTTTTGAAATTTTGAATTCCGTATCTTGACTGTTGTTGTGTGAGCATTATATAGTCATATCTCATGCTACCTGACAGGAAGAGATGATGAAAATGGTCCCAGGTAATGTGATAGAAGGTCCCAGGTAATAGAAGAAGGTGTGGAAAACTCTAAACTAGTGTGAATGCAAGGCATGTGTTTGCATAGTTAAGGCAAGCCAAAGTGTTCAAAAGGAACTAAGGAATATGGAGGTCTTGAAGACTTCAGAAAAAAATTCAGCTTTACAATGGTAGTACAGACACATGAAATTCTGAGAGCTGGAGAGAGTTGTGACAGTCAAAGACTAAACCACAATACATTTAGCACACCATCATACATTATGATAAACCCTTCCTACATGGCATACAGACATTTCCTAAAAGCCATCACTTTTAAGCTAACAGGCTGGATATGCACAACAGGTCACTGCTCTACTCCTTAAGAATAGCTTGTCTTTAGTGCAGCAGTAATGACAATTTTTTACATTAAAATTAACTAAAAGAAACTATTTTCTGTTCTACATCTCAGATAAAACTTTCTAAATAATTATTCAGTTTTCCAGGATTCCAACTTCAGGAATTTCCCACCATGAGAAATGTGACTCAATTAAACACTCAACCTACCAGGTGCTAATATTTATTATAGAAGCACTATTTCTTTACTGCATCATTCACTCTGATATGGTGAAGCAGTTCACTACATCAATTACAAAAGATGGATGTAAAATGAAAAGAACCTGAAAGGACCACAGTCGAAAGATGGTGGGATGGAAACAATGGTGTACACAGCAGGCAGTGTGGAGAGAAAGAGGATGAAAAGTAGCATGGCCATGTAGAAATTATTGGATCTGGAAGCCTTGAAGACCCTCTCTTGAGGAACATTGCAGCACATCACTGCCCAGCACTGCAGATACATGGATGTGTGGAGACGGAACACATTGATTGCTGGCAGACACGGAGCATAGAAAGATCCCATCCTAGAAAAGAAGCAAATAAAAAATAACTACTTTGTTATAGGACTTCTGTCTTCCTAGATATGACACCCATTCCCTGTGTCAATGTTTTTTGCAGCCATACACACTGTAAACTCAGAAATTCACAAAACCATCTTTGTGCAGTTTTTTTACTGGTCTTTTCTCTTTGTTCTTTTTTTAAGAACTGAAGGTGAACTTTTTGTTTCAGTTACAAAGTCCTCTTTCTCTGCAAATTAAATTATCACTAGTTGAAATATTATTCATTTTTAATTTGCCCAGGTAGCATCCAGCTTGTGTTGTGTAAAACCCAGGTATTACCAATCTCTATAGCTAGGAATGAACAAAGTAATGTGGGCTATAATTCATTATTTTTCTTAATGTATAGTACATTTTAGTAAGGATATTTTTGCTTAGTTGACATTTATTTTAACTTCTGTTGCCATAGTCATTTAATGCATCATGACAATAATCTGTTTATTAATTCTGCTGAACACTGCTTTTTCTTCATTATATGTGGTTTTATGGTTATGGCACTGACACAGTTGGCATTGTTTGATTTTTATCACACCTTGTTTCTTGTGTCATGTTGACTGAAAAACAGCTACATTCATTTGTCTAGTCCTGTCTTTTACTCCATTTCAGATGAGCAGAAGCATGTGAAATAGAATTTGGAAAGCTCAAATAAAAGAGAAGTTAATTTATCTTATGTATGTATTAATGATAAACATGTTTTCGGCAGTGTGTGTTTGTTATAACTCAGTCAATCCCTTTTTAGTCATATGACGTACTTGCTTGAGTTTAAATCATCAGATACCACTTTAACACCACAGCTCTAGTACCTTACTGAACTACTCAACCCTGCAAATATAGTATGAAAATGTGGTCCCAGCTCTGCAATAAGCAATGGAATGAAGGATGCTGTATCTAGCATCACAAAAACACAAGTCATAGTTTCTGTGCCACAAACTGTATGGCAGCTTAGAAGGGCACACAGTCTGTACACGTAATGAAGTACAAAAATGATAGATAGGTATAGAAGGCAATAATCAGGAATCTGTTCCCTAACCCAGTTCCCAATATCTCTCAGGTAGAGAATGATTTTCAGCCTATCTTCTGAAGTTTTAATTACAGCAGTCAAAAGCATTAGTTTCAACAACTGGGTATCAAATGAAAAATGGAGCTTATGCTGCAGCCTGATGACTAGCAACCTGAGAAATGCTTCCTAGCAGAAACATTCCTTCCAGAAACTGGAATCACAATTCTAACACAGATATCAAGAGGCCAGCTGCAAAGCTGAGCTGTTTTTGTGAGATGCAGGACACAATGTGGATGCCTCAGATGACAGCAATAGGGCTGGACAACCTCCAGCCCTACTTATGGCATGCCATCACTGCAAGGCCATGGGTGGTCCCATATTCATCCCCAGTGATAAACCCTCCATGTGAATGAGCCCACAGCATGGCTGTCAGGTCCCTGGTGAATCCCCACAACAGGCTTTGGTTATGGGTACTTCAAGATATTTGCAGCCCCTTTCTTGGCTGTATTTCTGTGGCATTCAAAGATTCTGCATCAGCAACACTGTTTGCATATCCATGTGCCTGCACAGTGAAGCTAAATACATTTGTTTTAAGGCCTTTTTTTCACAGGAAACATGGGAAAAGAGTGGTAACATATGTTGAAAGGCTGAGATTCAAAGCAAAACAGTACAGAAAGCAGTCAGACAACAGAAGTATAAGATTAGTCTATGCCTCTTTTTACTTGTTGATCTTACCAATTCAGTGCGAAATCCTGATGTATCTGGTCCCACAATCTTAGCCCAGAACTAGTTTTGAAGTGTTCTCACTGATTGCAGTGTACCAGAGTTCAGTATATATTTCATTATACTTCCATCAAACTAAAGAAATGGGACACGATCAGGATTTTGGAAGAATCCTTCACAGATACAGATAAATCCTGCCATCCTGCAGATGCAACATGCTTTGTCACACCTACCAGATCATGCCTTGGTTAAAGATCAGTCCCAGCACATTTCCACTTATATCAAACTCTGAATATGATGGCTGAAAGAAATGATACAGATGTTTTCATTAAGTTTGCAGAAAGGGTTTAAGATGACTTACAGTAAATTAAAACTCTCAATTCCTACATCTGCAGTACACTGGCATCATGTTGCAAGGCCTCGTTATCAGATACTTCTTATCAGTGAATATTGAAATAGTATAACTGAAGGGCAGGAGGCAGTCTTTTATGTAATTTGCAGTATTTTACTGAAAATCTTTTTGAGATCTGTTCAGAGGAAGGTGCCAATGGAGAATTAAAAATTATTCTGAGTAGTGGGTGAATTTTAAAGCAACAAGTCAGAAATTTTCCATTGGAATGACTAGTGGTGGTCATGCAATGTGTCTTCCAATATGGAACCAGCCATGAAATTTAATGTGATTAATGTGATTTAATGTGATTTTATACCTGATTGAACTATAGCATTATTTTTCGTATTTTAGCACTTAGACTGTTGAAGAATTCCTTTTAAGCATCAATGGATGTTGTTAACATTGTTGTCCATCCTTAATATGAATATCTTATTTCTAAATTGAGTGTGTTTGATTCTAATTCTAAATTTAAGATTAAAAATGAAGTCTCGCTATTGCTTCATCTGCTGAAGAAAGCCCTGTATCATACATTTTTATTTCCAGTGTAGACTCATAAATACCACAAGAATTATTTAGTCTTATATTTCTGAACTTTTCATTTGACCCTCTTCATTCTGTTTTTCCAAATTTTTCATCATTTCCACATCTGTTCTTTTGTCCTAATTATGAACTTCTAATTCATTAATATTTCCACCTGCAAACATTGAATACACTGAATTTAAGCAACAATTAAAATACATTCATGCATGTTAGTTTGTGTGCGTATCCATCAGAACAAAGTTCTCTGGTAAGAAATTTTGGCTGTAAACTTTTTGTGTGCACCTAGATGTCTATTTCAAACATATTATTTATGTGTGTTTTTGCATTTATATATTTATATTTATATAAATACCATATATGGTATTTATACAGTTTACATCCTCAGAAGATCTTATTTACTCACCTTACTTATAAAAGAGTATTGCTACATCATAGCTGGTAACTTGCATGACTCACATTACTAGTAGACAAAAGAACCATGAATAATGCGTGTCTTCCAGGTATCAATTACATTGACGATTGATAGAGGGAGTAAGGAGCATGAAATGCAAAAATAACTCTTCCCTTGCAGCTGAACCATGACAGAGTTATTCTATTGAAATCATCATTTAAACTAAAAATTTTGACTTGTACTAAGTTATATTTTTGGAATATTTGAAGTCCCCACACTCTTTCAGTGCAGCTTTCTGTATACATACATATATATATGCACGTTTACAGTGAACTGCTATATTTATGTTGCTTATATTTATGAATCTGCCTCCATACAATGAGCTATTAAATAGATTACTAGTATTCAACTTGAAAAGCAATTAAGGAGACCTGTATAGGGTATGCTATCAAAAGCAATATGGAGAGATTCATAAGATCATACATGATCAAATAATGCATGAGTGGTCTTCATAACATAGAGGCTAGCATTAACAAATAAAATAATTTGAAATCTAATTTTTAAACAAATAAAAGGAACTAGTTTTCCCACACAACATGTAACTTTTGGAATTCTTCACCAAAGAATATCTTGTTTGTCAAAATTATTTAGGATACAGGGAAAGTGTAAAAATTAATGGATGATAGATTCATGGCCACTAACCACAGAGACATAGGTAGAGCTCATTCCTAAAGAACCCTTTAAGATCAGATATTTACAAAAATTCAATGATTTCCAGTTTCAATTTCTACTTCCAGCTGTTGTTTCTGGCAGCATACTGAACCTGAGGACCGTAACAGATCAGACCATTATAGACAGACCTGTATACTGCCAGATAAATATGTCAATTATAAACTGATTGTATTCAAACTCCTCCATTTGATTTTGATATTACAAGGGTTATAATTTATTTGTGCACAGCCTGACTGGCTGGTAGTCTTTGCCTTGAGCCCTACACCAGTACTGTTTGGGACAAAATGCAAAACCTTGAAATAATGCTGAAATTTTATAGGAGCCATGGAATAACAATGTGATTACTATACCAGATAGCTGAGTTTTTTAGTAGAAAACATCAACATTTTCTCTTCCTCTGGAAAATTATCATTTTCCAAGATGCAATTTTTAATAACTCAAGAAAGTTTTACACATAAGAAGGCAAAATTTTGAGGGGGAAAAAGGGCAAAATTATGGCAGAACAGGTATGATGACTATTCATGCCGAAGTACCTATGCTAGTCTTAAATTACTTAGCTCTTTTCTGTTCAAAACAGGCTTCAGGAACTTTCCAAGCTTTTACAATACCATGCCTACTATTTAAGAGATGAAAAGCAGCATCAAACCTTACAGCATAGGTACCTTAGCTGGCAAATTTAGCCTAGATCAGATGAGTGTAAAAGAGTGAAAGTCTCAACTCACAAGTGAAGCGTACTTTCTTATGCTACTGAATTTACTAAGTTACTAACCTTACTAACTTTATCTCAGTTAAACTAATTCTAATGAAAAATATATAAAATAAGATTTCTAGAAAAATATCTTTCATATTTTTCTCCACAAGCTCTGTGTGCTAGAAGACCCTATCCAAATCTCCATAGAAACTAGTGTGATTGTATTCTGAGGAAGAGAGAATGAATCTTCAAAATGTAAACTTGTGAAAAATATGTACCTAGTCTTCTTACACAATCAAATAAATTTAAAAACTCCTGAAGTTACCAAAATCTAAAGAAAAGGACAAATATTAGGGCATATGCAAATTCTGAGAAAAACTAACACAATGTTGTTCAGGGATTTTGAAGATGATGTGACTAGCTGAAAGTTAACTGTAGGATTGAAAGGGAAATGCAACATGTTACATAAATTTGAAGTGATAAATAACAAAGACATTTAAAATCAGATACTTACAAATCCATACTCTAAGTCCCAGCACCAGCAATAATTGAAAAACCTAACAAAGACAGCTCTCAAGAAATCGCCAATTAGAATTGTGACGTATGTTGTCATCGTGTCAGAGACTGTCAGGCGCACAAATTCCTGTTAGAGCAATATTCTCTTTTAAGTATATATTTAAGCAATTAATAGCTAAAATAATAATGAAATACTGAATTAAGTCTGTGATTGTTCTTACCTACTTCAGCGTGGAAAAGACTCCGATCCTCCTCTACAATCACTCATTCTGTAATATGCCAAGAGAAATACTGCCCCTCATTTGCTAGGGGTATCCTGTGCTCTAAATTCCAATCATATTATCAGATGAGACTTCCAGGATACGATTAGACTGGGAAATCTTTCTAGTTAAGATTGCTGTTATATCAGAATCTGAGCCTATTATCTTCAACTTCTTTTGATCCATTTGACTTTGAGATTATTAAAAAAAAAAAAAAAAAGTGAATATCTTCTTTCTCAGGGAGTTCTGATGCCCAGTGAATATGGAGAGGAAAGAAGAAAATCCTAATGCTCATTCATCTACTTTCATTTTGGTATGTTCCACTATAGCTTACTATCACAGGCCTTACCCCAATAGTCCAATAAACTATTACTCTCCCTGATCTGAAATTAAGGGGAATGTGATGAACTATTAGTGTTAGCTTATTATTCAGCATCAGTGAAAAGAATAGAAGGCCTGATTTTTCTGCCTATATGCTCCTTGATGGCTATTTATTTATTGAGGAGGACAAATTGTCCAAGTGATTGAGCAACAGCAAATATGACTTGGTATTGAATTTGTTCTTGTGGACAAAATAACAGTGAAGTGTGATCAAATAGAGGAAAAAGGCATATTAGAAAAATTGTTTGGAAACCACATTTTATATTGTTGGATTAATAAATATTCAACTGAAACTAATAAAATATTTAAGCAAATTTACCAATAGATCACTGTTGCTATTTTGCGCTATATTACTTAGTTAAAGACAGATGCCTTCTCAAAAGCATACTGCTGTAAGAGCTGTCTTACATATATGTCCTTATTTTTCAAAATTGTTGAACATGTTTTGCAAGACAAAGACGGAGTCAGGAAGAGGAAGATAAGTCAAGAGGACAGTGAAAAGGAGGAGAAAAAAAAGGAAATGTTTTCAATGCTGTTAACTAACAGAATAAAGCATTTCCTGCTAGACAGGGTTCAAAAGAAAAGAAAATAATTTTTAAAAATATTTTTAGTTTAAAGAAAAGTGACACATCTTTTCTGCTCACATTTTATCACCTTAATGACACCTCTTAGCAGAAATATAGAGGGTTTAGATATCATATCCTGTAACAGACTATGACCCATTTTCAAATATGAGCTCAAAGCAGTTACCTGTCCCACCATTGTTTCCCAGCATGGTCCTCTGGGGACATCAGCAGGATCAACCTGTATTGGAGGAGCGGTCAAATTTTCTGGAATAGTACCATTGTACAGACTGGCTTCCCATATTGTCATGTTATACTTGACTATCTTTTCTTCTTCCAACTAAGTAAAGAAATAAATCAGGGGAAAAAAGCCAACAACAGCATCAGCTTGTTACCAAATCTCAGCCTTTTCTATTCCAAAATTTCTATTGCTAACTCAGGCATGGATATAATTTAAGTACAGAAAGAAGTGTAAGTCCTTCATTGACATGTCTGTGCTGACTGGAAGTCCTCAGCCTTGCCTAGCTACATGTTAAAAATAGTGAACGGAAGTAAATATCTTGCCTTGAGGTTGATTTCATCCATTAGGGCAATAATGAAAGTGTAGAGATTGCCAAGAAAAAGGGCAAAGATTCGTCCCAGCTGCCATCTTAGAGCTATTCGAGGGTGGTAATTTTCCAGAGAGCTGATTACATCAAACAGAGTTGGACAGAACATTCCTAAAAGTGACATAACCATGTTCACCTGAGAAAGAGTGGGAGAAAAAAGGTTTGAGTTTACAGTGAAATGTTAGAAACAAATTCTTCTATTATTACTGATTTGGATGAAGAATATATTGCCATTACTACTTTATATTAGGGGTTTGATTTAATAAAAAACAAAATTCACTCTAAGTATCACAAGTTATCTTCACAAAGGAAGAAAGGCTTGAAAAGTCAGTTGCAATCTACTGCAGATAGATGTATGATTTTTTTTTCATTTTCCCTTTCACATAAACCTCCAACATATTCAAATGTTAATTATTCTGACTAGAACCTACAATTTAACCAAAATTCTACTAAAGACTTAAAACCCATTTTTAGTACTGGTTTATTCCATCTTCTCTACTACATCTTCCCCAAAGACACATTCTATAAAAAGCATTCCTACACTACTTTTAATTTAACTGAGATCTTACCCAAAGTTAATCTAGATGTCACAGAATCATAGAATCACAGAGTATCTCAAGTGGGAAGGGACCCATAAGGATCATCAAGTCCAACTACCTGCTCCCCACAGGACTATTCAAAAGTAAGCCATATGAATAAGGCTGTCACCCAGGCACTCACTGAACTCTTGACAGGCTTGGTGCTCTGACTACTTCCCTGGGTAGCCTGTTCCAGTGACTCACCACCTTGTCAGTGGAGAACCTTTTCCTAATGTCCAATCTGAATTTCCTCTGATGAAGCTTCATTCCCTTTCCCTGTGTTCTGTTGCTGGTCCGCAGAAAGAGGTCAATGTCTGCTGCTCCTCTTCGATGAGATCACCTCAGCCTGCTCTTCTCCAAGCTGAACAAGCCAATTGACCTCAACTGCTCTTGCTTCTCAGAAGTAATATGGCAGCAGAAAGGCACTATACCAACATATAATTTCACTCACTTAAAAATGTGTACATTCCCACTCCTAAAAATTTACATCCATTTGACTGGGGTTCTTAATGAATAGAAGTAAATAGTTTTCTTTTTGTTGTTTTTGTCTTCTTGGGTTTTAATGACTTTTAGAGCTAATAAATGATTTTATTTTTTTTTTCACATTTGTAGGCAATTAGTAGTGTATTCTGTGCATGTTTTTTACCACGCCATGAGAAATATGTAGATATTTTACTAATGATTACAGGAACTCACTATTGTTTCTTATTTATTTAGATAGCATTATTTGTAATTTGGATTGACTTGTTAAAGTAACACGTCACTGTTACTCCATAACACTCAAAATTGAAACAACCAACCAAAAACTTGTAGCTATCATCTGTTGCATCATTTGGATTTATAACTCAAAAAGGCAGAATTTATATTTGAATGACCTGCTACCTTTTACCTTATTGTATTAACAGCTTTGTTGAGTTTCATACACTTGTGCTTTGAGTAAATTTTTTTCTTATGAAAATGGTTGATATTCCTATTTTTTTTTTGTATTTATAGTAGGCAATGAGATTTTTGTCATAAAAATATTTTTAATTTCTCTTTGTACTGAACTGTGCAAACTCTTTGACCTTAGAGTCTTCAGAGTATCTAACATAGTTTGTGACACATTGTCTCAGTCACCATCAAACCAAAGAATTTATGCTTAATAAGTTATGCTTAAATAATTTATGCCCAAAATGGCAGAGCTGCAGTAGTCAACTATAGTCTCATCATGACTAACCATGAATTCCTAAAATTCAGACTGATTGTAGCAGACTCTGTATCCTGTTTATCAATAGAAATGTTGAGTCCTGCTGTGATACTACTCAGTCTTGAATCAAAATCCTCACTGACTCTGGTGACTCATACTTCCAAGGCAACAAGTTCCAGGAGCAGATCTGTGCATAAGAGAAGATGTTCTGGGTCACACCGAAGGCTGATCAAGCCAAACCGGTGGCCAGGGATGAGCAATAACAAGGCACACACATATGAATAAGTCATAGACTACAATTATATTGTTTGGGAACTTGTTCAGTCAGGTCTGTGCATTATGTATTTAGTAACACCCAGGGGATTTCTCTTCCATGCCTTAAATAAATCTTCCTTCAGACAAAAGCAAATTTTGGCACCCATAGCACTGGCATCCAACATTTACCATTCATTCCCCTTTGCTTTTTCTGAGCCTGGCTTCTACTTAATTCATTTGATGTCCCTTAGTTCCCATCCTGGAAAACATAGTAAGTACATATTTTGGAAGAAAAAGTATGTTCTTTGGGCAGTATTAAATAGAGTATATGTTAAGTTTACTGAAATTTTCCTTTTTGTTGCATGAGAGGCAGGACAAAAGGCATTGGTTTGGGTTTTTTTTTCTCTCAAATATTCACTTTCTATGTTTTTATCATGCTCTGTATTTTTTACCATTTATCTGAAGCATGTATGTTTTTTCTCATTTGCTTTCTGTCTCCATTTTTCCAGGCCTTGGCTGCTCATGCTCCCCATCTCTAGATCAGTTCTAATTTTGGAGAACAGATGTTATTGAGTGAAACAAAGCACAGCCATTCACAAAGTTGAAAAGTGAGAAAATATTACAAACAAAAATGTAGTGCTTTAATGAGACAAAATGCAAGTCACTGATTTTTCAAAATACAAAAACTGTGATGTGGTTCTAAATTTGAAAAGTATAAATTTTTCTCAGATAGTTTCATAGATATATTTCTAGCTTTCTTGTGAAGGGTTTTACTGAATGAAAAAATCATCCTTTGATTTTACCCACTATTCTAGTTCAGTTTCAGAAAGGAGTTGATTTGTATTCTGGGCTTCTTGTCAACTTGAATCTCAGTTGCAGATTTTGTTCCCTTCATTGTATCAATGGCAGTTTTACTGTTTTGTGTGACTTAAAAATTGTGGAAAGATAAGCTAGAAGAGGGGCAACTTGCCAGCATGCATACAGGATAGAGTTATGGTTGATAGTCAATGTGGTCTTATATTCACACTCTGCTGAGTGAACATCAAAAGTCCTCTCTGTCCCAATAGAGAGAATTTTCTCTAAGAAAGGAATGACAATCAAGAGGTACACACTAATTATTAAAACTGTGGTTTAAAAGATGCTTTTTCTTTTTCTAACATTAACTACTTTGAAGACTAAGTCCTGCTCTTACACTAGGAAAGCTAGAAATTTACTGCTTATAGAGCTTTTCCAGCTGCTCTGAATCTCGTAAGAAATCCTGTCACTAACAAAGTCATATCTAAATACCAACTCCACTAGCATACTAAACTGTGCCAACATAGCATTAAATACTGAACACCCACTGCTTGTTGGTTAAATGAGAACTTCATTAAGTACTAAAAATAAATCATAACTTTTACTAACAATGATTGCAGTAGTCATAGAATTGTCTAACAGCTGCTGCAGAAAGCTCTAAATAAGACATATTTTTCTAGTAAATATTCTCAAATTAAAAAATAGATTTAGAAATTATATTTCATAATGATAAAACTAACTGATTTTTTCTGGAATTAAATAGATCATTGACAACACGGCATAATAACTTCAGTATGTGCATACTCCATACTTACTTCTAGGAACATTACATAGCAGAATATTTTTGATTCTGGTTCTGATTCAGAGAAATCAGTCTGTCTCCTCATATGTTTTCTCTGTTTTGAAGTAGCTTTATTTTTAAAAAGTACAACAACATATTTGAGGAAACTTGGTACTCAGTACGAAAGAGATGCTCATACTGCAAAATATCTTCCATCAAAGAAAAAAAGTCAGTTTCGTTCAGCAATTTTCATCCAATTTCAGAACACTTTGCCAAGGAAATAAGTGGCTTTATTCTTATCTTTATCAAAATTTCCACAGTCATGGGAAAATTGGTACAGTGCAGAACCATGATTCATCCATGACCAACCACCAGGCCACAGCCATGCAGGAAGAAGGATGCAATGGCTGATGAAATCCATCCACAGTCCCAGTCTGCTGGTTTCCACTAATTTCATTCTCTCCATGATGATTGTATCTAGATCATTGTATCTGAACTGTATTCTGATAGAACTAAGTACTGCCAGTATGGAAATGGAGCTAAAAAATTGACAACATTTTGGAAGAGGAGGGGTGTCAGAGAAAAAGAGTTCTTTTCCACAAAGTCACCAGTGGCACTTTATTATGCTGCAAGCTTCAGGGACAGATGAGAAAAAATGTATTTACCCTGGGTTGCTCCATGGACACTTTAATTGCATGTAAACAGTTTTCAATCCCTTACTGCATCCAGTATGATGAGATTTTGTGCAAAAAAGGCTTAGTAATTTTGTGACGAATGTAAATTTTTGCATCCTGCTGATTGCATTGTACTTAAGTGTTGCACTTTCATTTACTATGAGTACATCGTTAGTGGGATTTTTTTTATCTACAAAATCTCAATTAATGTACTAATGATGCAAATATAAGGAAACTTGATCTATAAAATAAGAAAAATATGTACATGTCTGTTACATAGAAGTCAAATATATTTATGAAATTAAATATTAATATCCAATCAAGGGCAATGTTTTCTACCTTCTGAATATGCTAATTACCTCTCAATAGGAAACATTCTTTAGCCAAATAATGTCAGTGTTGCCTTATTCACTCTTCTCTAGAGAAGACACACCTGCTCCAGATCCTAGCTGTGTGATACAGTGTCATCTTAGCAGTATTTTTTTGGTTGTTGTTACACAAATAAAAGTAAAACAATGAACATAAGTACTCATGTTACTTACTTTCTAGATTGCAACATAAGCTAATGTAATACCTTTTGGTAGCACAGATCTTGTTAATCCATTACCACACTTTTCAACTGATGGAAAGCTGAAATCCTACTGAACTGTTTTCCTCTGCTGATCCATCGACTCAGAGTTTGTGTTGCTTTAAGGCAGTTTCGTACATAATTTTTCTTTCCCATCAGATTACAATTCAGATCAAGTAACTTAATCCTGTCTCAACATTCCTATTCCAGAACATTCCTATTTCTCTGGATTCCAGAGGTAGATTACTTGAGATTTTGGTCAGGTTTTGGATGTTGGCAATTCCAAATTGATATTCCTTGTTTCACCATCGTCCATCTCATCAACTTTCTGAGGCTTTAAGCAGCAAACTAATTTGACAACATACACAGCAGTATCTTTGCTAAGAAAGTAGAACTTTCCCAGGTTTTATGACAGCACTGACTTCAGGTGCACAGTGCACCTGTCACAGCAAACGCAATCACTATCATCATTATATACTTCTATCAGGCAGACTGCACCTGCTTTAGAAGAAAGCACTAGGCACAGATTAGACACAAAGAAATGGTATAGGACTCCTGGACAGCGCAGGTGAAACTGGAAGACATGAGTTTCAACCTGCTGCGACACTGAGAAGTTGTATCCATGAAGCCTCAGATAACTTTGTGCCCACACACCAGTAATTTTGCTTGGGCCAGTCACAGGAGGAAAGCAACAGGAGAGCGAGTTCCTTGAAGAGATCTTGTGAATCCACAGAGTTTCTGGAAAACAATCTTAAAAGCACAGAGAAGGAAATGTAAAGGCTTCAAATGAAAACTAAATACAAAACGACATTTGAAAGAGGCAACGAATACATTTAGTGAAGCAGGAAACCAAAAGTCAAAAGAAATTATTGTGTTAGACATTTACCACCCACACTCAGAATACTTAAATCATCAGGAAAAAAGCCAACATGCAAAGCAGAGGAACACAGCTTCAAACCACATCTATTACAGAAATGTGCTAGCACGAACTTCATTTCTTTCCCACCACCCGTAGTTCTCCAGACCTTCCAAGGCAAATTTCTGGGATCTTCTGACAACAAAAAAGATGAGGTAGCCACTTCCAGCAAGTGTGCATAGGGCTAAGAAGTTAGCAAGAACCCTCAGAAATCGAGTTAAGTGAATATTTTCCTCTTTTCGACTCTCCTGCTCCTCCACGATCGCTTCCTGCACTTGTTAGAAAGAAAATAATATTATGAGTACTTTAAGGGTCAAGGCCCCCCATTACTTCCTAAATTCTTAGAAGCCAGTTAAAGAAATTACAAAGATGCAAATGCACAGCTATGCTTCATGTTTTTTGATGAGCTTGTATTCCCTCATAAAGTCTTGTTTAGGCCCTGGCAGATTCTGGGGGTTTGGCTCCCCAGGGTCCACCTTGCCTTTGTTTTCTGTGTCCCTACTGAGTCTTGTTGCACTTATACTCATGTGCCAAAAAAAAACGAGGCAAGTTTTGTCAGCTTGCAAGGTGATATGAGGCTGAGTGACACAGCAGGGTAAATGTGTGATTATCTGTCAGAAAAGGAACTGTCACACCTGAAAATATGCATTTCTGAGAAAAGAGGAAAAGGTTTTATTCTGAAAGTCAGCAATTCAGAAGGAATAAAAAGATAGTCCAGATGTAGAAATCCCCAAAAAGGTAGATAGTACAGAGCTTCAGACTGCAGAATAAAATGTTTGCCTCCCATTTGCCTTTAGCCATGACTGATAAATATTAAGAGTTTTCACTCTGAACTGACCTTACATAAGGGAGTTTGGTTACAGCTTCTCACTTTGGTATAGAGATTAGTTGTCCAGAAGGGGAGCTGAATTCCTGCACTGCAATAATTGCCCTGCATGGCTCTGCTCTTTTTACAGCTTGTGTTTGTCGCATAAATTAAAGGAGATTGCAACAGTTTTTGAACAGAACTCCAATGACCTCCTACAAGCCAATATTTCACCCTTTCTTCATGAGGTTCCTTGCTTATTTGCAAGGATCACAGTAAAACTTCACGAGTTTATTTCACAAAATTAAGCCTTTGTCTCAACTGATTTGTATTATTCCCCAGATTTCAGCATCTGACCCTAGCAGGCAGACAGGGAAAGCTGACAGTTTCGGTGCTTTCAGTCAGTATTTCTTCAGTGTTTGTTTTTCTGGGATCTTTTCTTGATGACTTACACTGACTTTGAGTGCAGTTATCTGTTATACCTGCAGTTGAGAAGGTGGGCAGGGTGAGATGGTAAATCTGCTATACCACTACTGCACACAGGAAAGTTGTTGTGTGCAACTGAGTAGTGCAGCTGCGCTGAGCCATGTTCTGAGACTGCAAGCCTAGCATCTTCTTAATTGTCTACCAAAACTTTGCTAGTGTATTCCCTGTACATTATTATATTGAAAAATAAATTTTCCTTTACATGCTACACAGGTGTGTCCCAGAGACCCCAACATAGAAACACATTCTTTAATATTCAACATATAGAATATATCCCCTTTATAGTTTTCACAGTGAGGCACATCACACCTTGTTCCAGATTCCTCATACAATGACTTTTGAAATCAACATACCCTATACCTTTCAAAGAGGCCTAAGAACATCTTGCAAATTTTTCAAATTGGGCACTTTTCCTAATTAATTTGAAAATAAAAACATTGTGCAAGAAAAGTAACCTTTTTCTTATTGAAAAGCAAGTGTACACTCAAAATTCTGAAGTGGATTCTTATGACATCATAAATAGCCCTTTATAGATGATTCTATTACTTTATCTTATGACAGGTGTTATCTGTAGGAAGAGAAGGTGGTAATGTGAGGTTAGCAAAATATGAGTAACATTTCCAAAAGAAGTTTTTCAGACAAGCACCATAGAAATTGGAAGGCATCAGAAATGAGAAAAAGGAAAATCTAATTTTTACAGTATAACCATTTTTCCAAATCTAATACTGTCAGCACAGAGGACACAAAAGATGCTAAACCTTTTCTTCCACAATTAAAATGAAAAAATAACATGTCAAGGCACAAAGACCCAGATTCAGAAGAGTATACAGAAGTCAATTTCAGTTTAAGTTTCTAGGCCCCAGGCACAGTTTACACTTGATGTTAGTTCCACCTGATTCACAGTAGAAACAAAAAGTGTTACCTCTCCTTAGAGATCTCTGTTTTACCTTAAAGCTTGTTGTGATGGAGGCAAACTTATTATCTGCTGTCTCAGGATTGCCAATCAGATAGTCCCAGCTTGTGAACATCTTCCAGCTGAAATTAAAACTAGTGTCATCTCCACCGCCATCATCATTTGCATTCCTTGCCATTCTACAAAAGGCAGAAAGACACAAGAAGATCTTGTTATAATTAGTTCTGCTTTATGAGTGTGATTTTAAAATTGATTCAAGTTCTAATGTTTTTTGGGGAAAAAACCCAAACATCCCATGTCATTCTTGCTGTAATAAATCATTAGTCAAATTTTGCTGGAATCGAAATCATAAAAGGCAAACAAAAGCATAGGATGAGAAATTGCAGACATCTGGGTACCAAGATAAGAAAAAAGGAAAGCTTGACACAGATAAATTTTTCCATTCTTGTAAAATCCTTTGGTGTTTCAGTATGATAGTTTTTGTGTAACCAAGCATATAACCTG
>JAWWEE010000085.1:4445512-4462549 GCA_035221455.1 Xenops minutus
AGTAAAAGAACTCTTCTCTACTTTACCCACATAAAGTTGTCTTGGAAAGTTTTTTCCCCCTCTCCTTAAGGCAACAGTCTATTACTATCAATATTATTCCTTGTTACTGGGAGGATTGAGGAAATCACTATCTGTGCTCCTGATTCCTCTACCAATTGCCCCAGTGCTCTGAAGCCTCTTTTGATGCCCTCAGACTTCTTTGTTATTTCATCATTGCCAGTTCAAGCAATGAATAGCAGATAGTAAGCAGAGGGCCTTATTAGGCTGGGGAGTTTCCCAGTAACATCACTTACCCAAGTCCCAGGGAGACAGCAGACTTCCCTGTGAGTTGGGGTCAGTCTGCATATCAGGCCCTCCATTCCCCTTGGAAGTCTGTCTCCTATGGTAATTCTCAATGACAATTTAAAAGATTCCCACCTCAGGCACCATTACAAGTCCAAAGGTCAGTCCAAAGAGAATCATGTTTACTCCATACATCCAGCGCAAGAATATGAAATAAGATGCTACTGATGAGCCAAAGTGACCTGTGAAAACATCAGATGTGATAAAAAGGCAGATAAGTTAGCCATTTGAAGTTAGTTTACCTAGAGATGAAAATACTCCAAGTTTATTTTAAATAAATAGAATCAGAAGAGGCTTTTATTCTTCTTTATTACCATAATTCTAATAACTTTATTGTAGATTGCGTAATAGTATTCACTGACCCAGCTGTCAGAACAGAAATAAAAAATATAAAAGTATCAGTTATATAGATTACATGAAAGCTATGATACTTGCTATTATTAAGTAACCTCTCTAAGTTCATTTCAATTCTTTTTATACTTTTTTCCTATCTGATATGGATTTTAAGCATTCTTGACATGCTAAGCCAGCACCTGCCTGATTTAATAGGAAGCAGCACAGAATTAGCCAGTGGGAACAGTCCTTCCAAGGGCACAATACAGTTGTCAGTGCTCACCAGTCTGGAGTGCTCACCAGATTTTTTCACAAGGGAAGAACGAAATTATCTGCAGGAGCTTGTACCCTTTCTTTCTCTTACTTTTCTGTTTGTGTGTTCCACCAGTACCCAAGTATGAAGACAGTCCCATCACTAGGTGAAGGGTTGGACTCCCCCTGCTCTAGCTCCCTGACCCAGACCTATGCACAGAAGAGGCTGCAAGGGAAGCAGTGAGTACCAAGGGCCTCATTTGACCAATGTTCTGCAAGTCAGGCCAAACAGAAATAAAAGTTCAAATTCAATTCTAGCTTGCTGCTACACAGTTTGCTGAATGTAGGAAACCTGGCAGTCACGTTCATCTATCTGAATTAAGAAAATACTAGATTTCATTTTCATAACCACTCACTTGCAGGGAAAAGGAGAGACCTTTCAAGAGGCTTTTTACACATGGTCTAGTTAAGGAGCCTGGTACTCACTAATGGCAAATGAGAAGTATATCTTTCTGATCAGAGGAATTTATATGGTTATTTTCAGACTCTTCTGCAGATATGTAAGAGATTCTTCCCTTCTGTAAAATGAGATTAACATAGCTCATGCTATTTGGGACACCTATATGCGTATTTTACTATAACAACACAATCAGTAGAAAATGTAATACACTTAAACTGCTATAACCCAAGAGTATAAAGAGAGACCAAATAAGAGGCATGCATTTATCACAGCTGTGCAAAGGGAGGAACTAGTCATTCTGTCAAGGATTTCAGCATTTTTAATCTGCTTTATTCAAAGTTCAGAATTAAGTCATAATTTTGCAATTTTGCATGAAGTGGCCAATTTTAGCACTGACCTTCATATTGAGCAGTCTGGGGAGAGGTATAAAACAAGAGAATTTGAAATAGTCCATCTGGGTGTGATATGCAGATTACCCAATTACAACCAAACTACAGCTTTTGGGGATGCTATGGACTCAAAAAGATAAACTGAAGGAAATTAGGAAGATTTCTGATTTCAAGTTAATTCTGATACTGTAGACCTCTCTATGCCGTATTATTTCTGTTGCTCCAATTCTAGTATCCCCATTCTTTTGGAAATGCCTTCTTTCCATATATTGAGTTATAGTTCTGTTTTGCATCCATCTGGAACATCTACATTAAGGCAATGCATTGGAATTACTTGCATCAGGGTAGTTATTGCAAGCCAGGCAGCTCATGGGTTTTATTATTTTTCACCAATCGGGCAAGAACAGATGTCTCTGCTAAGCAAAAAGTTTATGACTGAGGGTAATTTAGCCATGGTTGCCCCTTAACCAGATTTTCAGGTTGAAGCAAGGCACAACAGGGAACATGGAAGATATCAGAAACAGACTACACTAGCTGTGAACAAAACCAGTCTGAGTTTCACCAGGGTATTGAATCCACCTTCAGGTGCAATATGTTCCAGATATTAATTAAAGAGCAATAATTTAAAGTAGACGTTAGCCATCCTTTCCTGCATCCACAGCCTCACAAGGCATTGGCATGCAGATTGGAATGCATAGTAAAAATTTCATCAGTGGAATGAGAAGGCTCACCCTGTCCCAACACAGGAATGTGTGACTCCCATAAAGTCCTGTTGCACAGATAACACTGAGTGTGTTTTCCATAAGAAAAAGAAGTACCTATCTTCTAAATATAAATGCTTCATATATTACTCAACTTCTGTCTCTTTTAAATATCAAAACCCTGGCAGCAGATTCACCTATTTCTAACACAAGGATGCAACCCAGCAGAGCTTGATGCCTTTTATTCTGAAGCTGGTCTCCCTGTGCTAGAAGGGGAGTCTACCTGAGACAGCCCAGCAGTTGAAGCTGTTACCTGATTTTTATAGATAGCTGGAGGACTGGGAAAATAAGACTTAAATGAGGAGGGCTGTGATAAGAAGGACTCTATTTGTTGTAATGGGCAGCATTTGTTGTAATGGGAAACTAAGCAAAGGTTAAAGATGAGTGGTCCAAACAGCCTACTTTACCTGTTACAATTGGATGGCATTTACTGCTTGTTCCACTGTACTGCCTTCTCTAAAACTGAGCTATCATATAGGCAGTGGTTCCTCCAATTTCCTTTATGTAACTCTATTCTGCCGGGTGAGACTGCAACCCATGGAGATGACTAAGGGCTCACTACAAAAAATAATGCTGTCTGTAATAGGTATGTATATGATTCATGCCAGTAGGGAAACAAATGGTTTTATTGCACTCTCATAAAACAGTAAAACCAACTGTTGTAAGGTCATCAGTTTCCCTGAACCTTTATCCAGGAATACCTGAATTATGATAGGGAATCTGTCAAATTACTAAATCCTAAAATTCCTCTTGTCACCCCTTTATCAAGGAATACCTGAATTATGGTGAGAAGTTATCAAGACACTAAATTGCAATGTAGTAATTAACCAGTTGTAAAAATAAAAGACTTAACTGTAGCCATATAAGAAGAAGTATGTAAAATGTGTATGTATACCATGTAATTAATATGTATAAAGTGGTTGGATAAAAGCCAGACACACATTGTATCTGGTACATGAGTCAGTGGAGAGAAGACTCTTGCTAGTGTCCAGGCCTGTATTGCTCTTACCATATGATAAACCTTTTATTATAAAAATTTATTTGGTTGAGACTCTGTTTCTCACACTGTCTAACCACAATACCCTTTAAAATAGTGATCCTGGTGTCCAAGCTTAGGGTTCAACTATTTTCTTCTTCTGAGTATTTTGGGTGGTGTTGGAAGAAACTCCTGTCATGGCATATGGGAGATAGAGGCAGAGGAGCTTCCTGACTATATCTCCTGGAAAAAGACACCTTTAGAAACAAAACCATCACTACAGCAACTTCCAGAAAAGCAGACACTTTAGAATTTAATATTACCTGCGTATTTTATTGTACAGGTCTCCCCTTATGATTGTAAATCCTAGGGTTTCCAACACCCATGTGGCTTCTCAGAAAGAAGCCATGTTCCCTTTTTCCCGGATATCCAGCCCCGCCTCTCTCCTAACCTTATTGGATGTCTCACCCGTCACTCCTCATTCCTGGGTTTCTACTGAGTTGCGGTCCTCCTGTTCCCTTATTGGTTCCTGTGCCCCTAAGCGACTCCTCTCCCCTGAGCCCTTACCCAATCACACCCTACTTCCTAAAGCTCACCCCCAAAGGGCTTAAAAACCCGCTCCACCTGTAATTAAAGGCTTTTTCACCACCATACCTTCGGAGTGTTTGTAGTTGCTTTGCTCCTGCACGCGTGGGGATTTTGCAATCCCCACCAGACCACGAGGAGCTGTGGAGTGGGGAAGTCATCCTCCTCATGGCTGTTAGGATGACGTATCCAGTGGTTTTACATGTAAGCTGCTCCCTGTGCCATCAAAATACTCTTAAGGTGTTAATGTGCTCTGTTTAAGAAGTCTAATGTAAAATGTTAAGCAACCAATTACATTTTTCTGCCAGATTCTTTCTAAACAGTGTCAGGAACATTCTGTTTATTGTCTGATGTCATGTGTTGAAGGTTGTAGTTTTACTGGATTTTTCAAGGGACTGAACTGAGCTTGTAATGGTTTACCCTTAGGCCTTCCTTGGAGATGAAGTCACATGATTTATAGGAACTGGGAAGTAAAGTATTCCATCCTGCTTTTTACGTCAGCTTAGATATCAAAGGGGGAAGTAGTCAGCAATCAGCCTCTTCTTCTGGTGGTACAGAGCTCAGAAGATCATCTCAGCAGCTCTTTACTGAGAGGAAAATGAAAACTTGTTTTCTTTCTCTTTTCTTCTCTGTATATATATGTAAATATATATAAACGGCTTCAGTTCTGCTGAAATTGGATTTTCCAGGAGTTTTTTCCCTGTCTCCTTTTCCCTGTGGCTGGAGGGGGGAAGGGGAGGGGGGGCAAAGGGCCTCTGTTTTGGGCCCCTGGACACCTGGCATTCAGCCAGGGTCAAATGGCCACAGAGCCCCAAAAGACAAAGACATTCATGTTGAGAGGCAAAGAAAATTCAAGTCCTTACTCATTTTGAAGCCTTCCTTCCCCTGCAGAGTTGTTGCTTCTGCCTGTAGAACACACGCCTGAAGACAACAATTGTTAAGAACATTTGATTTCTTGTAGTTAATGCATTTTAGCTAAATCTGACTCTGTTGAAAAGGTGGCTCCTCCTTCAATATGTTCTGTGTTTTATCTCTGATAAATCTGGAGATTGATAAATCTGGAGAGCTTGATATAAAAAATGGTTTTATAAAAGATCTTTTTGATGCCTAAGGATTTCAATGTGTTATTTTTTAGGTTTTTATAGGGTTATATAAGATGAATAAGTTTTCCCAAGTTTCTCAAATTTTAGGTGGTATTTAGAAGTCACTGAGCACTTTCCCACACATTTACCAAGGACACACTGTTTTGAAGAACACCTGCAAGAACTCAAACTGAGACAGTAAGATATCTGGTAGTCAAAACAAGAGACTCGGAACCTCTCAAGGTTGAGGGCTCAGAGCCTTTGGAAGGGTTGCAGGGGGCAGTTCTGAGGAGTTCTGAGAGTGGGACCCAGGGGAAATTGATACCATGGGTTAGCTATAGATATCAGGTATGTTAATTACTGAAAGCAATAAAAACTGTAACATCTAGCTCATGCACATGCACATACCTTTGGTGTGCACCTGGAAGCTTCCAATAAAGGACTACTATCTATCTATCTATCTATCTATCTATCTATCTATCTATCTATCTATCTATCTATCTATCTCCACTAATGTTGTTTT
Organism: Xenops minutus; assembly: GCA_035221455.1. NCBI lineage: Eukaryota > Metazoa > Chordata > Aves > Passeriformes > Furnariidae > Xenops > Xenops minutus. Next base: position 4,451,216 of record JAWWEE010000085.1, read on the forward strand.
GAGAGTCTTTTACAGGAATTTCAAGCATCGTCATACTGACTCTTCTATCTTGAAATTTGGAAAATGCAAGATAATCATTGACTCAGCACCAATGGTTTCTTAAATGCCAAGAAACAGAAAATAACCCTTTCCATTTTACTAAATACTACCAATGTAGTGCACAACCTACTTATACATATATTCAGATTGCAATCAAGTTTCTGGAAGTTGAAGCAGCTTTTTTTTTTTTAATCTGAGGCTCAGTATATCTTGATCTCTTTTCTTTCCTATGCACAGGACAGTTTTTTTCCATTTCAGTTTCCCCCCTTTTTTCCTTTTATTATCGCTAAATTCCTCTTTTATTTATTTTCTGGGACCTGTCAGCTTTTTCAGCATCATCATTAGAATGATGATCTTAGTACTGCACTAATATGAGGTACTTCCTGAGAGCTACTGCTCGGATAAACCAGTCAATTAACTGTGACTTAAATTCATTTCCTCAGCAATATTTCAGAGCTATCCCCACAAAATCAAACCTTATTCTAGCTTTGAATTCAAGATTTGAATCAAACAGTAATTTAATTGTACTCTTTAAATTACTGGCATTCAGACAGTTGATCCTTTCTGCAAGTAAAAGCGATTCCAGCTTGTCCAAGCAATATATTGAACAGAACAAAAATTTTCAAAAACCCAGTAAACTTCATAATTTTACTCCCTCAGAGTATGAAACTATCCCATTGTGATTTTGGAACCTTCCAGATAAAACTTTCAAATGAAAAAATAAATACATACAAAAACAGGTCTGTAAAAACAATCCTTTTCCATTTTGCATTTTTTTCTACTATTCTGGTTATTGTCTTTTGATGCAACCCACAGATTCTTCCAAATGCACATTTCTAAAATCAATTTCACTACACTTTCATCTGTATTTCATCAGTGGCAAAACCTCACTCAGGTATCCGTGCAGTTAAATCTCCTTCAAATAAAGGGCTGGAATTTAAATTCATCACTGGAACTGCAACAAAAAACTGACTTGTGCCAAACACCTGCTCTCAAATATGCCTATAGTACTAACTACATCACCTTGTTTATATTTATACTGAATATACGTGGACATCCAAGACTGCTACCATTTTCTCTGTGCTATATTACATGGCTGAGAATGAGAGAAATGCACCTGACATGAAGGTGAAGATAATGAAAAATTACAGTGTAGTCTATCTAGTATAATCTGCATATTATAAATACAGACAAAATAAAGTGAAGGTAGGAAATAGCTAAATCCCAATTCCATTTTTCCAGGATTAACTTCAACACTGGCTCTTAAACTGTTACATGTGTATTGAAGATTTTTATCTTTAAAATGACTAATACTCAAGAAAGCTTTCAACTTGCTATATCAAACTCAACAAATATTAATGAAAAAATCAATACTCCTTGTTTTTAAACTATGCATTAAATTCCAACACATACTCTAAAGTAATTTATCATTTTGTCAGACATCAGAAATATGATAGTAAAAACTATTTTTATTTACTTACTTTCAATCTCCTTAATTTTCATTTCCCAGGGTATGCAAGCTGTCTTAAATTTATCAAAATATATTTGAAATTTCATCCATTTATGAAAAGAATCACAGAGAAAAAAAAAAAAAAAAAAACAAACAAAAACAAACAAAACATCATCTCAGTGCCCAGATGCTCAGTTCTCCCTTGAGCCAATGTAAGTCATTAATCATGGACAGCATCCTTTGTCAGAATCTACAGAGTAATAGCTTGTAAAGAACCATCTCCTTTCTTTTGTTCTAAGTATGTCTCCTATTGGCTTTGTGTGAAGTTCTTATTTCTTCCAAAAGAAGAATGATTAACTAATCACTTCTTTTTCTCTTTTTTCTTCTTCTTTTTCTTCTTTTCTTTTTTCTCTTTTTCTTTTTCTTTTTCTTTTTTTCTTTTTCTTTTTCTCTTTCTTTTTCCTTTCCTTTTTTCTTTTTTCTTTCTCTTTTCTTTTTTTCTTCTTTTTCTTTATTTCTTTTTTTAGAATTACTTCTGAGACTTAATTTCTTATTTCCTTTGCTATTCAAAATTTAGATCTGGACCTTAAGCTGTGTCATTTAATTACAATTACTTTACCGAGTAGTTTATCTATTGAAGAAGTACAACTTCAGTATTTGAACGTCCTGTGCCCAGCTGAGTTTGAAAGACTGATTATTTTTTGTGACCATCAATGCTTATGAGACATGACCACATAGCTGCTTGGACAAAATCCAGTCTAACTAAGGGTAAACCTGGCCATAACAAATAGTCCTGGGAAATATTCTTAGCCTCTTTCTTCATCAGCATTTTAGTTTGGGGCAAGAGTATGCTTTTGAAGTGAATCTTCCAAGCCATCCCAATTGTAAAGCAGTGTCAGAACATAAAACTAAGTCAAAATGTGTATTTGAGGAGCATGCTAATTCATATCCACTACTACTGGGTATTTAGTCTTTGGGACCACAAAGCCAAAGAAAGACCTTTCACAATGCACCTTCTGTGGATGTGGTGTCACCAGCAACCTCTGTTCAGCCTTTCCATCCAAACCATTGCTTCCTGTATGTAGAATATACATATAGCCCCGTGGAGATACCTACAGTATATTTACTGTGTGGCAAAAAGGTGCTTTTTGATCACTCACAGAGGGCTATCTCAAGGGAAAGCCTGAACTTCGGGTTCAGTTCACACAAATACCCAACCTACACCAAGAGAAATTAACTTTCTCAAGATACTAAACTCTTGAAAATTCCAGTAAAACAGATGAATTCTATTTTGATGACAAATTTCAATCAAATTGTGAGGTTCCATTAGAAATATTTTCATGCAAGGGCAGTGGAAATAAAAGTTTTAAAATGCACAGAAAGACAAGGATCTTTATTTTGGAAGATGAGTACCTACAGCAATACTCTACAAAGTCTCTTCATTATCTTTACAGGAAATTAGGGAAAAATCATTTACCTTGGTCATCATCACTTTGTATGCATAGAATTTTTTTCCTTTTCCTTTTCCAAGGGCACCTTCAAACTTATCAACAAAAAGCTGTGCTTCCCTAGAAAATGAATGCAAAAGAGAGGTATAGACAATGTAAGAGTACACTTTATATTGTCTCTACCATATTAATGTTATTTTTTGTGTTCCAGCTCCTCTTAAAGTTTTATAAAATCTTGTTCCCTTTGTAGTGTTTGGAAAGAAAATCTCTGAGATTCTGTATTTCATGGAAGACTAATCATATGTAGTGCAAACAGTACAAGCAACTTCAGTCATCTGCTCTAATACAAACATATTTGGAGCTCTGAGATCTGCCCACAGCTAATCAAATATTTTTAGTCACAGTGACTTTAGCAGTTCAGCTACTGCCCATTTGTGTGATGCACAAACTGTTATTTCTCCTGGTCCTACTCCATATAAGTTGTTGTCCAGCTACCGGGTAATTTATTTTCGTTATTTGTTTTGGAGATATGTGTACACTAGAGCCTTGGTCCTCTTATTTCTGCCCTACTCAATACCAGATTTGATTCAATGCATAAGAATTTCTGCGTACATCTTCTCTAAGTGTACCATTCCCAGAGTCACTTCTAAGAAGTGTAGCTTCACTGGTCCCCAAAAGACCAAAGTTTTGCTTATAAAGATAAGTCAAATAATACAGCCCACCTATTCACTAAGTGAAAGGGGTTGTTTCTTTAGGATCAAGTCAATGTCATTTTAAGGGTCTAGATCCCTTGTTCCCAATTCTGTCCTTCTAAATCACATTTGTATTCTGGATTTTGACATCTGGTCATTCTGTATTTAGCAAGCATTGAAACTGACAGTGTTCTTTATTTTCCAAGCCACAGTGAGTCCTTCAGAGACTGTACAGCTCAGTGTTCACAGTGCTTTTAATTTGTTCTTAGAAAAAAAAGACCTACACTTCAGCCCTCCCAAATTATTCAGAGAAAATAGATTTGTTCAGCTTCAGGAGACTGAAAAATCCATGCATAAAGACTTAAAATCTTGTTGCACTGTCAGCAGATATAAGGCAGTCCTAACAGCAGATGGCAGCTTCCTCCTAAATTCAGCAGCCAGTGCTGGAATAATGCCATAAAAGAAGCAAGAATCAATAAACTGGACAAGTGCCTATCTCCCAGGTCAACAAATCAGATTCTGAACTTAAAAGGAAACCCTTGTAATAACACTTTGTTAGGTAATACAGGATTGTTCCTGAAAAATTGCTGAAATCAAAACCTATAGAGGTGTACAAAACTTATATTATCTGTCACTAATTATGCTATGCTGCAGAATATGAAGACTTCAAATTGTAGGCTTTTTTTTTAGCAGTTTAAAAATATGCTAGAAATTTAAGGAGACAAAAAGGAAAGCAACAATGCATTTAAAAAATTCTCCATAGCAGATATGAGTACATCTTTCATCTGTAGACAAACAGTAAAGCTCTCCACTAACTTGTTCTGCTATAAAATGAAGCTGAGCCACAATAGGATGGAATTTTTCACAAACAAATTAATAAAAATATTTATGTTGAATGCTTAATCCTAACACTCTTTTGACTTGTTTTAAAATATTTTTACAGGGTTTTCTATTAAAACTAGTTTTTCTTATTCTCTTCTGCCTCCTTGACTCTCCATCAAGCAATCTTTCAAGTTAGAGTGTTATCAGTATTTTAGCTTTTTCTCCAGGACAAACCAAAACATTATTTTTTGAAGGTGGTGAATTGGACCTAGAGGAACTAGACCTGCTGACTCTCTTGGATGCTTTCCTACATTTTGCTTTGCCAGTGGCTGAGGTTTCATCTCTCTTTGCATCCCTTCTTCCCCAAATGTTACTGCTTTATAAACTATTTTTCTCTGATTTTCATTCCATTTCCCTGCATTGGACTAAGTTCACTGCATCACGAACAAACCAGTTATTTCTTACTGAGTGGTTACACATGCAGTCACTTCAGTTTTGGATGCAAGGTTGGAGCACAAAACCAGATGGATCCATGCACAGTGTTTGTGAAGCTACTTTCATGTTTGATGAAATAAGTATGAAGCAACTAGTTTCATTTTTTTATACATTGTTTTTATATACTTATAAATTTGTTATATAAATTTTGAAAGAAATTACTTAAGTCCAAACGGTGGACTTGCACTATTACTTGCATTTTCCATTTACACTGAATTGTACGCTAGTCTAGTAACAACGCCCTTTGATTTTTTTTAATTATTAGAAATGTTGGCATTAATACATACATCACACTGGCCATGAGCAGGTGTTTCAAATGTGCATCAAAATCTGTGACAAAAGTATTTCCCATTCTTGAGAAGTAAAAGGCAAAATCATCACATAATTAATTAAAAAGTAGCACATGTTATATGGGCCAAAGGTTGGTGGTGAATGGAGTTAAATCCATCTGGCATTCAGTCACAGGTGGTGTTCCCCAGGGCTCAGTACTGTGACCAGTCCTGCTTAATATCTTTATTGATGATTTGGAGTGTTGTGATGGGTTTAAAACTAGCTAAGATGTCTTAAAAACCTGAAGCTTTTACTGTGTTGTAAAATGGTTTCTTTGTCTCTTTACTTAGTTATTCTTCTTCCCAAGGCCCCTCGGAACCCCCTTTATCTATGTAGCTAAGCACCAAGGAATTCGTCCTTGAAGGTGTCTGGTTTAGTTTCTCTATTGGCCCATAGTTAACCCTTTCCCATTGGTCATTTATCCCTTGATTTCTACTGGTAGTGTTTTGGATTCCCCTAAAACCTATACATACACCCCAGCTATGTTAATAAGCTCTCTCTCTGCTTCCCCTCCTGTGGTCTCCGCGTGTGTCTCTCTGGGGCATCTCAGGGGCCTAGAGCAGGGGGGGCAAAAGGGGGGAGCGTCACCCCTCAGCTGTCGTAAAAACTCCTTTCTCTTTTAGAGTTCTTTCACCTGCACTCTCCATCACTAAAATAACTCATAGAGATTATATAAATCAACTACTTCAATGAGCATATATGCCACAGAGGCTGGAGCAGAGCAGCATTTCATCACAGGAGGAGCACTGTTCTGTCAATTGTTTGACTGTCCATGGAGAGGGATGTATGAAAAGTGTTCACTATCAAGTACTGTGAAAAGAGATGAAACTAAACTTCAGCTACTTGACAGATGATTAGAAACAGTAATTTATTTGCAAAGCTTAGAGAATCATCCTCCTAGAACTTAAACCAATGGATCCTGTGCCATCACTGGTCATAGAAACAGAATTAGCTGAGAGCACATGCAACATCTACACAGTTAACACAGAATAATATTTAGACTTCACAGGTTAGGTGCAAAAATTGATGCTATTGAAACGTCTTTCAATGTGTCTTTCAACAGTGTTAAATTAATGCAGATCGTGGCAGACTAGAGCTCAAAACATTTATCATAGAAACGTATCCTTAAAATATTTACCTTTCTGTGACAAAAGTGAGCTTAAAAATAGACTGAGGCAGTTAGAGGACTGGTTTAATCCCTCATTTATCATGAAGCATATTGCTTGTATATTACATGAAGGATATACATTTTATATTACACAAGAGTTCTTAAAATCACAACAAGAGCGAGGTAAAACTTTTATAATGGATGTTAAGTTGGTCTCCCAAAATGTGGTTTCTACCACCTGAAATGTGGTTTCTACCATCTGCACATTTAGCTGAAATTTCCCAAGCAACTCAAGCTATATTCACAATAGTGCAGCAAAAAGTCAATAGATTAGTGATTACTGTAAAGGAAGCAGAGTTTCAATTATGTATTTTTCCTTCTGAGTGTTTAACTTAGGGATCTTTAAGGAGTGCATAGTCCACTAGGTTAGATAATAATGTAAGAAAGAATATGAGAGCTTACAAGACCTGCTTTTGCAAAAAGGAAGACGGAAAGAAGAAACATGGTAAGTCAGAATTTCAGAAGACGGATTGCCATATGAGGGCAGCCAGACTAGTGTCTTACCACTTTGCTCTGGCATGTTTGCAGGTGGAGATGCCTCTGCAAATTTACTGAACTCCTAGAGTGTTTTAACTTCTGAAATCAGAAATCAAGTTAGAGAATCATCATCAAGCAATGTGGGTACATACCCCAAAGAGGAAAATCTGGATTTGTGCTCTGAATTAGATGGAAAATAGATCTGACACTGGGCTTTGCAACATTACCATATCCATGGAAGTTCTTATATCCCCTTACTCCCTATGGGACTGCTCTGTTTTCTCTAAACTGCCTAAACACAAGAATCAAGAGCACAAGAATCTCCTTTCAGGGCGGTGACTTCTATAGAAAAGAAACTTGAATATGAATACTTCCCACAAGGAATCTTTGTAAGCTTATATTAGTTGAGAGAAGGACTGCTGCAAGTACTTCTGTGATCTTTCCATGATGAAACACTTTATTGTGAAGAAACCAGAACCTCTAGTGTGGAAGGAAATATTTCTTTCTCTAATGTTTACTGTTACCATTTTTATAAGAATATAAATGGCAAATTTCAATGTCAGTTCAGTATAGAGTGTTTTCCTTGTCTTCCCACTCTCAAACATAGCAGCCCAGCTGAAATGGGAGTTACTTAAACAATTCAAATTTGTCATCTTTTTATGGAAGAGAGCTTGTATCATCTTGTTTGCAAAATAAAGGACCATATTTAGAACTGCAGAAAGTAATCAGAATTTCTGTGTCCATCTAATGTTTTCCAGGAGCAAGCACATCTCTTTGTCTTTTCAGACTGAAGGAGGGTGGATGAGCAGGGACCCACAAAGACATTGCAAGTCCTGAGTCCCAGGGGAAGTCAGGACATCTGGGGACAGCAACACGCAACTCTCACCCCTGCACACAGCTAGAACACCTTTGAGGTGGAAATAGTCATTGTTTGGAGGGTCGCCTCTCCAATATCCGAGTCTAGCACCATGAACAGCCACCAGCTCAACCATTTCACCTCTGAGCAGATAATGGCAAGAGCTGCTTAAAGTCAAATGAAAAAGGAGTAGAGTCCTTTCAGTAGGTGTCATTAATAATGAGAATGAATGTGTTGACACCATATGTGCTAGTTAATTCTGACTAACATAATCTATACTGCAGATGTGCAAAAGGGCAAAATGACCTAGGGGAATTCTTTGCAGAAAAACCTGGAAAAATAAATAATGGTGAGTTTTTTTGTAAGGTCTTTCAAGAGGTTACCCTTATAGGAAACTGGGTGTCTACGTGCCCTGAGGTATACTTAAAAATCCCACACTAAACTGTGAGCTTGACTACTAGATCCACATTTGTTTTAGTTTCAAACCTCAGTAGGAATTCCTTCCAAAAACTTGGAGCCAACGCCTTACTGTCGGTAAAGATGGTTAACAAGGGCACAATGGATGTGCATATCCTGATGTTAACTGCTTTAGCCAGAGCCTTTTGTTCTGATCTCTCCCCACGCCAGAAGGGGAGGGAAGAGAGGCTCGGGTGGGGGAAGGGGTTGGGGTTTCTGTGCTTTCTGCGCAGGTCAGGAGCTCAGCTCTTGGTGGAGTGAGGAGGATGGGGGACACACAGTGATGCCGATCCCGGCATCACTGGATACTGGATTGTGGTCTTTTTCCCTTCTCCAACTCGACCGTTTTCATCCGTGAGCTATCGAGAACACCACAGAGGTTGCCATGAGGAAAAAAGAGACAGAGTACCTGCTTCCTGCCCTTGCGGAGACAGGATTATTGTTGCTTTTCTTTCTGATTTTTCCCACGGAATCTGACCTGGGAACTTTGCAAGTCATTACTCCCTGAGGCAGAGCTCAGCCGGGTGCGACATCGCCACCTGCTGTCCGTAGATATAATTGCATTCCCCCCCACAACTTTTTTTTGGGGGGAGTGTAGGGGGGAAGCCAAAAGACCCTTTAACTGTTTTTGCTTTGTCGTTTGGGGGGGAGGGGTTTATTACAAACTGTTGTTGTTTGGCTCTTTCCTGGAGATAGATATATATATATGTATATGTATTGCGGTTAAGAACTGTTATCCTTTCATATATATATATTTTTCCAATTAAAGTTCTGTTTTCTAAATTTAAAGGACAGGGATTATTTCTTGGCAAATATAGATTTCTTAGTTCTCTCTTGAACTAAGACAACATTCTAAGTTAACTTAATCATGAAAATCTTTTATGTGGTCAGCCAGCCGTCACTCTATTAAATGTATGCTTGCCTGTGCAGAATTATGATATATGAAGACATGAAAAGAGCCTGTTGCACCTATAATCACTACCTCTCACCTGGAATTTAATTCAGAGAGGATCTCATATAGATTTTTACTGCTCATATTCTTACTCCCACAGAAAAAGCTCATCATAGCTATGGACTATATAACCTGCTCAGGGCTGTGAGGTTTATGCTTCCTGAAAAAGCTAGGACGAACATGTACCTGCTTGAGTACCATGCTTCTCTGTATTGTGGCCTGGAGGAACACCAGCCTACACTGCTTCTTCACACAATCCTGCTCCATGTCTGTTATCCCCACACTTGGAATCTCCTTCTAATATGCGTAGTTCCTGATGGTCTAACAGAAAGTGAGGTGTATTTGGAGTAATTCAGGTATTCTTTCATTGCTTACTACATTGCTTAACATTGCTTAATACAGCTTAAGTACCTATTTAAGTAGGTAGAATTAGAGGTGGGCAAAGAGGAAAAAAAATCAATGTGGTGTTTGGAATGAAAGATTACCTGGTGATATCAGAACAGCAGATGAAAACAAAGCAATCTCCTCCTCAGTCAGCTGTAAGGAACATAAATTCTTTGCAAAGTCAAATGCTTCATTTACCAGATCATCAGAGCCTACAGACCAAGGAGGACAAAATCAATGAAAGAAATAAGCTCCTTTAACCTGCCATGATAAAGGGTTGTTTTTGTGTCAAAATTTTGTGAGTGAATGTTTGTACTGCTAAAACAAGTGCCTTTCATTAACTATTAGAATTCAACCTAACCTGATAATGTCATTAAAACATACACTGAAGTACAAAAATTACCAGGTAGGGGTGGGTAAAAAAATTTCACAGACATCTTACAGGAGAATACTATTTTCCCAATGTGGAAAGGATTGTTATTTCTAGACAGATATTAAATCTAAGAGGTATGAAGGACCAGCCCTAAATAACTTTTGCATATATAATTTTACTAATTATCACTACAAATATTTATGAAAATTTGTGAAAACATCTTAAAGATCAAAATAAATCAACTAATAAACTTTCATAAATGCTTTAAACTTGTAAAGAGTGTTTTGTGTAAGATACACAACAAGAAAAATATATACCTATGTGATACATATATTTGAAGGAAATATCTCAAATCTTTGACTTTGTTAGTGAATAAATTTCTGATAATATCAGTCTGATGGATGGGCAAAACACATCCATTTAGCTATTAACATTTCAGGTAGCATTCAATATCATGTTCAGAAATAAAGCAATTTTTTCAATAAATGAATGTAAATGAGCTTACTTAAAAGTTTTAGGCAAAACAATATTTTAGGAAAGTCCTTGCCTATATTTTGTATCAGTTCATCATTCTAGTCACCTCACTGCTGGGGCTAAAATTGATTTCTGCAGGAGACCATTAATCAGAGTGATTTGATATATCAAGCATAACTGAACAGTGAAGATAAACAGCTAAGCTCCTGACATAAATTCATGTTTTATCAAAACTTCAGATAGCAAAGAAATCTATTTGAAAAAAACCTCATGCTGCTCTTTTTTATTAGAGAAAAATACCTATCACTGCTAAGATGTGGACTCACCTTTTTCATTTTTCTGTTCCAGCCTAGACATTTGGAGGCTTGGGGATTCAACATTTACTGGAGATTTTCACTGTGGGTCACTATTTTCATAAAGACAAATCTCTCACTATGTGGCTCAATGTAACTGATTGAAAAGAAGAAGAGCAACATACCCAAAGCTTTAAACATTTGCATCCCTCCATACTTTCCTTCAAACAGAACAGTATTGTTAAGTGGGTTGAAGGCACGGCACATTCTCACCAAAACGACTTCCAAGCAGCCTATAAGACAGAAAAAAGAGCAAAGGAACTACATATTACTGCCTAATATCAGAGTGCAGGAAATCCCAACAAGATAGTTAGGAAGACTTGAGTCATTAAAAACATCAGTAGGCATAGACACTCTTTGAAGGTGTCTAGATTGTATGTCTCTGAATGACAGAAAAAAAATATTTGTCTGCTTTGCATGTAGAAAGGGGTGATTTCTGGTCCACTCTAACCACCTTTTCTTTGGGTTGACTTTTTCCCCTTTGAAAGAAAGAAAGAGAGAAAGAGAGAAAGAGAGAAAGAGAGAGAGAAAGAGAGAAAGAGAGAAAGAGAGAAAGAGAGAAAGA
>JAWWEE010000085.1:4469694-4487284 GCA_035221455.1 Xenops minutus
GGACAGCACTGCTTGCTCCACATGGAGAGGGGCCTAGAAAAGGTGGCCTAACCAAAGCTCATCTCCACCCCTCACCCGGTTGGCTTGCCGCGGCCAACGGGCATTTTGTAGCAAGCGTGTGTAGAGGTCTTGCAAATCTTCGTTCGCAAAGCCTAGCCATGACATGATGACATTCTTTAGGTTTAAAGCCATTATCCCTTGTTCTATTATTACAAGCCCTAGTAAAATCTCTTCCTATCTTCTTAAAAGCCCCCTTTAAGTACCGAAAGGTGGCTATAAGGTCTCTCCAGAGCCTTCTCTTCTCCAAGTTGAACAACTCCAACTCTCATGGCCTGTCTTCATAGGAGAAGTGTTTCAATCTTCTGATCACTTCTGTGGCCCTCCTCTGGACTTTCTCCAACAGGTCCATGTCTTTCCTGTACTGAGTACCCCAGAGCTGGTTGTAACACTCCAGGTGGGGTCTCACTAGAGTAGTTTAGAGGAGCAGAATCACCTCTCTCAACATGCTGGCCATGCTGCTGGTGATGCAGACCAGGACACGGTTGGCTTTCTGGGCTGCAAATGCACATTGCTGGGTTATGTTCAGCTTCTCATCCACCAGCAACACCAAGTCCTTCTTAGCAGGGTTGCTTTCAATTTGTTTATTCCTTAGTCTGTATTGATATCTGGGGTTGCCACACACCAGGTGCAGCACCATGCATTTGGTGTTGTTGAACCTCATGAGATTTGCATGGGTCCACTTCTCAACCTTGTCCAGGTCCCTCTGGATGGGATCCTCTTCCTCAGGTGTGTCAGCTGCATCACTGAGCTTGGTGTATTCTGCAAGTTTTCTGAGGGTGCACTCAGTCGTTCCATCTATGTCATTGACAAATACATTAAATAACACTGGTCCCAGTACAGATTCCTAAGGGAATCTGTCACTGATGTCCAATCACACATTGTCCCATTGACTACTAACTCTCTGGGTGCAACTATCCAGACAATTTCTGATTCATCTTATAGTCCACTCACTTAATCCCTATCTCTACAAGTTAGAGAGGAGGATGTTGCGGGAGACCATGTCAAAGGCCTTTCAGAAGTCCAGCTAAATGACATTCCTAGCCCTTCCCTTGTCCACTTATTGCAAATGACCACTGGGTGGGTCAGGTAGGACTTTCCCTTGGTGAAGCCATACTGGTCTCAAATTACCTCCCCATCTTTCATGTTCCTTAGCAAGGCTTCTAGGAGGATTTGTTCTGTGATCTTTCCAGGCACAGAAGTGAGGCTGGTAGGTGAGTAGTTCTGAGGGTCCTCCTTTCTACTCTTATAAAAGAGAAATGTTTTTCCATTTCAAGCCACCTGACATTTTATCTAGCTGCTATGACTTTTCAAATATCATGGGAAGTGTCTTGGCAATTCCCTCAAGACTCTGGGATGCATATCAGCAGGTCCCATAGTCTTATGTATGTTCACATTCCTCATATAGTCACATATCTGATCTTCTCTTGCACTGGGAAGTTTGTTGCTCCCCTAGTCTCCATCTCACCATCCATCCACTCAAGAGATGTGGAAAAAGAGGTTGCCATTGAAGACTGAGGCAAAAATATTGTCGACAATTTAAGTTCCCAATTTCTCACACAGGATAGCTAGCTCTTGTGCTCTGTAGAAGGTGTTCTTAGAAATCTGTCAGTTCTCTTCTGCTCCCTTGTTCCTGTCAGTAGTTTCCCAGAGGGTCCCACTGACTACCTACCTAAACAAATAGAATTTTGTTTTCCTAAAATTCGTAGTCCTGACTTCACTTTTTGCCTGTCCCCTATCCCTCAGGACTACAAACTCTATCAGTGCATGATCGCTGCAGTCCTCTATTCTTGACATCCCCTGATGAGCTCACTTCATTGGTGACCAGCAGGTCCAATATCACATTCCCTCTGGTAGGACTGCCTGCTACCTGGCCTAAGAAGTTATCCTCCATGCATTCTGGGAGTCTTCTGAATTGCCTACAGCTCACTATGGTACTTTCCCAGCAGATGTCAGGGTGACTGAAGTTTCCCAGCAGAATGAGAGCCTGGGAGCACAACACCTCCTGCAGTTGAAGCAAGAAGTCTCTGTCAACAAGTCCGCCTTGACCAGGCAGCTTGTTGTAGACTCCAGCCATGATACTTCCTCTGTTGGCTCTGCGTCTACTTCTTACCCAAGAACTTTCAATCTACTGGTGGCTAGTCTTCCAAGACAGCTCTTCACAATCTTGGCATAGAGGGAAACCCCTCTGCCACTCCTTTTCCTATCCATTCTGAAGAGCCTGTAGCCAGAGCTCTAGTGATGGTATTTGTCCCACCAAGTTACAGTAATGGCAACTATATAATTTCTTACTAGCAGCATGTGTGGCTTCCAGGGTGCACTTCAGCTGGGCTGTCAGGTGCGTTACCTTTTTAGAGGAACACCTTGATATTTCACTGATGTTTCTTTGTTGACTCCTGTTACTTCAGGAGTCTCTCACTTGTCTCTCTAAGACTTTAAATGTGCTACAATATGTCTAGCACATCCCAGAGCAACAGGCTGAGGGTTCTTGGTAGAACTACATCCTCTAACTGTGATGCAGAGACCCTCTTCCCTCTTTGTGAGAGAAGAATCCCATCCATTACTAGCAGGCCTGGTGCTGTGTAGACCATCCTGTTGTTCTGTCACTGACAGCAACCACAGGGGCATGTATGAATAGACTGGATGCGTCTGTTTCTTCCAATATCACTGCCTGCAACTGGAAGTACAGAGGAAAAAATAACCTCTGCTCCAGCTTTCCTTAACCAGCCATCCTAAGACCCAGAAGTCAATCTTGATTGCCCTTGGGCTACACATTGCAGCATCATCACCACCCAGATGGAAAAACAGTAAAGGGCAATAGTCCTAGGGCCACATCAAGTCAGGAAATTTCCTAGGCATTTGTAGGAATGCTTGGATAGTAGAATGGCTAAAAAAATAGAAGCTTTCTTCATAGAAAGAATACAACAAATACTGACTCTATGTACATGAGGATCCTTCAGCTGTATACTATCCAAAATCTAATCTTTTTTTTCTGTTTTCTGAAATTTCTCTCATATTCATGTTTTTACTTCTAGAATCTAGAATTTACATCTTCTAAATACTCTGTTCTCTTTTAATCCCTTTCATTGCAACTATTTCACAAGATTCCTTCCATTTCCTCTTTGCAAGTGTATGCTTTCCAAAACCACCTTATCATCTAGAACGTCAAATTTGTAGACCTTCCACACCATATTTCTTGTGTCTGTGTTTTTTGTGCATATCAAAAACAGTCTGGAGGACAGACCATGTTTTCCATGTTAGATGTGTCTAATAAAATTTGACCACGGGTTTTGCTGGTATTTGGACAGTGCTGAAGTGAATGAGTTATTCAAAACAGTTTTGGCAAAAGAATGAAGTTCTCTCTGTTTATGCAGTTTCTGTTCTTGGTGGAAAAGTAATTGCAAATGAAAACCTAATTTTTAGCTTTCATGAAGCAATAGGTTTGCTAGGGCACTTTTCTATGTGGCATGTGTAAAAATAAATGAAAATGCAAATTTAGTTTCCAATCAGTTTGTTTTTTCATAAGTTGAAAAAAAAAATTGTTTTTTCTTTCCAAAAATTTAGAGAGATAAATCCCCTCTTCTCCCCCCAGTAAACTTGAGATAATCCTGAAATTTCTCATTTTCCTGGGAGATATTAATGAGGTATTAATCTTTCCGATGGAAGAATTTACCAACATTAAGCTAACTGGAAAAAAGGGGAAGATTTTGCAAGGGATTATAATGGAAATTCCAAAAAGAAAACTATATTAGCTTTTTATATTTGATTTCAGCTCTACAGGGACAAAAAAGCACTGATCTTCAACACCATTTACCTCCACATATTGTGAAAACACATCTTGGGAAAGAGATATTAGAAAAGGTTTGAAGTTAATTTTGTGAGTAGGCCTAAAGTGAAAATTCATAAAAACTGCAAAGTGCAAAGCAAGGTAGCAGAGTTTCATTATGGAAATCAAACCATACTTTAGGACGGACAACTTCTTTTTCATCTTCCATGGCTTGTTTCGTAGCGTGGCAATTAGTTTCTTTTTATCTTCTACTTCTTCTTTCAGCTTGGCCAATTCCTCCTCTGTAATTGGCTCCTCCTCAGAGTCAGAATCAGAGCTTCAAACAAAAGCAGGAACAAAAAAAGATCATCAAAAATCAGACAGGACAGAAGTTTTCATAGAAAAACATACTTCATGGTAATTTTAGTTAACCCTGACTTCATTCCACTGAATTAGATATGACTTAATGGAAAGTTTCCACTTCATTCAGCCAACACTTCCTCACTACATGAAAAAAAAAAAAATCTGTCAGACTTTGATTCAGCTGTAATGAGTAAAGGAGTCATACTGACTCTTGGTGTTTCACAGCTATAAATCAAAGTAGGTTTTGTGTAAGATAACTATGCTTTTATTGTAAGGAAAAAGAAATATAGAATTACCCAGCTCCTGATTTCTTTTTGTCTTTTTTCTTCTTATTTGCTTTCTCTTTTTTGCCTTTCTTATCAGGCTTTTTGTCCACTTTCTTCTCATTTTTACCCTTCCCACCTTTACCCCCCTTCCCATCTTCCTCTTCTTCATCATCTTCCTTGGATTTTTGATTTGCCTGGTTCTTCCTGGCTTTTGCAGGTTCTATCTCAGAATCACTACCCTCATTTCCAGCTCCTCGTCCTCTTCTACGGTTTCTGTGCCTGCGATGTCCAGCTGTCCTTGTCCCATCTTCATCATCCTCATCCTCTTCTTCACCATGCCTGGCTCTTCCTCTGGCATGTCCCCTCCTCGTTCTTGGTGCTACTCTCTTCCTTCTTTTATCTGTGAATGATTAAAACAAATAAAAACAAAAGAGAAAAGGCAGTATGTCACAAGAATACCTTTCCTCCTCTTTAATTTATATGGATAATCAGAAAGCATCTGAGTCTGGTCTCAAAATAATCCATGTTACTGACCTGTTCCTTTGACATTTTCTTCATTCTCAGCTGCACTGTCTTGCTCATTGCCAACGCCACTGCCATCTGTGGGGTGAAAACAAAGGCCAGTGCACATGAAGTGTGTATTGGTCAATAGGAATTCAGGGGTTTCAAGAAATTCCTGGCAATTACTGATTTGTACTCCTTTACACCATTTCATGAACTCAGCTTTTTGGAACATGGCAAATAGTGTTACAGAAATAAGGTGAAAACAGAAAAAAATTATTCCTTTAGCACTCAAACAAGTAAGCCTCAAAGCAATGCCATGAACTCTCTCTCATGGAAGACATAAGTAGGGCAGGAGGATGCTAAAAATATCCTACAATTCAAAAAGGAACAAGGAGAATTAAACTGCTTCTCAGATAATTCTCAGAGATTTTCTTAAACATGAAAAATAAAGGACTGTCTAAGACTAAAGAAGACTAAAGGAATTATTTTCTGATTTTTCTGATGGGAGGGCATGACAATTCATAACTGTAGCATAGCTGAAGGTGCTGTTCCAGAAGAAAGAGGAGACTTACTCTCAGTCCCAGTGATCAAATCTCTAAGCATAGTGACAAAAATTGGTCTAGCTCACTAGTATGCTGTACCACAGTCCTACTCTACCACTCACAAAATAATAAAAACATGAAAAGCTTTAGAGAGATAGCTTATTTAGAGAAAAATGTAGTGTTTCTTCTTAGAAACATCTTTGGTTTTAAGAGGATCTCTTGCTTAATTTTTTTCAGTCTCACTAAATTCAGTAAGAGATGACGTGTCTGCTGCCCATCTATAAGCAGAAAAGTATCTGTTTGCCTAATACACTTTGAAACTTAGATCATGCATATATAGAGAATAAAATAAAACACTTCTCTCATAAGTATTATATCCATGATAATATCTAAATAATGTCTTATTGATATGCTCTCTGAAAACATTGGTGTGAGCATATTACTCAACAGGTCACTTCTGAAACTGGTACTGGTATTCCCTAGCAATGTGTCTTCAGAAGGAAAACATGAGAAGGCAGGTGCTAATGGGGTTTCTTGAGGTATTTTTGAGTTTTACATGTGGGACAGTACTTTGGCTGCGTCAGTGGAATTCATAGAAATAGATGCTAGTAGGAAATTAATGAGAAGACTGAGACCATTTATCTTGAAATAGTAGAAATAGGTTGCAGTCATTCCACTCCTATATGTTGTCTAATTTCCCCTCTGTACAGAGAGGACAGATGCATTTTTCAGGCAAGAGAATACAGATATCTTCCTTTTACATTCATCTATAATTGTTCTTCATTTTTCTTTATATTCTTTCTTCACCAATTCCTAGATTCCCAGTTCCTTTTCTAAATTTTACTAAGCCACTGAGGATTTACTGAAAATTTATATACAAATGGACTTATTTAAGGACTGCTGTAGCTCTCTGTGAAGCATAACTTCTTGGCTTTACCTAGTATCAAAGAAAAGGAACAAAATACATTAAGCTCCAGCTAGAGGGAATATAGCTTCTTATTTCACTATGTGCAGTAATGGGCAAAGAGTTATTTTTCAGAATTTGACTGACATTTTAAAACTAGGATATATGTTTTCCCTTCACAAAATGTTCAATTGTAATTAACACTTTCTGTCACTTCCACAGCATTTGCACCATAATTTTTAAAATTATACAAAAAAATAATATCATTCTGCATCATCAGTGTAATGTGACAATAAGTGGTCCTTTGTTCTGTCTGCACACATGCCTTCTGCTGCTGACAGTAACAGGATCTCCTTTTGATGAAGATAATTGTGTTGCTTTTGAAAGTTTGCAAAAATGAAGATAAACTCCTCTAAACAGATACTTCATGTGCAAGAGCAGGACACCATCTTTTATTGAAGCTAATGTTTTTGTCGATCACCTACAGCCAAACAGAAATTCCCAGAAAAGCACTTTACTGGTGAAAGATTGACCTCAATGTAGAGTCTGATGACCTTATACAAAAAGCAAACAAATAGAGGTTTTTCATATGAGACATGCATTAGCAGTGAAATGTATTAAGCTTGAGTTGATATCATGTTGACATCATATTCACATAAGAGTGAAAGTGACAAGGGACAATGCAACACAGAGACGTAAACAGGGTAGAATATTGCTGCTGTAGTCTGTTTAATTCTAACAGCATAAGGATAACAAATTTACTACACTGAATCCAATATTTGAGACAACATTAACTCCTAAGCTAATTTTCAGATTTCAGACTGCTTGAGGAAAGTACTGAGAACCCTACTATAGGGGAGTGCATCTGAATATTAATTTCTGCATGTTTATGGGGGTTTTGAACCTAAATGATCAGGCACATGAGTGATAAAGAAGAATTTTTAAAGAAATAAAGAAGAAATATGAACTCGAACAAAAAAAATAGATATTGCTACAAAACAAACTTAGAAAACATAACATGATTACATGGAATCATGCAGCTAGAAGAGAAGTGGCTGCTATAGACATACCCAGAAAGCACAAGTGAAGATTCAAAATTTATTTCCGCAGAAATTTAAAATTTTATCTCCAAACTGAGCTTCATAGAAAGAGGAAATGTGTTGATATGAAGAATGTTAGCTGTGTGTCCTTCTTATTCTGATGTATCTACAGAATAAGAGATGTCTTCCAGGTCTTTGGGTATGACGCAGATGCAGAAAGCATTTTACTAGATTTAATTTTTAAAAAAAACCTGGATGCCAAAGACTCTCCAATCCTCCAGTATTCTAACTCTACTTTATTCCATGACCAATGGCGCCATTTCAAGGCCAAACTAAAAGTTATTAATTTGTGACAGCTGTGACAGTTTCTGCTGTTTAAGAGGCATTAGAATAGCTTTACCACCCCTGAGATCTGTTCTTAACAGCATAATATGCATGGGTTCATATAAGCTATAACTCCACCCCACACTGAAGCCACATTGCAGCTACCCCTGGTGACCTGTATTTCAGACAAGCGGTATTAATAATTGTCTTTTTGTGTCTGACTGTTTTGCACTTAACATTCAAAAGCCAGTGTTGTTATTTGGTTGAATATTTTAGCAATAAGAGATAAATAAACATTACTGTGTTTAACATTATTACTATTGTTGTTATTATTATTATTATTATTATTAAGCTACTTCAGGTAATAAACTCTGTAATACTTTTCAAAGAGAAAAGGAAGAGGTTAGGCAGCTCATAACTCAGCAATGCAGATGTTTGTGGAAAGCCCTGCCTTACTGAATTACTGGAGAAGTATTTCAACAATATACAAATCACATTTTATGGTGACACTAAATCTAAATGCAATCAAGCACTTATGTTAAACATTCTCCTATAAACCACAATATAGAGAAACAGTAGAGAGCATTCTTAAGGCACTGTATTAGCATCCTATAGGAAACTGAAATGCATTTTTTATGCTCAAAATGTTGTATTTGATGGAGGAACAAAATCCTCCCTATATGAGAGGTTCATATTCTGGTCTTGGGATTTTTTAAACAGATTTTCATATGATCCCACTTATCAAAGTTCAGTGAATCCTTCAGTAAAATCAACTAAAGGTCACAAAAGCACTGTCTAGAATTACTCATTTTTCCAGAAAAATTTTGATAAGACTTCTTATCTTCACAGTATTAATATTCATAGGGCTAATATCAGCTTATTAGCCTTTGACTCACCTAACTTGAGTTTATGTGATCCAGAGCAAAAGCTAAACTGCTACATGTTCCAGGCTACATGATCTTGTCCTGATGACAGTATACTTGTATATATCATTAAGTATATTTGAAGATATAGTTCATAACTCATTTCGCTGTAGGAAATCCAATCACTTGTTTAATTTTTTTCCACTGTAGTTTAAGGGAAACTTTCTCATCTTTCTAGATTAAGCGTAGTGACAGTGTAATCTGAGTAAGCTATCATTTTACCTGAAGTCTTATTTAGACTATAGACACAAATGAGCCAACAAGGCTAAAAGAGGGCATCCTGAATATAGGCTCAGACTAACCCGCATATCACAGACACAAGACAGAACATCAGACAGCTCAAAACAGAGCTCCAAACATTGACAAGTTGGCTGTTGAGGAAACTAAGGACAGAAAAAAAATTAATAACACCATAGTCTTTGCTCTGTGAGTTGTCTATTTAGCAGATCATGGGGGCTGTTTTATCCTTACCTTGTTTCCCAAATTGTTTGCATACTTTCTATCAGAGGCTGTTACTCAGATGTCATGGTTTGAATTTTTTTTTAAATTTATGCTATACTGACATCGTTTTCTTGATTTTTCACTGTGAGAGGGGTAATGATTCTTGGAACTACCTCATACAATATGACTTACTGTTGTAACATCCCTGCTCCCATTACTGCTGTGTAAAACTGACTGATGCTAATCAGTTCTGCATTTTGCTGCTACAAAAAGTTCAGTGCTATGCAAAGTTATCTATATCAAAAAATGCTGTCAGACTTTTTGTATATGCTGTAAAATAAATTTCTGTTTTATTAATTGTCAGGCCAATGAAATGGATCATATACAAATACAGCCTCGCAAGGAATACTGTGTATTCCTCTGAACTGGACCATGCTGGACATTTTTCAGTGCTGGAAAGACATCAGCCTAGATAAATAATAAACTGAGTGTCAAACATATGAAAACATCAGCAGTGCATGTGAAGTACTAGTCAAAAAGAGGAAAGGGTTGCACAATATTCAATTCTACATTACTATATTCTTCTTTCTGGTCATATAACTATGAGAGTGTCTCTGGATGCTCTTGAGGAAGTAAATATCACTAGAAGTATCAGCTGTGAAACACACCAGAAGTAATATATTAAGATCTCACAGAAATTCTGTGGTAAGAGTGAATTACTGAAGACTTGAACATCCAAAATTTAAGAACTTAACACTAGATATCCCATCCTCTTAGTGTCTTTCCAGACACTGGAAAAAAAAATGTTAGCCCACCTTGGGCACAAAAGAAGAGAACTTGAAACACAGAAATTTTAAATAAAAATTACATTTCTAGAACCATCATTACACTCATTATTTGAAACTATGCTTGATTTTTCCTCATTTTTTCCAGTTAGTGTTGCAATATTTTCTGCCAATGGACAAAACCAAAAATCACACAACCCAAAAAATATGTCCTGTCCAGGAACAGCTATGAATTTATAAAGTAAAATGTTAACTAGTATTCAGTTACACACACAGCAGCTAATATAGTGCTTATTTTTCCCAGCTGAATTTACAAGATCATAAATACTAAAGTATAGAATATTTATACTACAGAATACTATATATATCCTACATATATATACATATATATGTGTGTATATATATACATATGCAGACATATATATACACTACGGAATATTTATACTACAATGTGTTAAAGCCACCTGTTTCTTGGAAGACTTACTAGTCTTAATATGTATGCTGTGTCCTGCAGACTTACACACCCAAAGGATTTCCAGAAGTTGACTCAGATGCAATAGTTTCCCTCTTTGCAGATTGCCCATTAAGAGAATTTGCCCAACTAGTTGTAGCCTAAACAAAATTTGAAAAACACAGATGAGGACCACAGGGAGCAATTTAACTCACAGCCATTAATAGCTCATTTGTTTTCCACTCGTAATAAAAAATTCCTGATTACTCACCTTCTACTAAAATGGCAGAGATTGAGCCTGTGTAGGCCATGTTGACACTACATCTGGCATTGGATAAATCATCTGATTACACTCTCCTCTTTTCAATTTTCTTCTGGGCTGTACTTACACATGCCAAGGTTTGAATGCTGTCTCTCAGTTCATGGGTCAGGACTTCTCCTAGCCAAACTTTTCCTTCAGGAATGAATAAGTCTGTTGCACAATACCAGTGCAAGAATTTTAGGCTAAATCTGATTATTTTTGTTACAAAACCTACAGTAAGTAGTGGAGGAAAATAATTCAGTGAGAAGGCCCTCAGTATTTTATGCCCTTCAGGAAAACATGCATAAAAGTTTGTGGGCCTCTGTGTCTTACACCATCTCTGTGGATACACCTGTGTTACCCTACCTGTGCCCAGGAAAGATCTAACCATGTAGTGCTTTGCCTTAACCAAGACTAGAGAACTGATGAGCTTGCAGGACCCACGGGCTACTGTAATAAAACAAAAGAAGATACCTCACTTGCCTTGTGTCTTCATCACACAATGGTGTGATGGTGGGAAATTTTTCATTTTCATTAGAGTCTTTACTGAAAGAATTAGGATCAAAATATTAAGTGTTCAATGCACGATGAGAAGCCTGAGACTGTAGTAAATCATACTAATCTGACCTTTTCGGTTCTGAAATGGGATTTATTTATCTTATTGTCATTCATTCATAGTAATTTAAAATGAGAAGAACACATGATAATATGAAAAGAGTTCATGTTCAAGTTACAAATTTAGTGTTCTTAGTGGGTCTGAAGTCAGTTGCATTTTTGGCTATCTCGTGAGAAAAAGCTTCTTTTAAGGTTGATAACTAGAGCTGATCAGCTCACCACATATTTTCCTTATTATATTTAGAGGATAATAGGCACTTTCCAACTGCTCCCTTTAAAACATCCACTTGGAAGATTTTTGCTCTAGGTTGTCTTTTCCTGTATGAGATGCCAGGAACAAAGAATTCACTGTCATGAATTCAGCATACTGAACCATACATCTCCCACTGTCATAGATTTTGCAGAAGACATGCTATGAAACAAGAATGACATAGAATGGCTTCATTAAAAATATCAAGAAGCAAAAATGTATGGCCCTTGAATGTATTTTTTTCAAATGTTGCAAGAATATTGTTTGGGACTGTCAGCAGCAATGAAGCAAAACCTGCTATAAATAAATAGCAACTAGATTATCTTCTGAATCCTGTGCTAGATAACTCCAACCCTTGGAACTTTTTAAGTCAGAAATGGATTTAAAGTTATATTCTAAAAGTGTCTCATGTAGTTCTAATGGAGGCACAGTTTTTCAAGTGTTCTGAAATCAGAACACAGTCTTGAGTTTACTCACATCATCTTTTCTCCAAATATACCTCTAACTGTCCTTAAGATAGTTAGATTTTATTATAAATTATATATAGCATAATTTTCATGAAAAAAAAAAAAAAAAAGAAAAAAAAGTGTCAAAGTGATCATGATTCTGAAACATAAAGATGTCCACCTTCTCCAGTTACAAAGCATGCAGTATTGGCTCACCATGGGAATGCTATCCTCTGCAATTTGAATGAACAATAAAGTCACTGAATCAGAAGATAAGTCAGTTTGGTAAACTTAAAACCTTGATATTCTTAGAATTTGCTCATTATCAATGCTTATAAAAACGTGTATGTTCTATAGTCATGCTCATAAAAATTCCGTTGAAGCCATTCAGTAGTTTGCTTATGTTGTATTAAATTCTGTGCTTGTCTCACATTAAAAAGAATTCCATTAGCATTTACTGCTTGAAAATTAAATTAACCAGTAAAGGGTAATCAGTAAAAGGTCTTTAGTAAAAAAACTGAGGGGAAGAAAAATAATAGAGGAGCTCAGACAACAAAAGGAAGAAAAATAAGATATACTTTTAAAGTGAACTATGTATTATCTTCTGCCAAAATGCTAGGCAGTCCCTTCTAATGCTTGCTATTGAAGTAAAACATATTTTATTACTATTGTGTGCTACAATTATGGATTAAAAATATAGGAAGCCCTGTTTAATAGTACCAGCCCTGGTACCTAGCAAGACCTAATGAATTCATTCAGAAACCAGGCTAGAATAAGGTCCCTGACAATTTTCTTCCATGATGAAGAGATGTCATGCTTGTTCCATACAAGAAAGATCCATATTTTAGAGAGAATAGTATTGCACATGAGAACTGAAAACACTTCCCTTAATAAAGAGTTGCCTTTCACGTTGCCAGAATAAGTCATTAGGCATTATAATCCTACAAAAGCATTTCTTAGATTTAGAACAGTGTGGTATCAGTATAGAAACATTGTTAATCTTACTGTGAGGAATATCTGATATTTCACACCAAATATTGAAACTAATATGAAAAGAAAGTATTGGTTTTGTTCAGCTTACAGAAGCCACAAAATACACCTGTTTCTTAGTCTTTCTGACAAACTACATAAAAATGTAAGACAAATAACAGGGCTGTGGTTGCACTGTTTTGATTTGCTAACCAGAGGAAAGCCACACTGCCATGCTACAACTAGCCAGCTTTCATAAGAAAATACATTTCTGAACAAAAGAACAATGAATTGCCATTAGCAGGATTTTATGCTAAGAAGAGCAAGAAGAAAACACAACTTGCACACCACTGAACTACATGCAGAAAATGAATGTGGTTAAGTTGCATAATTATATTTGTAGTTACCATTTCCTTCTGTTGACTCTTCATGTTTAGGCATTATGACTATTTCACAGGGCTGCTGCAGGTGCTACCTATACAGGAAAGTGTCTGAAGGCTGAGTGATTCAAGATGAAGTACACCACAACAGCATCATCCTGTCTGTCACTGAACGGATGGCGCTGGTGAAGTTTCACTCACTGAAATACAAGAAGATACTAATTTCCTAAGTGATTAATCTTTCATGAATGTTTAGCTCACTATTTAGGGTTGGCATGCTAGGATCAAAATAATCAAATAAGTTGTTCACCTTCCTTATTATTATTGCTGAAAATAAGAAAAACTCTTCTGCAATGTACTTATATATGACTAACACAAATATTTAAATGCTGAAATGACTTACTGAGCAAGGATGTTGCACAATGACCACATGGGCACAGTCTGATGCTTGCATGTGGGTCTATCCCTCCACATGTGAAGGAGGTTACAGGTTGCCTTTTTTTGCCAGGAAAGTCAACTATTACCTTAGGCATATTTAAATTACACAGCTTTAACACAGAACAGCCTGACACTAATTTAAAAAATCTTAGCAAAATGCTGATATATCTGCTGGTTTATGTTTGCATTTCCTTGCAATTCTATTAAGACTCCTTGCCTCTGCTTTTAGCTGGATATTACACCCTAAGTTTACTAGTTTTACCCTGATTGACCTTTATCTAAGCTAAGGGTGAAAGAAAATAAAAATGCAGTTAACAAGACAGATGAGGCTTGGAAGTAAAAGATTTGAAGGAAGACATTACAAATAAAACAATATGTTACAACTTAAATAATGTTACAAATAAAATAACATCAAATGCAATTCTTGATCTGTATTTAACTAGATAATTCTGTCATAATTTCCCCATGCTCCTCATTTGAAATACTTTCAGTGCAACATAGCTGGAAAAAAAGTGTAAGTATCTGCAGAATATCCTACATTCTCAGATGCTCCTGCGTGATTTCTGGATCCTCTTACCCACATGACTATGAAAGCCATCTTTTTTTCCTTTGGAGCTGTCATTCAGATGTCTGAAGGAAGTTTATCTAAAAGTTAATCCAGTCGTGCTGATTATTTTACCTTTAATTTTCAAGTTTGAGGTTTTGGGCTGGGACTTTGTTTTGTTTTATTGAAATGTGTCCCTATTTCTTTGAGAACACTATCATTCCTTGTTTGAAATATTCCCAAAGAAATTAAGCTTACACATATAAGAGTCCCTATGCTTTTGTCTGCAGTCTCATTTAGTCATTACATAACATCCTAGACCCTGTGCTCTTATATACTTATGAAAGACTTCTAATTCAAGACAAGAAACATAAGAAAATGCTCAAATCATCTCTGAATATCCATAGTTGAACAGTGTTTCAAGTTTCAGAAAAATAACGATTGTTCCAAAAATTCAGTTTTCGTAGAATTCTGTACTTTAATAACAAGAAAAAGAATGTCTTGGGAAGAATGATAATCATGGAATGAAATATAATGGTTCTGTAAGCATTTTGGAAAAGAACTAGTCAAAGAATTCTAACAAGATGCTTTGCAGTTGCAGTCAAATCAGGATCATAGTCCTGATCGAACTGTATGAGCCTTCCTCAGAATTTAAAGTAAATGATACCTCACTTACATCTATTAGCCACATTGAAAAATATTTTACTGGATATATGAAAAGGAAGGGGTCATCTATTGAGGGCTGATTTATTAACCTTACCACCACCACCACCACCACCATCACCCCCCGAAAAAAAAAAAAAAAAAAGGAAAAAGGAAAACCAAAACCCCACAAGAACTCAAAACCAAAAGATTCGTGAAAATCAATGCAGTACTTAAAAAGATGCATAAATAAAAGAATCAAGGTCATATATGCAGTCTGAATGTGGTCTCTGGGTGCACATTTGTTATGATGTGAATTGCACACTCCACTTTATTTGTTTCTCAAGGTGTTCTGAGTCAGTCAGTGATCAGATTTAACTAAATACTTTTATCACAGTACAACTTCTTAGTGTAGACACCCTGGATCCAATCCAGTGTGTGGTTTATATTTGTGGTTATAGGAGTCAATGTTTCTATGAGTTCCACTACTTGCTGCCCTCATCAGTGTGCCACTAAAACTGTACATGGGCCTGCCCTGTACAGTGGGTTTTAATCAAAGCAAGTAATTAGTTTCTTAAGTCAGCTTAGTGCAGTGATCCCATTCACAGCACAGTCCACAAACAGTTGTATTAGCACAGAAGAAGTAATTAAATTGTGACACGATGTGGGAAGGGGCAGGAAGGGTCAGGAGGTAGAAAGATGCTGCAAACCTTTTGAAGACAGACTTGCCACTGGACATAACATAGGAAAGAGCTACATGCTAGATTTCTCTTTACTTTTGGAGTTCAAGTAGCAATCAGAGAGTCAGAAAAAGCTGTACAGTTTTCATTTACCCAGGGTTCTCTTTACAGCACACCAGACTTAAAAAACAAACTAAAAAACCCTCAAAACCAAAAACCAACAAAATCACAAAACAAACAAACAAACAAACAAAAAAAAAAACACAAAAACACCCAACTACCAAACAAACAAACAAAAAAAACCCTTAATTTAATTTAGCTCTATTTAATATCAGTAAAATCAGAACAATACAGAATGCTAGTAATATATATTAAAAAAAATATTTAAATGTCCCCAGTGCAGACAGGTTTAGAGAACTGGCCTCATTCCTAGCTGGGTTTGTCGAACACTGCAAGAGTTTACATTGCTGGCAAATGTGCCACATTTTTTGTCCTTTGTTCAAATTTCCATCTCCCTATCAGGAACACTTACAGTATATATCAAGAGCTGAAGCATGCACAGTAGCAGAAGTTGAGGATGGAAACACAGCCTCTTTACCACAGCTGAAAACCCATAAAGAAGGAGAAATGGAAAGTATTGTCCACATACCTTTCCACATACTGCTGAAGTGATAACCCATTTGATAGCCATCTGCCAAACAGATAAAACCATCCAGGGAACATAATGATGACACCAAAGAATGATGTAACTGTTTGATAGAAACATTAGTGCCTTAGTAAATCAGCAAACATCAATTCTGATTGTAATTTCTTTCCTCACACTTCTGCACATCAGCTGTAAACTCTCTACAATGATGACATGCACTTAATGTTGATTTTTCCATGTTCCAGGGTGAATTTTTCCTTGATTTCTAAGCTTACTGTGAAACTTAGGGCAATAAATTATTTTCTGACAGACTTTGTTGCTAAAGGTGGCTCTTCCAAGAACATGATTTTAAAATACCATTTTGTTCATAGGTACATGAAATGCATATTCTGTCCTTTTGGAAGACCTGATAAAATTAGACCGTTATGGAAATAGATACTAAAATAAGCTGAAGTCATGTCACTGTAGCCATACTACCAAAAATGCCTTTTTCATTCCAATGTAATATTTAACATCTGTCTTTCCTTAAACTGCTGCATTCAAATGAGTCAGATGAGTCTGAACAGAATTAACTGATAAGTCTGTGTCTACCACCCTCATTATCCCACATCTTTTCACAGCTGAGTGGATGGTTTTGCTGACCACGTCTGGTAGCAGTAGGAGGCTGCATAAGGAAGAGCCTGAGGAGGGACGGGGGTCGAAGCCTCTCCTAATGTCACCAGCTGGCAGAGCAGGGTGGTGACACTGGCACTGGAGGGACCCTGGAGAGAGTGGAAAATCACAGTGAGATGACAGATGATATTGACTGATGGAGGGATTGACTGACTGACTGATTGATTGATTGATTTTACTCCAGAAAATTTCAAAAGTTGACTTGAATCCTTTTCAAATATTACCTCCCAAGTCAACAAGTTCAGCTCCTGAACATTGATTAGGGAATGACATGTAACAGAATACAAGCAGCAGCATCATTCTGATGCTGCACTGGTTTTCATAGACAAAACAGTTACAGCTTAAATCTACTTGCAAGGAAAACATAAAAAGTAAATCTAACAACTAAGTCAAAAGAAGCTACATTAAATTCCAACAGACTTCTGAAAATACTGTTTATGAAATCCAATTGTAACTTCGTTGATGTTTCTGAAATACCGAATTTCAAGTTTTTCTGAAAAACTGGAAATTAAGCTAGAAGTACAGCAAGAGGTAATTTTCATTATATTTATGTCTTAGTTCAAAGGAAGAACTAAGATATGTTGGCCAATAAAACAATCCCTCTCCTTTAAATTTAGAAACAGAACTTTAATTAGAGGGGA
>JAWWEE010000085.1:4493816-4519670 GCA_035221455.1 Xenops minutus
AACCCCGCCTAGTTTCTAGCCCCTTCTAGCTAGCCCCTATAAAACCGTTGTACTCTAATAAATTGTTGGCCATTCCATGTTACCCTGCGTTTGCGTGTGGGGTGGCTCGTCCCGTTTCCCCACAGATATGTGGCATCAGACACATAAAATAAAATGCTAGATTGGGCAGAAATTCTGTGCAGTCTGAGTGACCATCTGATTCCTACTTAACTGTAGGGAGAGAAAAAAAAAATGTACACCAGCAGTACTGCAATTTTCCCAGGAAAATAATTAAGAGTAGAATACATGGCTAAATAAAGCAAATGGTCAATTCTACTATTGCATTAAAAAACCAAACCAAACCAATAACTAAAGACCCACACAAAAACAAACTAAAAAACCTCACAACTGACATACTTTAGCTGGTGGTCTCCAAACTTTTTTCATTATACATTCCTATTAGTGAAATCTTTTTGAGGAAACACACCTAGTATAATGAAGTTCTAATATTTTCTTCCTGCACCCCATTAGATCATCGCATGCAGCCCACTGCGGAGACTACTGATTTAGATGATCTGAGTACTTAAACAACTGCAGTTTTGGACGACAGAAACACCTGGGTTTCTTCCTTGCAGTGTTGCAGAAAACGGATGCAGAAACACGTAGTCCCTATGGTCAGATATAGTTTGCTAGTCATCTTGTGTGAAACCTCACAATTATGCACCATAAGGTAGTCCAACACATTTTATAGATGAATAGTCTATGGGAAAGATGAGCACTTATCCCATCTATGGATGCACTGATCACCATCTATGTCTAAAAACATATCTCCACCAAAACATTTCAGGGACGCTACACTTGACTTCAAGCCTCTCCAGAAAGTGGATGCCTTTCATCAGGAGGTGATGTTGCTCTTTCAGAGGAGTGCCCGGAACCCTGCTCCATACCCAGATTGCCAAAACAGGTATTTCCTGCTTCCCTCACCTGCCAAGGTCCAAGTACCCACATTCTTGAACAATTCACAAGATAGAACCAGGAACAACAGCTGTAAGGCAGTGGCAGTGGTATGTTTCTGCTCTACAGTAAGGACGCTCACCTGAGAAGACTTCTTTAAAAGCATCTGTCTTTAACCAGTTTCCTCAGAAGCACAGCTTGCTTGTGATGCCATTGAACAAACAACATGAGGTCCAAAATCATCTGTGTCTTCTGAAGCTGTGGTTCTAAGATGCAAGCACCCCTTTGCTTTCTGAGTAAAATACTAAATAGGCCCTGGAAGTGTTCCTGGTATTCTAAACATCCCAAGTTTAAAAAAGGTCTTCAAGGGAATATCTGAATCTCACAGTACTTTTGAAGACACTGGCCTCTTAGTATATAAGATACTCTTCAAAATAGGATGCAGAATTTGCTTTTCAAGACTGGATTAAGTAGAATATATGGCTATTTATTCTTTTGTGGTGGTTTTTCTTGGTTTTGGTTTAGGACTTCCTTGGTAACAATGTCTTAACTAAGGAAGTATTCTACACCATTCCTTCATGTAATCAGGTGTATATAAAGACAGGAGGAAAGTTTCCTCTCTCTCTCTTCCTTTCGTGTGCTTGGAGGACATCAGCTCTCTGTTGGCTCGGCTCTTATCTCTGTGAGCTGAGGCCTGTCGGAGGAGCTGCTGTCCCAGCCGTACGGAGGGGAAGGACCTGCTTTCTCTTAAGGGAGTGTTGGTGAGAGTTGACTGTATTAGTTACTTATTGAGCTTTTCCCTGAGTTTACGAGTGTGTGTGTGTATCTGTTTTATTTGGTTTTACCCGTTTTTGTCCCACTTCCCTTTCCCCCCCTTTTCCCTTTTGGGGTTGTTTTCGGATTTGTTCTGTAGACTCATAGTGTTTGATTGTACATAATTGTAATATATGTGAATATATATATACTTTTAATACAATTGTCTTTTTGGTACCTTTTTCCCTTCTTTCTCGGGGGGGGGAGGGGGGAGGGAGGAAATCCATGTGGCCAGCAGTTGGGCTTGGCAGGGTGCCAACTCAAACCTCCACATCTTTCTTTTTAATATGTGAAGATCTGCTCTCCAGCGCAGGGAGAGCACAACTGGGCATGAAATTATCAGGAACTGAAACTGGAAATTCTGTTGCATTTTTGTTTTCGATCTCACAGGACACCTAGATCTTGTAGGTAAATTTAGATCAAATGAAAACAAAAGATACCCTGGAAAATTGTATTTTGCGGGCCACGCAGGTTCCCTAACATTTTGCGTAGCGCAGCCGCCGCCGAGGCCCCGCGCTCCGCAGAGGGGGCGCTGAGCAGGGACCCCGGCCCTGGCCGACCCCCAGCCCGCTCCCCCGCCCCGAGCAGCCCCCCCTCAGCCACCCTCCCCCCCCCGGGGCTCCCGCGCCGCGGCCAGCCCGGCGCGCGCGGCACGTCCCGCGCGCGAGAGCGGCAACGGGCAGCGCGGCGGGCGGCAGCACGCATGTACCGGCGGGCGGGCAGCGGGAGGAGCCGCGGCCGCCGGGCAGGCTGCTCTCCTCCCTCCTCCTCCTCTTCCTCTTTCTCTTCCTCTTTCTCCTCCTCCTCTCCATCTTCTTCTTCCCCCTCCCCGTCTCCCCGCCTCCAGCGCTTTCCCGCCGCCCGCCCGCCACGCACGGCGGCTACCGCCTCGCGCAGCTGCCGACACGGCCGCCGCTGCCGCTGCGGGAACAAAGGAGCGACGCGGCGGCGGCGCGGCCGCCAGCTTGGCCGCCAGCTCGGCGCTCCCCGCGCTCCCCACAGCCTCCCGGAGCCGTCCACGGCGCCTTCTCCGGCACCCGCCGCGGGGTTTGTGGACCCCGCCGGGAACAGGTGGGTGAGGGGCGGCGGGCTCGGTTCGGCTCCCTGGGGCCTGCACGGCGGCAGGGTGCGCCCGGGCGGCCCCGCCGGTAGCCGCGTCCCGCCTAGCCTCCGGCGCGGAGTCGCGCAGGCGGCGAGATAGTGAGGTTCCTGTGGCCGGCAGCGGTGGGGCCACCATGACTCAGGGGGTTTCGAGGAGCGGCCCGGCCGCGCACCCCCGCCCGCCGCCACCGCTCCTGAGCGCGCAGCCTCGCGGGTCCTTTGTGTCCCGGGGGCGGGGAGCGCAGGTAGGCCCGCGGCGCGCCGGGCTCTTGGCAGGGCCCCCCCTTTGTCTGACTCAGCCGCCGGGCTGCACACTGGCTTGGGGAGCGCTCGGTGCCGGTTCGCTGCCCCCGTACCGACCCTGGGCTCTGCCTCCCCCGAGCGCGGCGCTGATAGGCGACCGCCCCGCGCAACCCTTGTGCATGCACTCTCCTTTTGTTTCGTTTTTATGTTTCTCGTGTTTAATCGTGATCCCTCTTCGGGAGGAGGAAGTTGAGGCAAATCGGTATTTAGGTCAGCGGGCCCATCGCTGACGCAGTGCACGGCTTTGCGGCTGCTTTCGGCGCTCGTTGGGCCCTCGTTTCTGTCGTTAGGCCGCGGTGTGGGGTCGCCCGGCGGGACGGAGCCGGCTCGGCCGTGGTCTCGAGGCCCGGGGCGGGGTGGGCGGCTGAGATGCGCTGCCGGGGCTACTAACGAGATTTACCCGCCCCATATCCTCCCGCGAGTGGGGCTGGGGCTGGCGGAGGTGCGCAGCCTGCCGACAGGACTAGAAGGGCTCCGCTTGGTGTCGGGAGGCCGCGGGCCCGAGCACGCCCGAGGTGAAGTCCTGCTGCTGGTGAAAGGGAACGTTTCTCAATTGTCTTCTTTCCTACCTTCGAAGAGAAGCGGTTGCCTATAACCACCCCTGCCTCCGGGTCGCGGGCCGCATTTGTGGAGCAGTGGCTGCTCCCGGGCCCCGTCGTGCTCTGCCGCGGCAGCAGCGCCGGCGGCGAAAAGGGCAGCGGGAGGCGGCAGGCTGGTGATGCCGCATTTTTTGGGCTGCCTGTAGGTACCCGCTCTCCCCTGGAAGCGAAGGGCAGTCGGATTTCGCTGGCTCCTCCTTCCGCCAGAGGTGGTGGCCTGCGGGAGATATAAATAGGGACTGACTTCAGCGGGTGGCGGGGGTGGCCGGGTGCCCCGGGCCCGTGGCAGGCGGAAGTGCAGGCTCTCGCTCGCCCATGTGACCGACCCGCTGCGGAGGCAGCGGCACTGCCGGGCGGGCAGCGGAGCCTCGGCTGCCGCCCCAGCGCCCGGGGCAGAGCTGCGGCAGCGGGGTCAGCCGGGGTGAGTGCACCGCAGCTGGGTTCCTGCCGGCGGTACGCGCCTTCCGAGTGAACCTGGGTGGCACGAGGGGCGCGCTCCGGAGCCTGGAAACGCGCGATTTGTTCAGCGTTGGGTAGCAACGACTTGACCTTAACGAGAGAGGCATGCATTTCAAGTAGTGGAAGAATGTGTAGACCAAAGGAGCTGCAGAGTCTTTAGTTTGTAGTAGGATTATAGTATCATTAGCACCTAAAGCAAGATTTAGTAAGTGGTGAAATTTGTTGTGGCACACTGACTTGAAGTGCAGCAAGTCAGTTGAGGTTGGTATTGGCAGTGTGTTTGATAGCACTTTGATCGTACCCACTTATTAACAAAACGGCTGGAGTGTAGTCTTTATTTTTAAAGACTATTATAAAGACATAGGTCTTAAAATACAGATGACAATATTTTTTTAGACTTCTTTAGGTAGGTCATGGCTTTATTATCTGCCTCCCTTGCCTTGTGTATGGCTGTAAAACTGTACCAGAGTAAGTGTGAAGCTGTTACTTAGCCTGAAAGGATACTATTTATACTTGGAAGGTATTATAAAGCCATAAATAGTACATCTATTTATACCTGGAAAATTAAGTCCTGTGACCACCAGCAGGCAAGCAGGTGAATTTTGCTTGTTTGCTTCCTCCTGGCTTTGGTTTGCTCTGATCCCAGAAGTTTAGTTTGCCTAGACAGAGACAGGTGTCAGTTGTTTTTTTTTTTTTTTGTACTAGTGAAACGTAAGTTTATTATTTGCAGTGTGTGATCTCTTAATTAAAAAAAAAAAATTCTGTACACTGTAACGAATTCACTTTCAGCATTTTTGGCCTCTAGCAAGTGCCATTGGTCAAATATGTAGCTCTTCCTGAATAGGAAAACAGCAATCTAAAGTTTACACTAAAATGTCTTCAGGTGCCATACGCATGGCTTCTACTAAATTTATATTTTTAGTGCAGTATTCTTACATGTTCTCAATTTGTAGCAGATTATGTGGTTATTGTTTTCCAGTTTTATTTCCCTTGGGAATCAAGGATTTGGTTGCTGTGCAGTTCTCTACTGCGTTTGCTTTGCATAGGTTAACAGATGACAAAGGTGAAAAATTTTGTTCATGGCGGAGAGTTAGCACCGAATACCTCTGGCAGGCTCAGAAGTCTTGCTATAACTTTATTAAGAGAAGTTTTTTTTCTCTTTTGTAAATATATAAGCTGTGTAATAAAACATATTAACAGTTTGAAGTTGTTAATTTTTTTCCCTTGGAAGAGTATTGTGAGAGTGAGAACTGCTAATAGTACAGTTAGCCTTAAAATTATGTGAGATTACCATTGAAGAAGCTGATCAGGAGTCCGGGGAAAAGTAAGCTATGTTTTGTGCTTATAAACTTGGTCTTGCTTATTCTGCATGTCTCTATTAGTCCTCAGGGTTTAGTAATTAAGGGTGTTTTTTTGCTGTCAAATTAAATTAACCTGCACATGTAGCTTAGTGCCTAACAGGTATATTATTTCTTAGTATTAGTATGATGACACTTTTTCTTCTCTTAGAGGTTCATAATGATGTTACTTAGCAATACAATTACAGTCTTGAACGGTATACTATCATTCTTACAACCCTCTTTAAGAATACTGATATCACCTGGGGGGAGGCAGGGTGAGCAGGCATACTTTTAATTCTATAGCCTTGTAATTGATTTTGGTAACATGCCAGTCCTAATGCAGTTCTTGGTTTTATTTACAGCATCGAGATGACTCAGGAGACAAACCAGACCCCAGGGCCTATGCTGTGTAGTACAGGATGTGGATTTTATGGAAATCCTAGGACAAATGGGATGTGTTCTGTTTGCTACAAAGAACATATTCAGCGACAGCAGAATAGTGGTAGAATCAGCCCAATGGGTAAGGATGTGTGGCATTGTTGACTTTTTTACTTCTTTCAAAATAAAACTATAGAGGGTTACAAGGAATCTTAGAAAACTTTTAGACCTTCTGAAAACTGTGTTCTGAAACAGTGAATATCCAAGACAATACTACTTTAAATCACAGTAAAGGTGAAAATACATTTCTGCATAATGTGTTCTGGTTTGCTTCACATTCACCATAACTGGCCTTCCCGCTTAGCCTCCTCTGTTAGCATATTGTTATGCAATCTGTATTTTGTTTGTCAGCAGTTCAACATGTCTTTAAGTAAAAAGTAACATGCAGTAGCAGTGGAGATTTTATGCTGACAGTTCATAGATGTGTAGCAGACTATTTGAGTAATATGTTTGCTATGATTTAACATGTCAAATTCTTGTTACATAGGAACAAGCAGTGGTTCAAACAGTCCTACCTCAGACTCTACATCTATACAGAGAGCAGACGCTAGCTTAAACAACTGTGGAGGTGCTGCTGGCAGCACATCTGAAAAAACAAGGTAAAATTAAGGTATTACTGTGAAGTTTGAATGAACTGTGAGTGTGCAGCAAGTTGAAGGCTTGCAGCAATGCTACCCTATCATAGTGAGTATCTGCATAGGAAAAGGGACCTGACAGGGCTCTATGAATCTGTGTAAATGAAAAATTATTTAAATATTTGGTGTACTGCTCTAGTTAAAAGAATTTTTTTATTATCTGCAGAAATAATTTGATACACTCTTGCCCGTTTTCTTCTATGGAAACTAAAATAGGGTAAAAAAGTGTTTTGAGGATAGTAGAAGCACATGTCAGGAAAATGTATCAGTAGTAATTGAACCAGTAGTTTATTAATTTTCAGACTGGACAGTTTAAACTTTTATTATGAATGTAAAACTAATAAAAGTTATGTGTTTCCCTGTACTTCAGCAGAAACGTGCCTGTTGCCGCTTTACCTGTAACGCAGCAAATGACAGAAATGAGCATTTCAAGAGAGGAAGAATTAACACCGAAAACAGAGACTGAGCCAGGTATGTTTTCAGAATAACACTGGGTAGAACCAGTGACTTAACACAAGTGGAGGGTTTGTTTACTTTCTGAGTAGCTATCTCCTGTTGTGGTTATGGGACTTAAGGAACTGTGTTAAGGATGCTTTTAAGTTCTCTCTCCTCAGAATCAAAACTAGTTCTAGTACAGAGCTTTAAGATACATGTTCAATGTTAGTCAAAAAATTGACACCTATGAGGGTGGTTTTAGATCCCAAACCTTTGTTGTTAAAAGTAAGGCACTCTAAAATTGCATTTGGGCAAGGTGTTCACTTTTGAAGTCAAACTATTGAGATTCTCTGTATTATTGAGTAGTACAATTCTGGCTGACTCATGCCAATCAAAAGGGCATTTTGCATTTGGAGAATGGTGCTTATTAAATTCCATTCTGTGGGGGAAGGGAATATGTTGTTTAAAAGCATTAAGAAAAGCTGCTTAAGGTGCTTGAACTAATTGAATAATCAGTGCATATAATCAAAGCATTGTTCCAGAAATGTAGGATAGTTGCAGCTTTAATTGCTGTCTTAAGAATTGTCATTTCACAGTTTTATTCTCATGCTGGATAGTTGTAACTGTATAAGTGTAAATTGTTTCTTGGAGGGAGAGCTTGCTTAAACTACAACTAGCGAGTGATGGAATTCATATCGGTATGTTCAAATGGATACCTTAACACACTTGGTTTCTTACTTTAACTTGTCCAAGCTTTCTTACTTAATTTAACAGTTCTGACACAGTTTTAAAAACTAAAAGTGATGTTTTGTAGGAAGTCTGTTCACTCGAACTGAAGATAAAATCCGTTTTTTCAGCTGTGAGGTCAGTGACATGCAAATTGCAGCAGATGCTACTCAGCACTGTATTAGTAATTTTTGTCTAGTTATATTTTTGCCAACAAAGACTGCTCTGAGACTTGATACTTAATTGCTCAGTACTTGTAACAAGGATTTTACCATTTGCATAAGTCAGCTAAGTAAGTCAAGGTTCTGTGACATGAACTGAAGTACAGTTATACAATATATTGGGGTTTTCATTATGTGTGGACTGAGGGGATTTTTGAAATTATTCATTTCCTGTAACTTGTGTTGACTGAAGAGGTTTTCATTATGTAACTGAAAAATAATGTAGACTTTGCTGCAGTATTCATTAATCCACAATGTCATGTTATGAAATCCTACCTGAATGTGACAAGAAGGAAATAGGAATACCTAAAATGGTAAAAAATACATAAAATGGTCGTAGCGATGAAGTCATAGGTGACTTTAGTCTTCTTAGAACTGCTGTCAGTTTGCCAGTTGTAAAGGAAGTCCTTAGTTATTGTTGTCATATTACCTGTTTTTCAGTCAGCTGTATGATAGTGCCACATAGTCCACTATTGATTAGAATGAGGGAGAAATCCAAAGTAGCTCAAGACACTTATTTACTGTAATAAATAATCTCACATGTTAAAAGCAGTAAAAGCTGACACAAGTTTGTGTAGAGATCACTGGAAAAGTATCAGAGGACTTAAATGTCTCTGGAAAAAACTTGAAGAACCAAACTACCTTCCTGAGAAATTAACTGTAAATTCGTGAGGCAGCCTCACCTGCTCTAAAGCCCAAGTTTCCTCTTCAGTATTATGATTTGGCACAGATCCTGGACAGCATTAGACAGTGTCCTTATATACTATTCTTAGGGTTTGGTTGATATCTTAAATAAAAGGTGTTGCCTGTATTCAGTGACACATTGACCTGTGTTGTGTAGGCAGGAGAAGCTGGCCTGGACTTTTTATACAAAATTCCTGTTGTTTCTGGACTGGACAGGGTTTTTTTTATCTTCCTTTTTCCAGTAACATCCATTATGTGTTGATCTCTCAAGGATGAAGTGAAACAATGGTGAATTATTTGCATCACCTCATAACAACAAAGCTAATACTTTCTATGAGATTCTAATTCCCTGAGATAATGCTGCAATCATGGAGTAGTTAATGAATCACAGGCTGGCTCTAACTATAGTCTGACCCTAGCAACAATTTTATAACCAGATAGTAACAGATCATGAACTATATCTTCAACAGTATGAAGTCACATTCTCTTCTGACAGCTTTTCTTTAGCAAATGAAATTTTGTAAGTTTCCATTACAAGCCAGAAAGTTAAAAAGAGAATTACATCTGGTCAACTAATTTTTTTTTAGCAATCTGTAGCATGAAATTATACTTGTTTGCTTTTGGAATTGAAACAACTGAATAGAGAAGGTGGAGAAGTTGAGAAAAATTTAAGCTGTGAAACATAACAAGCTTGTTTTTCTTACTTTTTTTTTGCAGGGGTGTGGTTTCAGGGTCTCTTGTCTTTTCTGTGCAGGTTGAGGTTGCAACCTGAATTCATTCAAAACAAGTCTGGTGCTAGGACAATTCGTTGTATCCTAACATTTGAAGAAAGGCACGATGAATGTAACTCACTTGGTTGTAATTCACATGTCTAAGGTGCTGTGTGTTCTTGTAACTTGTAATTTCTTAGTTCAACTTTCTTGCTTTGTTGTAATTTCATAACTGAATAGTTTTCAGTGCAGTTGTGCCTAAATTTCTCTTATCAAATAAGCTGTATGTCCAAACTCAAATTCATAAATGGACACTATTTACAAAACATATAATAAACTTTTACACTTCATATGGATTGAATTCTAATACAGTCTTGATCAAAGTCATACTATAGTCCAAGTATTCTAGAAATGCAATTTATAGTAATTTTTTTTACCCTGCTGAGTAAAAGGATTTAAATGCAAAACTTAGTGAACTCTTATTTCTTTCCATGTGTTATGCTATCAGAGCTCTATATCTACCAAGTTGCTGAAGCATAGTGAAGCCCTGTTTTGCTTATTTTAGCAGGTGTTCCAATAGAAATAGGATGTGTAGAAGAGAGCTAATAATCACTAAAAATAATGGTTTTGAAAACAAGTATGTTTAAATAATTGCGTTGTTTCAGCTCAGAAATTTTCTTGCACTTTTGTAGGTCATTATCCTGCTGAATGGTCAGCCTCTAGTCAGGTCTTTCAGTGTTTCCAGGCACAGTATCAGCATGTATATCAGAGACTTGAGGGTCTGCTGCTTTTTCTGATGTTTGTTGGGTTTTTGTTTGTTTCCTTTTTTTGTTGTTTTGTTGGTTTTTTAAGGCAATAATAGATTTGTTTGAACAAATAGTGTGATTAGCTATCCTTTGTAAACCAACAGGTGGACAGTAACTTTGCTTATGGAAAAAAGTAAACAAGAAATTGAACTGATAATGGTATTGTGTAAATTACATATTTTAATAATACGCAAATACTGGTAACTTCCATCTATGCTGTAAATCACCCTTCCATTTCCTGAATTCAGCAGCAGCAGTGTTGGAGGACAGCAAGCAGTGGCTGGTTGGCACACATCTCTTACTTCCTACCAAGCCAATATGATTAGAGCTATTTTACAGCTGTCTTGCATTTAGGTTGAGAGACCCTTGCATATATTGTAGGTAGAGCCAGTGTGTTATATCTGTGATGCAGTGTGTTGCAAGTAATATTGTGAGTAAGGTATAAGTAAGGAGGCTTATGAGATATGGTAGGCTTAAGAATCGTAACTACATGACATTCCTTCGGTCGTGTTGTAATGAGTGACTTGCTAATTCTGTTTCATTTTCACACACAGCTGTAATAGTTGAGCAGTGTTGCTGTCTGTAAACAATTCTATTGTGACTGTTGGTAGTATTATCTGATAAGATAACTTGGTATTGTATTGAAAATAATTAGCTTTCCTTTGTGTTTCCCCTGTCTGCTGTAGCTTTGGTAGATAGCCCTGACTGGAAAATGTCTGAAATAGAATCACATGTAAGCCCTGAAGCTGTCCACATTGTAAAATGAGGCTTAGGACCCAACTGTTTGTCCTGTGCTTGTTGGTGATAGAATGCTGTTACTATTCTAATAATGATATGCCATAGACATCAAGTCTTTATGATGACCACATTAAATGGTATTTCTGTGTGATACTGAAACCGAGTAATCTTTACATTGAATTAATATGGCAGTAAAGAAAATAAATACACGTCAGAGTTGGACATGTAAGAAAATGAGTTATATGCTGCAAAACATTTCTATTCCCATTCTTTGGCATGAAAGGAAGTGTGATGGAAATTTATTCTGCAGCCTTTCATCACAGGAACTGCGTTGGCATAGCAATTGTAGTTCCTGGAGAGTATTTACATATAGGAAACTTGTTAAAGCATAGTAAGTACCCTCCATCTTTTAAGACTAAAACTTTATGTACAAGTACGTTGTCATGGATAAAGACCAGCTGGCAGCTAAGTACTACACATCCACTTGCTCAGTCCTCAGGGGGCCAGAGAATTGTGGGTTAAGATAAAAGCAGTTAAATAATTAGAACAAAATAAGCAATATCAATTATAATAACAATAATAATATAGTAATTGTAATGAAAAGGGGAGAGAGAGGAATAAAACCCCAAAAGTGTCACAAGTGATGCACACTATAAATGATCACTACCTGCTGACTGATTCTCAGACCATTCCCCACTAGTGATTGGCAGCTTCTAGCCAACTCCCCCTCAGTTTATGTATTGGGAAGGATGTTCTCTGGTGTTTAATATACCTTTGGCTAGTTCGTTCAGGTCAGCTGTCCCAGCAATGCTCCCTCTCAATGACCTGCTTACTGGCAGAGTGTGGAAAACTGAAAAGCTCGTTGTTATTTAAAGTAAACACTATTTAGCAACAATTAAAACATGTGTGTGTTATTAGCATTATTCCTATACTGAATCCAAAATGCAGCACTGTAACAGCTACTGAGAAGAAAGTTAATTCTATCCCAGCTCAAACTTAAGACAATTGTGTTAATATGAAATGTAAGGATTGCACTAGCTCTAATAAAACTTTCAGCTCTGGAACTGCAGAAGTGCATTTAATGTCTTTTGGATAACTTCACACTTCACCTTTTCTTTCTCATTTTATTATTTCCATTTCTTCAGCTGTGGAGTTGGCAGTTAGCTTCCCCAAATCACAATGCTTAAATAATAATAAATGCTTAAACCTTTTTTTTTATTTTTTTCAAGAGTTCGTGCTACTGGTATACTTGCAGTTTAAACTGTTGGGATCTCATTTTTGTTTAGTCTGAAAAGCTTTCAAAAACTTACTGATGTGGTAGCCCTTTCTGGTCTCTTTTGATATGGGGAGGATCAGAAAATAATGCTGTTTTATTTTCATCATGTTTTGTTCAGCTGAAACATTGGATTCATTCTTTACCGTATAAAATCTCAGTGGGAGAATACCTAGTAATTGTTTATACACGCATGTTTTTTTGAAGAAACCTTACTGTTTTATATAAGGAAAACAACTGACAGCTTTGAACATCCTTTTTGTAGAGGGGTTTTTAATTTCGCATGGCAGTCCTACATAGTCATTGTGCATTAATAATTTAGGATCTGAGAAGAGCTTTGTTCTCCAGTTTGTAGGACTGTTCTGCATGCAGGTTGAGTTGCTGTTATGCTAGCTGTGTAGCTAACTTCTTCCATCAGTGGCCTTGCTGCTCCTCTTGTAAAGGTGCCTCTTACCTTCAGACTACATATAAAGGAAATTTTCCCAATTTCTTGATGAATTGCTTGTATTTATGTGGCATTTTATCAGGTACCTCTCACAGTCCTACAGTTATGTTAGTCTTTGTCTCAATCTGCTAGAATAATAGCCTTCCTTGGCATGATGGTAGCGCATCTTACAGTGCCTACAGATAATTATGTAGGGCCAAATGCTAGTTAATAAACACCTCCTCAGTTCTGAAAATCTGTTGCCTCTAAGTTTTTTAGCATTGTATTACAAGAACTGATTGGTAAAATTCAAGTGAAGAAAACCTTACCAAGTCTTGAGCCAGAGGCTGGGAAAGGAAATGACCAAGGTGATGGGGAGGGGGGCACATAACCACAGAGTAGGCTGGGTTAGAAGTGGCTGTACAGATCACCTGCTTCCAACCCCCCTGTTCCTGTGCCTCACTACTTGGGGTAAATAATTTCTACCTAACGTCTAGTCTAATTCTCTCCTCTTGTAGTTCAAAAACATTTCACCTTGTCCTATCACTGTCTACCCATGTATAAAGTATCTATCTCCCTGTTTCATAAGCACTCTAAAGACTGTAAGGCTTCAGTGAGTTCTTCCCAGAGCCTTTTCATCTCCATGCTGAACAGCCTTAACTCTCAGCCTGTCTTGATAGGAGAGGTGCTTCAGTCCCCTGATCACCTTTGTGGCCCTCCTTTGAACTTGCTCCAACAGATTCACATTTTTCCTGTGCTGAGGGCCCCAGAGCTGGATGCAGCACTCCATGTGGGGTCTGACCAAATGGACAGAATCTTTTCCCTCAACCTGGTGGCTACTCCTGTTACGATGCAGTCCAAGATGCCGCTGACCACCTGGGCTGCCAGTACACACTGGTGGCTCATTTCCAGCTTTGCATCCACAAGAACCTGTAAGTCCTCTGAAAGACTGCTCTCAGTGAGACACACTCAGTGTCTCCTTATGTTTACCTTTGCCCCAGCCCAAGTTCAGCACCTTGCACTTGGATTCGTTGAACATCCTGAGGTTGTCATGGGCCCACTTTTCAAGTTCATCCAGGTCTCCCTGAATGGCATCCCATCCTTCTGTTGTATTAGCTGCACTGCTCAGCTTCATGTCATCTGCAAATGTATTGAGGGTGCGCTCAATCCCATTTCTTATTTATATCATTGGCACTGGTCCAAAAATGGAGCCCTGAGGGACACCACTTGTCACCAACTTCCACCTGAGGCACAGAGGTATTGACAACACCTCTCTGACCTGGTCCATCCAATCAGTCCCTTGTCCACCACATAGTCCATCCTTCAGACTCATGTTTCTCCAGTTTGGAGATAAGGATGAGAACGTCCATGCGTGCCAACAGGAGCTCTGCTAAAGTCAAAAAACCGCTGTTTTTGCAATGAGGAGTTTGCTGCTTCTTAACAGTTACTGAGGAAGCAGGTCTACCAGTAACCGCTATTTTCCAACTTTCAGCTTTTTTTCTGTTACCCATTTCATGGTGATGATACAGAAATCATTTACAGCACTTTGATTAAGACTGTGTCATTTCTGGAATTAAATTAGTTCGGTATATTGAGAACTGGGATTGTACTTCCCCAGTTGGATTTGTCTTCTATGTTAAAAGAAGCCTTTTGTGACAAGCAATTGTAACAACAGTATTTGAATTTAGGCAGACTCCTGATGTCATGGCAACGCAACTACATTTTTCAGTATTTTTCTTCTAAGATACAGGCTGATGAAAAAGAAGTTTGTTCTGAGGTTTAAGAGGCAGGGTAGGCAGCTTTGCTTCTTCCTAGTCATTACTCAGAGGCACATTTTTGAACATTTTATATGCTAAAAACTAATCATCAGACTTAAAGTCTGCTGGTGTAAATGAATTGGAGAATCCTTTATTCATGAAGAGTAACAATGGAACATTTAAACGTGGGTTTACTGGGCTATGTCTCGTCTTGGGACCTTTTAGTGGCCATTACTACATATTGTGTATTGCTTTTCCATCTTGGAAGATGTTTTAATTCTAGGGGAATGTTTCAGTTGAGCAGCCCTTTCAGGAAATGTGCCCTGCAGTTGCTTAATGACCACTTTCACTACTACACAATTTGTAGTCTGCCAGTTGTCATCCTTTCTTGATGCAAAGAAGAAAGTACACCTGTAGTAGTTGGTAACATTTTCTCTTAAATGGATTTGTTCTCAGTGTCTTTTGTGGTAGCGTGATCTACTAGGCTGTCTCTTTGCCTTGGTAGTTCCCAGGAAGTTGCTGTTTCCATTCTTGCTTCCTTGTTAGACAGTGATATATGTTCTCATTTTTGTTTTCTCTTAGTGTATGTTGGTGAATTACTTTGTCACCATTGATTTGATCCCTCTACATTTTCTTTTGCATATTGTTGAAACATCATATATACTCCCAGGACTCAAATTTTTAACTTGTTTTTGATGCAGATGAGGCTTTCCCATAGCTAACTACACACCAAATTGCAAAGTGTGTGAATGTTTCTGGTTCCTCTTTTTCGCCTGTCATGGCTTACAATTAGCATTTTGTTTTTAAACAA
Organism: Xenops minutus; assembly: GCA_035221455.1. Lineage (NCBI taxonomy): Eukaryota > Metazoa > Chordata > Aves > Passeriformes > Furnariidae > Xenops > Xenops minutus. The sequence continues at coordinate 4,509,023 of JAWWEE010000085.1, forward strand.
ACTAGCAATTTAACAAATCTAAAAGGATTTGACCATGCTTTCTGGGAGGTGTTTAATCTTTTTAAGGCCACAGCTCATGGTTGTTAGCCAAGGCACTTAAGTATCCAACAAATACACTTTGTGATATGGCTGGTTGTTAGCCTGGTTTTTGGTCAAAGGCTCTCCAGCAGATAAACTGGTGCTGAATACTGCTTTTCTTAGGATTTAAAGACAAGTTCAGAGCATCATATTTCTTCATTTAAAAAATAGTGATCAAGACAAAGAATGTTTTCTTGGGGAAAAAAGGAAGCACAAGTACCAATAGCAGTAATGATTGTAGTACTAGTACTGTAATATTTTTCTTACCCTTTGTACTCAGCAAAATAGCACTGACACTGAACTTACCAATTTTTTTATAAAAACAGTCAATGTGGTATAACAAAAAATTAAGTCTGGAAATGCCCGTGGTTATTTAGATTGCTGTAATTTATTATATTATGTATAAAGTATTAGTAAATTATAAGAAAATACTAGCAACAGTTTGTTTTACTGCGCAACATTTTTTTCGTGATAAGCACTGAGGGTTCTCTGTTACTTCTGAGAGTTTGTCACTTTTAAATCTTGTGCAGATTATGAAATCTTGCCTGAGGCCTTTCTTGTTGTACAATGAATTGTGAAGCTCTTTAGGTGTTAGTGGTAATAGTGAGCTGACTTTCAGAATACGTATGAGTGGTAATGCAAACCATTTTAAAAAAATTTTAAAAAACAAGTACTGAACCAAGAGAATCTCAACTAAAAATCATACTTGTATGTATAAAGTTACAAAGTTGATTACAAATAAGTTCATAAGGCTTATGTGCTCTGTTTATTCTGGAGTGCACTATGTAGTTTAATCTGTTCCAGAACAATCTGTGTTATCAAACAGCTGGGAGTGTTCAGAAGACTTGTACCAGGAGCAGGTATTAAAGTTGTGTACAAATGCAGCTTTCTCAGCTTTCCTTGATTCCAGTTTGGATATAAAGAGGATATCAATTAAAAAAAATTCTGGGGGAAAAATACTTTTTAAAATAAAATTAACAGATTCACAGAAGGACGCATTTTTTTCTTCAGAGAACTTAAGTAGAATTTCACTCGAGTTTGTTTAAAGATGTTCACAGCTGAGACAATTGAGAAATGACTGATTTTGACTATACTTGAACAGTAAAACTGAATAAAGAACAAAAATACAGATACTGGATCAAATCTGCACTTTGCTATTAAGTGAGGGCTCTTCTGAACTGTGTTTTGTAGCTGTGTTCTGGATCTGCCACAGAATTAATAGCTTGCTAGCTGCTGCTAGCTAGCTGCTAACAGTTCACAGTCCATGAACTGTTTTAGGTATCTGACTTCGGAAGAATAGTGGCGGAGTAACCCAGTACTATGTTAGTAATATACTACTGAGTTTCATTTATTTCTAAAATATGTTCCTAGTAGTTATATTTCCTACAGGGATCCCTCTGTTCAGCAACTTTAGCTGTGGTAATATTGTTACTGTTTTAGATTAAATGTTACTTGATCATATGATTTATTTAAATATTAAATGTGTACATGGAATTTCTAGAATGCTTTTCAAGCCAGTATAGGTGTAATGAGTAAGTGCCATGTATTTTCTAGATGGTAGAAGCGTGGGGGAAAATCTGATTGTCTTGAGTAGAGTGAGAAGGGGTGAATAAAATACCTAAAAATCCCTATTTCTGATTCATATTTCTGTAGACTAGTCTATGTAAGTACTTCAGACAAAAAACATCAAAGTTTTAGTGGATGAATTAATCTTCAATATATGTGTGCTACTGAATACCAAGTAAATTCAAGAAAAGAAAATTTAACCCTGATTTCCTGTGCTTGCTTTAACAGTTGTTACTCAACCAAGCCCATCAGTTTCCCAGCCTAGTACTTCAGAGAGCGAAGAGAGAGCTGCTGAAGTGCCGAAACCAAAGAAGAACAGATGTTTCATGTGTAGGAAGAAGGTTGGCCTTACAGGTATGAGAGCACTGTTAATTTTGAACAAATCTGTGTGATTAGTTGCCTCTTGCTAGATTGAACTTGATAAAATATGTGTTCATTGAAATTTATTTGCTTCTTCTGGAGTCAAACAACTTGGTACAGCTGCTCATTTTTCTTACTCTCTATGTCAAAGTAGATGAACGTATCCCCGTTGTAGTAACCATGCCCTTAATTTACAACTTAACGTAATGAAAAACAAATCTTCCTAATGATGTTGCTTCTTTTTCTTTGTACAGGATTTGACTGCCGATGTGGGAACTTATTTTGTGGACTTCACCGTTATTCTGACAAGCATAACTGCCCATATGACTACAAAGCAGAAGCTGCAGCAAAAATCAGAAAAGAAAATCCAGTTGTGGTGGCTGAAAAAATTCAGAGAATATAAATTAACCTGCTTGTGGAAAGACTGACTGACGTTTTGTGGGGCTTTTTTTTTTCCAATACATCCTAAAAAACATGAAAGAGCAGCATGGCCATTTTCCTTGGTTCTTCAAAGTCTTACTTCTAGTCCTGTCTGTCTAAATGATATTTCAAAATGTTTGGGTGTTTGTTACAGGCAGAATTAGATTGAAAATATATATACCATCCCCAGAATATGGTTGGATGATCAGAAATCTGCACGGGAATACACATATGCAGAGGACAGACTCTAGTTCACATGTGCCAAACAGATGTGTGCTATCTGCATGTGTGCAGCAGATCTGCCTTTTGAGATGTGTGTGAAGTATTTAATGTTCAGCTAAAGTTACATGCCTGTTATGGAGAAGGATACATCGAAACAGTGGCAGTCTTACTTCTCTTATTTAAGATCTCATTCTACCTTTAGTTTCCACACTCCATTTTACTTTTCCAGCAGAATGTGAGCTGTGTAGAAGCATTCACCATCCCAGGAAGATGAGTGTTGGTGCCATATTTAAGTCACTTAGCAATTGCACTGAGACAAATAGAAAAAATCAGATACATAAAAGAAGAAAATTCTTTTGTAAAAGATTACATTAACTTTAGAATCTTGAAAAGAGGTTCCCAAAGGAAATGTCCTGTTATGAGCTTATGAACTGGCCTGCAACAGAGTTGTCTGCTTTTCCTTGCATAGCTAAAAATGTGTAGCACAATATTGTAAGATTGGCTAACAAAATAAAGTTATGTATGTTTCTAGACATACCACAGCAGCTCTGTCAAGCAACATGGGTCTAAATAAGTTGCTGAAGTATTAGAGCATTTTATTATTCATATACTACTTACGTTCTGTGTGTTCCAAGTTCAAAAGAATATTAGGAGTTAATTTTCCTAGTTTTAAATGTAACAGTTGCACCATTTTGCATGGAAAACCATACCCAACATGGCTGCTGTAGACTTAAGTGGTAGCTGGAACCACTCTTGGAAGGCCGCTTTATAATTTTTAATTGTACTTGGATATAGGACTGTAGTGTTCTTGGGTGTATTGCATGGGCTGCATTATCTATGGCATTGTACAATAACAACTAGAAAAGGCAGTATTCTTCACTGATGCTTGTCTGGTAATATATATCACTTCTGTGTTATAATGGAAGGGGGTTTTGTGATGTATGAAACTTGTGTTTTTTATATAAACAAATACAGTTTAGACTAGTGTTGTGATAATGCCTGTTCTCATCTGTAAATAGTTACATATGTACACAAGGTGCTACTCCTGACCTGATTTTTGTTGCCAGTGTTCTGTCTTAGTTTTTACTTCACTATTAAAAGTGTCAGGGTTTTGCTTCTGACTTTGTTTTTCTGAGTTACTAGATATGCAGACATGTACAGATAGTTCATATTTATGTATTGCACATAAGCTACCCAGCATCTATGCTATATTGTATTATGTAAATAATAAAAATAATGTACAGAAGGAAATACTTCCTTTTGTGACAGTTCATTGGTTTTAGTTACTGCTGTAATGAGAATTTGGTCTTTTAGAGGTTGAGGTGCAAAGTTAATACTAAGTCCTTACAGATGTTGTCTTTATGCTTAATCCTGCCTATGTTCTTATTTCATATTTAGATATACCAACTTCTTCTGAGACGACTTGCATGAGCAGCTGGAATACAGGTAACTACTTGATGGCCTGACAAAAATACCAGCAAAACAACGTGCTTAAAGGGAGTGAAGGACAGTATTAACAATGAACTTCAAACTTACTTCCAGTGGATCTGCTATGACAGAGCCAAAACACTGTATACGCCATTCTGTCCACATCTCACTAGCAGACCTGGACAAAGTTACTGTCAGTGTCAGCAGTCAAATATAAATGGTAAATATGCCTGATTTATCCTTCCCAGTGCGAAGGAACAGGACGAAGTACACAGCCCATGTTGCCATGGAAGAAGACAACTTCACTGCTGGATAATTCATAAAAATTGCTTATATCAGAAACGGATAATGTGTATCCCACTAATCAGCTGATAGTCAACGTGATAAGTTAATACTCCAGTCGCTGCATATATTACAATAAGGGAACACAGGCATGCTCTGGGACTTCTTTTTCCTGGATCAATTTTAGGACTTCATTGTGGAACTGCTCTAAAGCACCAAAATTACTATTTGTCTACCTTTTGTATTAAAGCAATACCAACGACTTCAGCAGAAAATGTTTTCCTCTTTTTTTACCCTTCTTTATACTTTCTCTTTTTTTCCCTTTTGAACAGGAGACTGCCTTGTCTAGCTTTTGTACTGTCTTGGCTAGAGTGGTTTAGGACAGGTAATAGTACTAATACTGTTATTATTATGATGATCTCAGTATTGGAGTCTGTTTTTTTCTGTACAAATGCTGTACTTGTGAACACTTGTTGAAATCCATGGTAATGTACATCTGTACAGGGAAGTATGGAATGAAAAAATCCCTTTTTCCTCTAAAATAATGAATTGTATCATGTAAATTACACTTAAGTGAGGTATGAGCCTGTCTTTAAGTCTGCAAGCTCCACAGAGCTTTGTTCTTTTGATAATGTGTGTGATGTGTATAATCACTGCTCTAATTCTGTTGATAGTCACTGAACAAAGGAGGAAAACATTTAAAAAATGCAAGTATTGACAAAGTGTGGGGTCTGGGGGGACTATTTAAACTTATGTGCAAATATGTTACATCTTTCAAGAAAAATAATCACAAAGCACTGATCCTCATTTAACATTTGGCTATTAGATCTTATTAAGTCACACTTCACACGCTGTTCTGGGAACAGTCTCCCTCTGTTCCAAACAATTTTACCAGATGCTGGTGACTTTTTTACGTACAAGCAGGTGAGTAAATGAAAACAGCTAGATGATGAAAAACTGATAATCTTCTATCTGAAATACTTACCTAACTGTGTTATGGCTGTGCAATACTGTGTTCCACAGGATTCTAAACAAGCTTACTGACAGCTGTTACCTATTATACTTGAAATACAGAAACTAAAGGTGACCTTCCTGTGGTGTTTCCAACCTGTTGCTGCAAGGCTCATGAGCACCTAGATGACTTGGTTGGTTGGTTGTGATGCATAAGGATGCAATGGGGTCGAGAAGCCCTGACTGTCTTCCTGGTACTTAGCCCTTTGAAACCACACTTCTAATAATTGATCTGTTTTGGAAGGTGATGATTGTTCCCGGGTTTAAGGGAATGCCTTAGATGCTTGCATTTGTCATGTCTCTTAGTCACTGAAAGGGTACTTAAGGATTTGATTTATGTCTGGTGTCTGTAATGCAAAACACCGGTCGGTTTCTTGGTGTTCCTAAGCTGCTCTGCAGTATTAACTGATAGATATGTGTGAAGGACGAAGGGTACAGCAAATAAGGAAAAAAGTTTCAGGTATGCAGGTGTGTTAAGTACGTATGATTCAGGCACAAAAAGAGCTTTGCTTTCTATATAGATGTGTGATTTTTATCTTTATTTCATTAGTTTCACAGCCAGCCACAAATGACATTTCCTCACAAATGACCTATTACAGACTCCTTGATCTTTTTTTGTAATTAAACACCCAGAGTATTTGATAGACTGTGCTCTGATTTGGAAGACACAAAGACCTTTGGCAGTACACCTGAAAGTACCTGGATGACATTGGAATTAATAAACGACAACCTGAACAGTTAGAAAACTTTAGCTGGGAAAGTAATGAAAGTAACTATATGTAGAAATGTTAAAGCATAGTACAGGAGCAAAAGTCTGTGAGTGTAGTAAGAGTTTTCACCAGAGTTTTAAGTGCCATTTTACAGATCTGAGTTATCCTTTAAGCTGCTGTAAACACTTAGGTGAAAGTGCTTCAGCCTTTAAATTGCATATTTTAGAAGTAATTTAATGATGGTGAAAGAAGCAGCGTTGGAGTTTGGGTGGTTTTTTATTTTCTTTCACTGAAGGAAATACAGAGACCATTTATTCTTGAAAGGGCACATCAGCTCAGAACCAAGGACCAGATTTCTCATGGTATTGAAGAACTGAATTCTGTAGGATGCAAAACAGAATATCAGGAGCCCATGATTTAAGTTAAATTGAAACAGAGGTAAAAGTGGCAGTATTGAAATAGATACAAGGATCAACACCTAAAATGGCAACCAAAAACACTGGCTTGACTGTTCATTTATGTAGGTAAAATCTTTACCACTTGAAAAAAAAATTTGATCATTGAAATTATTAGTGTCATAGTTTCCTGAAAAAGCAGTGTCTCTCTCACCTTTTGTACTTGCTGGTAAGATGTAGATGACAAACTCTTTCCAGTGGCAACTTCATTTCAGTGTGTGTTTCTCCTATCAGCTCATTGCAGCAGTGTTGGAAGTTGGGTTTCTCAGGGGAGTGTTACTTTGGCTCAAACCTCCTAAGTAAGATCTGTACCTTTATCAAACCTCCTTATAATACTAGCTGTTTTCTCCCCATATCTACCACTAGCTCACAACATTTATTCACAAGCAGCAAAAAACCTGCCTATCACAATCTGAGGTTTATTCCTTATGGAGAGAAAATAAATGGAATAATTGTATCTACTCTTGCACCTGACTACAAGCATGCAGGGTAGATCAGGAGTTGGACTTTGATGATCTTTGTGGGTCCCTTCCAACTCAGAATATTCTGTGATTCTCTAACTCTATATTGTGTAATGAGTCCTGGCTCAAGTCAAGTTAGTACCTGAGAGGATTGAAGGGTGAAGTGGCTCCCTCTCTATGGGTATTTTGCTGGTTCCCCATGGCCTGAACCCTCTTCCTCCTTCCAAGTTGGGATGCTGCTAATGCTAAATGACTACCATTACTGTGTGATGCTCTTTTTGATCCATACACAAGTGACAACATTTTTCAATTATGTTACTATGACTGTAGAGCAAGTTCTTTGTTTTATTTTACATAATTTGGGGGGGTTTATTCATTTTAATGTGGAGAGGGGGTTGTATGTGTATCAAGGACTTTTATAGGTAAAATATAAAATGCCTTCATATTTTTGATTTTTCTTACAGTTAACAGTCTGTATCTCAAAGGATTCAACTGAACACAAGCCTACTAATACACATGGTACTAGATCAGTAGTATACATGTATAGTACTGATACATAGTAGTTACAATGACAGTGACCTTCTCTGTTGAAGACCAGCCCAAATATCAGTATGTGACTATTGAGACCAGAGCCAAGTCATGTTTGCTACATGACTTGGAGTCACAGACTGCACAATAAGCCTAATATACTTGCAAAATTGGACTCAACACACCTTAGCTGCCCACTGAATCATTTGCTAATCTACTGTAAAATGCGGCTCTGTCTGAATTGGTTATACTCTTCATCCTACCCATAGCCAGACATCCTCAACATGCTTTGGTTTGAGTACAGAAAAATCAATAGTTTTCAAATGCTTTGTTTGGGGGTTTTACCGGGGTTTTACCAGCGTTTTGAGATTGTTTTGATAGGGCTGTGAGCACTTTTGTTGGTAAGTCAAAACTTTTAACCTCATCCTGGTCTGTGTGTTTCTACGTTCTTCCTATAGCTCCTTCTGATGGTACACTAATTAAATCAATATAAATGAAGGCAACATGATATAAAAAGGATAAACTGAAGCAGTGATTCAGTATGGGGTCATGGTCACTGCAGAACTTTTCTGTCAGCTTCATTTTGCCCCTGCAATCCTATCTCAGAGCATGGTGCTAATAACACCAAGTCACAGGTTCAATCCCTGTCTGGTCTATACTCTTAAGAGTTGGACTCAATGATCCTTATGGATCCCTTCCAACTCAGAATAGTCTGTGATTCTGTGAAATGCCTTGCTAGTCCCTTTTTCCAGTATCTGAAAAATATGTTAACTGGGTCTATTTAGATATGTGTATTTGGACTTTATTGATTGGTTTTATTTTCAGATTTCATTGACAGTGGTCTTGACATAATGTATTTGTTGTCTGAAAGCATTTTCATGGTGATGTTTTTGCAGCTTGCTGGTGTACCTGTGTGAATGAGGTGTTAGAAGCTCAAGATGTTTGCCAAGCTACTGGATAGCAAACATGTAGGTGAAGAAATGCTCCCTACACTTCAGATCTTTCACCTTTGGAAACCTACAATGCCCATCTCTAATATTTTTGCCTAATTAGTGATTTTCCAATATAAGAAGACAGAATGAAGTCCCACTGTGAATCTTCATTTGGCAGTATTGTTGATATTGTAGTACAGATCTGAGGAAAAGAAAAGCAATTCACTGTTCCTCATGTTTATTTAGGTACTCTTCACTACAGTGTACATTTTTGTTGTTTAAAGCCCACCCAAGTTGTGTCTTTTCCTGATGAGGATTTTCCTTTTGTGGACATCATTTTTAGTTTTGATTGAAGTTTCCTTTAGTAGGTCCATGAGATACTGGGTACATGATGACTATACCCTGATTTCCCAAGGGAGCCTATAAAACAGTTTCTGCACAGGGCTATTTCACTTGGATAATGCTTCTCGGAGACCAGGTGAAACTAGGTTGAAACAGGATTAAGCTAAAGTAGATTATTATTGCCAGTTCAGTCTCCACAGCAGCTCATGGAAAGTTCAGAGAGTACTGGATTTAGTGTGAGGGTGATGCACAGACAGACAGGAGCAGTGATACCACCACAAGCGTGTTTGCACACACTGCTGAGGAACTGCAGTTTCAGTCTCAATGCTGAAACAATTTGACTCGTAACTTTCAAGCATGTAGCAACGATGTAAAGGTTAGCATTTGCCATTGTGGCTTCAAGGTTTGCTAGCTGAGTCTGAGCCAGTCACCTGCAGGTTTCAGAAAGGCGAAGTTACTAGTAATTACACATATGGACCTGTCAATAAATGAAGAACCAACAGTGGTAATAGTTCGCTGGCTCCTCAGCATGATTTTCTAAGAGTTTGGAAATCATATTGTGTTAGGAAATGGCCTTGAGGTTCAAGTTTATTTACTCATCATTTCATGTAAACAGAGTTGGTTGTGTTTGTCATCTGCTGAAGCTGAATCACAGTTCAGCACAGAGTCATTTCTCAGGGTTGACCAGCCTTCAGTAAACAGAAGCTTAACAATCTGCAAACAGCTGCTGGAGATCAAAGGTTACATCAGTGAATAATAACATTAGGACTTTTACAGCCTCTTCCTCTTTGTTTCTCAGAGTACTTCATTACGGTGGGTAAGAGTTGGCATCCCAATGCACAGAGGTGAGGATGAACCACGGAAGAGGTCAGTGAGGACACAGTCCTGCAGTTTTGGCTCCAGCTGTGCCATATTACCAGACTATTACCACTAGCTGCTTGACTGTTCTCTGGCCCTAGTTTTGGCCCCCTGCTCCAACCTAATATACACCATTGCTTCCGGATTTGGTTCTTGTCAAATTATCTGTGTTAAAAAGCCATAGATCTCAGAGAGGGTGAGTTACACTGCCAGGTGCAGAGGTACATCATCTGGGGATTCCCCAAGTGCAGACATCTTTCACGAAGAGGAGCACAACATCCAAGCTCTAAACTACCCCTGACTGTGAAAAGCAGCAGTGCCAGATCTGGATCCAGCTCTCCCTGCCTCTTCAGGAGTGTCTCTGCCACATACCTGCTTCCCTTGAGCTCCAAGTGGCAACAGCTTCTCCCTCTGCATAAAAGAGAGCGAGGGGAGGTTCATTAGCCCTTTGGCTGGAGCTTGGGTAGGCACTACCCAAGACACAGTTCCACCATATCATGCTGGTGGGCAAAATCAGATGAAACCTAGAGTAACCATTTCTGTTTCTACCTTCCAGCAAACACTGCCCCAAAATATCTTTGAAGTCCAGTATGCTTCTCTGGAGGCTAAAAATCCACCCACCACCACTCTTGATCCTCATCAAGCTATTAAAAGTCTTCAATAACTGGCATGTCAGCTTAGGAAACAACTGTGTCACACCCATGCCAAACAAGAAAAGCAGCAATAGGCAAGAATACCTTACAGTACTGCTGCCAGACCTCAGGAACACCCTCTGTAACTTAACTCCTCAGAAGCTTTGGCTTGTGTGGAGGTTTGACCCTCAAGAAACGCCTGATGTCCAGCAAAACTCCTTCAAGGCCTTCCCCCCCCCTTTTTTTTTGCCTTCCAGAGGGAAGGGGAAAAAAAAACCAACCTCGGAATTTATGGCTAGAGATAACTGAAAGAGGAGCTTTGATTAATACCATGGGCAAAGCAGAACTTAGAATAATGCTTAA
>JAWWEE010000085.1:4527408-4571139 GCA_035221455.1 Xenops minutus
AAACCTTTAAGAAAACCTTTACAAGTTTTAGAATTTGATAAGCAATTTCTAGGCTTTTACCCTTACCACCCATTACAGGGCTGAGATTAAAATGTACCTATTGTTTAATATTTCCAGATTCTAAGAAAATTGCTTCTATATTTTAAGATGTACAACTAGAATAAAATATGAAAGGAAGAGGCATTGCCCATATTTCAGCTTGATTTCATGGCATTTATGGCCATATTTTTAAAGTCATTCCTAAAGGACATATTTAATCAGAATTGACACAAGAGTGCAGTCACAAACTCATTGCTTTGGAAGGAAGACATCTCATTACAGAGTACAAGCATGGGGCAAGCACCTTCCTTTTGCATTTTAACTACACTCTCAAGTCATGAACTATAAATCCATCCAGCTTGGTTACAAGTGATCCAGTATCTGATTTCAAATCAAGAAGAGTCTTCATACAGTAGAGAGGATTGACAGAAATTGCACTGCTAAGGTGTTCAGGATTACCCAATAGCTTTTTTTAAGATTGCAAACTCTGTGTTCACTTGTGCAAACTGTGCCTACATCAATGCATTATAGTGAAATAGTTAATTGTGGCCTGAGATTTGCTGATCACATACCCAAAGGCTCTCAGATTTTTGATTTGACTTGCAAAACCTCTATACCATAAGAACTGTGCTCACATCTGGGGTTTATAACTGCTTTAAATAGGTACATCTCAATTTAGCAGTCCAGTGAAATATTGCAAAAGCATTTCTTACTGCTATTTTTCAAAATAAAGTGTTATGTGGCAGAATTCCTATATTGAAAGCATAAATTCACCCTCCTACTAAGAACAGTAAGAAGTTTTCATTCACTTGCCTTTTCTCTGTAGTTAGAATGGTCTATGTTGATAAGCTGGTTGATTAAAATATAGACCACCTTTATTTCTTGTGCACACAATTTTGAGTAAGATGGCAACAGCTTGCACATAATTCTGAAAATTTCAGTATACAAATCCTCGATGTATAATTAGTGGTCCTCCTATGGCAGCTTTTAAGAAAATCCACAAGAAGCAAGCAATTCAGGACAGTAATCTTTTAAAAAAAAATAAAATTAAAAGGTTACTGAAGCACTGCTTTGGTTTAGGAACCCAACAAGTCTGATAATAAAGATATATCAAAAGTTGGAAGACTTCTGAATCTGGAAAAAGATCACTTAAAATAATATTGCACATACTAAGCAGAGTTTGCAAATTCCTGTGATGTCATGGCGCTCAAGTTCATCAGAGAACAGTGTATTTTGCTGTGTATTTTGGTCCTCATTGTTCATTAGTCAGCTTGCCAGCTTTCTCTCCCTCCTCAAAAGTAAAACATAGAAAGAGATGAGGGTTGGTATAAACACAAGGCCTCTTTATTTTCTTTCAACAGTACAAGACTTCCCATTTAGCATGACCAAAACCAAGCAGAACAGTGGAAATCGCATATCCCGTTTTTCCTAATACATTGCTCTCCCTGCACAAGTACAACAGGAAGGATAAACTGAACAATATTAAGTCCCATTAGGCATTTTCTCATATGAAAGAACGAGAGCTTATGCACAACAGGTGACAAGCAGACAAATCAAAGACCAGCATCAGAAAAACTTACTCCAATGAGGTGTGAACTATCCTTTGAGGAAAGAAAGTTTGTCTTGAAGCAAGAGAGGCAAACCTCTTCAGCTAAGGAGTACGTGCTAACACTTTTTTAACTTCATCAGTAAAAGTTGTTAAAGGACTACACAACCCAGCTCCAAAGCCACAAGGACAGACAGGATGCCATTTAAAGCCTTCAGTTGTCACTGACACCGGCCCTTTCTCCTGAAGGCTTATCTCCAGGGAGTTTTTTGTACCTAAATGTTCACAGGAACCCTTGGCTAAGGAAAAAGCCATTGGTGATTTAAGAGCAGATCATGGTAAAACACTTCTATGGTTTTGTTAGCTGCTGACAGTTTCCGTGCTGGTTTTGGCTGAGTTTAATTGTTACCAGTTGGTTCATAACATTAAGTCAAATCACTGAGTCTAAGAACTGTGAAAACATAATGTTCACCTGGATAGACAAATATATTGAGTTAAAACATTAGGCAGTTAGTAGAAAATTGTCTTTTAGACTTATCCTTCTCCTAGTTTCACTCCTTCAGCATAGTTATTTCCAAACTAAAAGCAAGCATATGAGAAACCACAAACTAAAACAAGAATTAAAGCTAATACACACTTCTGAGTCATGACAGGGTAAAGAAGTGCGGATCTAGGCATGACTATTGCAAAAGCCACCAGGGACCTCCTTGGTTGGAGCATAGCTCTGATTCTGGGCATCTCCTAAGAAAGAATTCCCACTGAAGTTTTCAGAAAACTGCCCTCCAAAAATATTGCTCAGCTTTCCAACAAAACCCAAGAGTTCTTTAAACAACAGATTGTTACTAATGTTACTGATCCCCAAGAATTGTTTTTGTGGTTGTTGTTACTCTTTTATAAACAGGGAGCCACGCAGATGTCATTTGCCAGATTCTCTGTTGTGAGCAGCGTAAATTGTAGCACATACAGCACAAGAGCTTTAGGTTCCCACAGCTTTAAGCCAAAGCTCCTAGTACTTAGAAGTTCAGTATTAGATATATGATTGTGTTATATAAAATGTGCTGTGCTCTCTTCAATGTGCTTAACTTTAAGACAATCTGGTTTTTAAAACAGCTTGTATTCAGTCACTTCAGTCACACCAGAGGTCTTGTGTTGGGTCAGGCTCAGTCATCAGGCACACGACAGGGGATGATGCCTGAGGCATGCAGGAACAGAGAGATTCTCCCCCAGGACCAGACTACTTATGCCTCTGTCCTGGCCAGTGCCAAATGTTTCATTGAACAATTGTACATAAAACATAATGTGTCCTTGCATTATGTTTCTTCTGGAGCTCTTATAGATAATTTTGATTTAAATCTTGAAGCAGAGATGGACAGGTTGTGTTATATAATTATGCTACAAGTCAGTACAACTATTTGGACTTGTATTATTAAGCATGTAAGCAACTGCTTTGGAAATCTGCCCAGTTTTTATAAGTTTTTAAGACCATGATTTAACAGAATATTGCCTGAGAATGTATCATCTTTTATGAGTGTTTCCCACCTAAAACTTCACTGATTTGTCATCTTTTTACAAATTCCTCAGATCTATCTCATTTCTACTTTGCAGTATTTTGTATTCCACCATCACTCTTTTCAAATCTCTTCTGAAATTAATTTTTTCCCTGTCCTTTCACAAATTTTCAAAATCACTTGTTTTCTCTTTTTTGTTTGTTTGGGGGGTTTTTAATACCTTATACACTATAATTTTACAGATGAATTGACCCCTGTTAAATATAGGGCTGCAGATAAGGCAACACCATTTATTCATAAATATACAGAATTTTAAAAGCTGACCACCATATCATCTGTTATGGACTGTTCCTGGAAATACTTCAAATAATAATTTTAAACACCTTGTCTGAGCTTTTTATCTTTCAAAACCAGAATATTCTTTGCAAGAATTTGGGCTTTTTGTTTTTCAATACTTAATACTTCTTAAATGAATAATCCAGAATAGTTATGTTCATTTTTGCTCAGTAAAGCCATAGATATTCAGCAAGAATTTTTACTACCTTTTGCTAATTTGCATTGCAGGATCACAATTAAAATATAAAAAAAGTATATTTACCTGCAAATATTTTTTACTTAAAACATTGCTATTCAAGTTCATAAAAACATTATAATTTTCCCATTCATGAATATATAATCAGGCATAGGCTTTTAAACAGTCATTTTAAAGTTACTTTTTCCAGCACTAAGTCCACTTACTGAAAATTTCAGTGCAGTGAACAAATACACATTTTTTCCCCCCTACAAAGCCTTAGGATTGCACAAAAATATACAGAATAAATATAAACATTAGGCCAAGGCAACATTTTAAAGTGCAGGACTCCACTTGCCAACATGAATAATTCAAATAACGCTGCATAATGCATAGGCAGTTCTTACTAGTATTTCAAAACCTGAAGTGACACAATGAGATCAACATATAACAGTAATTCAAATAAGTTATATTTATAATAAATAAGAGCTTATCTGACCACAGAACATAGGAAGCATATTGTCCCAACAAGCAAGCTCTTCATAAACAACCATTTTTCCCTTTGTCTGAACGGTGTGCTACCCTAGAACATAAAGAAAAATTTAGAAACAAAGATTTCATCCACCATCTTGTCAGAGAACTCATGGGGACAGACATCTGGAATCTGTTGTGCATACACTTTTCCAGAGGTTTTATCTTAAATTTGTCTTCAATTTATACTGCTATATACCTGTCAATTTATACAGACTGAAAAATTATCCCTTCATGTTCTTCCACATACTTATATACTTATATCCCCTTAATGGTCAGTTGTCTTGGTTTAACCTTTTTTTTTTTTTTTTTTTTTTTTAAAATAACTGGGTGGCAGGAAAAGGAAGGGGGAAGAGTGTTCCTTCAATTTGTATTCAGCTACTAAGTTCTGTGACAGTTAGGATAGAGAGGGGATAGTCTAAGTCCTAACCTCCATTAGCATTTTGCTTTGACACAATAGTGCTGTTCTGAAGTGAATTCTCAATCATCCTCCATTATTTAACCTTGGTTCAGTTTGCAGGGTGGTTTTGGTACACAAGAATTAAGTTTATTTTGGAGGAAACTACAATGAAGGCTCAGCTGCCTTCCAAATACACTCCAGTCTCTAAAACTGAGATTAAGAATCTGAACCCATTATTTGGCCTGCTTCAAACTGCACATGCAATAGGGGCATTTATCCAAAGAAACAGAATATATATTGAGCTGCATATAGTGTAGATGTATAAGTCTCAGCAGTACCTGCTTTCATCTACTGATCCTCCTCCATTGTATCTTGGCAATCTACACAAAGGCAGAGAGTCCCAAAGACCAAAACTTCACAGTGCGATCCTCAGTGACTTTGTCAAAATTCCTTCAGAGAAGTTTGACTACTACTTTCTCTGTATGACCTAAAACCTTAAAACTTCTCTGCATAAGTCATCTTCCACTGAACAAACTTTTGGGACTGCCCCGGTGACTCTACTGAACTTGTTTTTCTTGCAGTACATTATTTCTCTATTCAATTCTAATTATGTTGCTGTCAAAAGACCCTCAAAATTTATTTGTTATATGAATTCTCCCACTGGCTTCCTGAAATATCAAATTCAGACTCCTTTCCTTTACCCCTAAGCACTTCAGCATAACCTTGGTCCTCACTCCTCCTGGTCTTGGGCATTGCAGGATAGCACAGACAGAGCTCCTCCTTCCCCTGAGATTCTTAAAAAGTTGATTTCCCACTTCTAAGCCTGGGTAGTGGCTGGATACTAGACACCAGTAAGGCTATAATCAAAAGGCTGAATTCCTACCTTGTCCCTGAATTTACCAAGAATCAAACTACTCATGACACAGCAAATTGTCAGATACAAAGCTCATTGGCAGCAGGTTATTCTAGGGAGTCCCTGTGTAACTGGGCCTGCAACGTAGTCTTGAACTTGTTAAAGTTCTTCTGTATTCCCATTTTGCAAGCAAGCAAACTCTCCACACCCAAGTATTTTAAGAAGAAATACTGAATGCCTTTCTTAACAACACCACAAAATAATGAGAAAACAATTATGTCAGAAACAGTTATGACTACCACTAAAATAAAAGCATTGATTCAATTCATAGCTCCGGAGGCAAAGTACTAGGGCACTAGCATACATTGTATACAAGGCTGTGTGATCTTTCCCCACATAAAATATTCTTGCAGGAAAGCCAAAGCTGAAACCCATAGTTTCAAACAGTAACTGGGAGGATTAAAATATGTGTCTCACAGATCTTTGGTTTTGGAACATGAAATTTGGTCCATTAAATTCCCTGAATCAGGAAACCAAGTTAAAAGATAAAGACTGTATTTGCCAAATGACTGTGCTGCTGTGTAGGTGACTGGGACACATGAAAAACAAAACAGTTGAGAAAACACCCCGATGGAATGTGGAAACCTGAATCCTTAGATCCTGACTCCTAAAGCCTTAGGAGTTGTTGAACTTAATGGGTCAGAAGGCTGTCTCTCAGCAAGGAACAGCACAGTGCTGTGCACTGGGAAGACACCTGAGTGAACCCTCAGTGAGCGAGCCATGCAGCTGCATTCAGGTGACGTCTGCAAGACACTATTCCCTCCTGTTTAGCAGGGCCCCTCAGCTTTGGCAAAAACCCCACACTGGAGAAACTATACTGCTTTAAGTGCCCAAATTAGCTCTTACACTTCCCCTTGATGCTATGCTGTCTCATGTGGGCATGATCATAAAGATACATAAGCTCTGAAAATGCTTTTAAAATCAGAACATTATGAGTGACACTGGGCCAAGCACTCTCTGAAGTAGACATGATGTGAAACTTTGGTGCAGTGACCTCCCTTGTTTTGTGAACAGAGGAAAGTCCTATATCCCCAGGCAGTGAGATAAAAGTGCGAAACAAAGCTTAATGATATCAAAGAAGTTTGAAGCAGGCCTTAAAACAATATTCAATCTATGTTTATAATATCTAGATACAATATTGTCTCTAATGATACTGAAATTAAAGCTTGCATCCTTTGTGTTGCAAAAACATAACAGAGAAACAAGAAGCAATCCCCTCCTCAAACAAATCTCAACAATAATAATAATAATAATAAAGGCTCCGATAAAAAGTAGGGAAACATGCCTTTGTAGGAAAGGAAGTCACACACATTTTCAAAACAAAAAGGGCATATTTTTTTACCTGGAATTGTACAGAGCTGGAATTATGGCTGCCATGTTGAAAGACAAAAATAGCACATTAGAGCTGAACTGCTTTTTCCAGTGACGATTTTCACCTCAAGTCAAAGGTGTTAATAGCCAGAAAAAAACAATTCCTCTTGGATATTTTTTAAATGCACTCACTTCTCTTACAGAAAAGAGAAGGGACATCATGTCATCCTGTCTGAATAGTCAGGAGGAAATAAGCTTGGGAAGATTTGGCAGGAGGTTGAACTCCCCCTAGTCCAGAAAATCCTCTTAATTTGTTGGCCATTGTGTAGCCTGCAGATATATCTTAGTGTCTGCTTCTAATTTAACAGAAGTTTCATTCAGCTGGCATTCAGATGAAGGTAATTCAGCAGTGTCTGACTACGAATGGCAATTCTGAACTCTTTGATAAGGACCCTGATTTATTTATAAATGCACAGTTCTTATTTAATTCCTCTTAAAATAATGTTTTAAATTAAATAGTTACCTTTATTAAAAAAAAAACCAAACAAACGAAAAAAAACAAACCAAAACAAAATAACTCCTAAGAAAAACTGAAAACTGTTCTAAATTCCCCAATTTTTTTTCACACTTGGTGAGATTATTGTGGAAATTGCCTTCTTCCATGATATTCATTACCTGCAAAATCTATTTACTAGCACAGATTATTATTTTCATTTATATGCATTACACACAATGAGTGTCTCACTGTTCCACATAATGCTTCCTATACTCTTACTAAAGAGAACAGCAGGTGTTTTCTCTAATTAAGGCATTTATCAAATCCCTTATCAATGCAAAAAAAGTTTTACAGAGAAATTTAAATAGCCATTTCCTCTACAACAATTTTGGTAAAGTAATACTTGAAAGGTTTAAACAAAAATGTGGTGTCATTCCTGATGATCAGGCATTATGTTTAATCGATCTTTTCCAAATCAGACACAGAAGGATCAGCATAGTATTTTGCAAAAGGGAAACGGATTTATACAGAGCTTGAAAAAGGAACCACTTGCTTTCCAGCCACATACACTTCAGAAATATTCCGATCATCACCTGAAATAACATGGTAAAACAGAGATTTGCATATAAATATAGGCACTGATTTAATTAATGAGAATTATGCAGTTCACAAAATCAGTTTTGGAATACATAATTTGCAATGACCTTCTCCTAGGACTAAGAAAGTTCACTTGGAGAGAAATAGTCAGAGCTACCAAAAAGACCAATAAATGTTTAAACTGCTCATGCTTTTTTAACCAAACAAACATAGCATTCAGCTGTTGCAATGATGCCACAGATTTTTCTGTATATTCAGTAATTGAAACACTGAAAATATTATCTATCTGTACAGAAGATGCCTTGTTGCACAGCATCTGAGAGCCAGCAATAAAGGTGGTTTGTCCCAGCCAGATTCTCAAAAAGGCAAAAATCTAGTCAGAGGGTGAAACAATTGTGGTCAGAGCTAATACCAGTTACCTCAACATAACAACACATCAGGCAGCACAGGTCTGGTCCAGAAAGTGCCCTGTAAAGAGCACCTACTCCCTTAGGGGGGTGCAATTGTTTGGACTTGATTTTGTTTGTTTTAAAGGCTGACATTTCTCTTTGAGAGTAAAAAACCCACCATATACCAACTGGTCTGCAGAAGCCCTTCTGAGCTGAACTGGTTCTGAACCAGTGATTAGCTAGTCAGTGTCACTTTATCGAGAAATATGACTTAGTTCATACTCTAGTTAAACATAAATGTGGTGCAACTGATCATGTGAAATTGACTATTTAACTGTCCAAAAAATATAAAGTTAAGCCTCTCAGTTCTTACTCACTATTTATAAATGAATATTATTAAGTCAAATTTTATTTATTAATGTAAAACATTAACATTAATTATCAGGGACATGTTAATGTTTACATGACAGTTGAATAAATATAATCTATTACTGTAAACAAATATATATTTAATTATATGTCAATAAATTTATTATTAACTTTTACATTATTTTAAACAATGCTTGAGGTATGTATTAAGAATTTTATGTGGGTTGAAAATCAGATCATACCTAGATACAGGAACTTCTGGAGAGTGTCCTACAAAAGAATGGGAGAAAAACAAATTCAGAAAGCAGTATCTGCTGTCCCAGATCATAATTATTTGAAGTTTGAAAGAACTGTTAAAATTCTTTTCCCAAATAATCCTAGCAACAGTATAATCAAAACTTAATACGTGTGTATTTCTCACTATTAACTTTCAGAACAAGAAAACACAGCACGAGTTTGATGGCATAAATATGTGTCCTTCCCCTTATTTAGAATTCTCAATTTCATTTACTCATTAAAAAAAAAAAAAGACAAAATGTAAACATTTTTCAAGTCCTAAGTACTGCTAACTTAGCTAAAAAGGTTTAGACTTAAACTGAAAAATAATTCTTTTTACAGAATTGGAATTGTTTCCAGACAGTCTGGCAACATCCAAAAATTCAAGTAACTGCTGTTAATGATCTTTTTTACTCAGAGGTTTTTGTATGAGAAGGTGTGCCCATTGCATGAGGCCAACACAGTTTTACCATTAACATAAGAACTGTACTTTTAACTCAAATTAACTGTCTTGAATTCTTGCTTATTTTATAACAGCAGTGCAGTAAAGGCAACCTAACCTTTCTCTGGGAACAGGCTGCCATTTTTCAGTTTGAACTCAAATGTTCACTAAAACTAAACTGCTTTTTCTTGGCTGCCATTTGTCAGTGCAAATAGCAAACTTTAATTACCCCCTTGGACTAATAAAGCATGAATTAAAAATATTATGTGTATTTTTGCTCATGGGGTTATGGACTGAGGACACCCTGCTGCTGTTACCAGAATAACTTTCAAGATACTTATTCTGTCTGTAACATGGACCTTCCCCACATAGTTTCCATTAATTTCTTTGATCATTAATCCTGCTCTGATTACCTCAAAATTATCAGCAGAGAACACGTCAAAAGGGCTATCTGAAGCCTTCGTGTTGATTAGCAGAGCATCAAATTCTTTGCCCACCTCAAAGTTTCCAATCACATCATCTAGTCCTAGAGCTGAGGAAGAAAATAAGCTCACAAACAGATATTCAGCACCAGTCTGTTCCCACCACATAGAAATGCCTGGCAACTTACTTGAGATATTCATAAGAAAAACAAGAACTTAGATGATTACAAGGAAAAACCCAGTGAGTATATTAGCATCTGAATTCTTAAGAAACATAAGAATTTAAGAAACAATTTGTTGCACTGCAAAAACATCAAAACTCCAAAAGGGGTAATGAAATTAGGTCAGAGAAATAGTAAAGTGTATAATAACATTCACCTAGGTGAGGCAGTATTAGATTTCATTTTTTAAACAGTCTAAGCAACTTCAACAGGTTGTATAGACCTATTACACTAGTAACATATAGTAACATGATAATAAAAGAGGAGTACGGTGAGAATAACTGACTGCAATGATCAGGAACAAATAACAATATGGTGGGGAAAAAAATCATAGCCAGATCTGAAGGTCTCATACCCACCTGTAAGGCTTGTGTTTTACTCTATTATTTACCTTTGTTTTTCAAAGCTTCTTTACAATCTCTGGTTCTCAGGACCTTATGCACTGAAACCCTACATATTCATCTTCAGTGACTGGGTGCTTGAAAGTGCTTAGAATACATAAAGAGAGGCCTTTGTATCTCTTTGGAAATAAACTAGAACAGTTTTAAGTTGTAGAAAGTATCTGTGCATTTTCCAATCCTCTGAAACTAAGTTATCAAAGAGGATAATATCTGCAAATAACTTGTTCACTTGTTTCCAGGTTGCTGACAGAGTAACTTCAGCCTTCTGTGAAGTTTGTGTGTGGCAGAAAGATCACAATATCTCAAAGATGTTTAAACTCCTACAAATGGTGAAATATTTTGACTATCTACTAGTTTCAACTAAAACGATCTCATATTCCTTCAGGGTTTTGAACAGAATGCAATTTTTTGATTAAGCACAAGAGGGTGACAGGTGTTTAGGAGTCTTAGCAAAGAAAATAATTCCAAAGAAGAATAAACCAGCTCAAAGTAATACATAAAATTAACACTTTACTAAATAAACCTAAGATAGAAAAAGCACAAGAGTAGCTGGGAAAGGAAACCACATATGAGTTTGGGATTTTTATAAGTTTTCCTTTTGGTGACTCAGCTAATTTAGTCTCACACTTTATGAAACAGCATTTACTGGGGGAAAAAGATCCTTTTTTTTGTTCCCTGCCCATCTTCTGTCTTCTGAATTTTCCCCGTTACACCCTCCAGGAATTCAAATACAGTCCTTAGAAGACCTGCTTGATGACATTTTCACTACATCTTTCAAACCTTCATTAATAGTTCCCAATCATACTTTCTGACAACTACAAAAATGTTACCTGGAAAAGCCCTGGGACTAGTTCTTCAGTTTTGAGCTCACTTCTGCTAACTGAAATAGTAATAAGTTTTCACATATGTGTTTGGATTTGGTCTTTGCTAAATCACACCAGTTGCACTAAAATTTTTAAATTGTATATATTAGTACATGCGCACTGATTATGACAAAACTTGCCAGTGAACCAGGATAACCCATATACTATATGAATATTCTGCAGATACAACTGTGTCTTAAACAACTATGGCTGATATCTTGTTTAAATTTTTTGCATTTCCCTGAGTGAGGGATGATGCATGATGTTCTGATTTGCGACAAACTGCCTCACTGACAGCTCAAAAAGCAGAAACAAAATTAGAAACTGATGACAAACAGGATGCATGATCTTCAGCAATTGCACAGGTTTTCCTATAGGTGATGGTTGCTGAGAAATTTCCAGTTGGTGTGATTAATATACAAGTACATACAACCTTATGACTAAGAAGTCTGAGGATCTTTGCAAAGCAAATGTACAACCCTGAAAAGCCATTAAGATTGCATTATTAAACTCTCAACATCCATATGAGTACTCTTCTGTAATAAGCCTAGTATGGGTATGAGAGACTGAAGGATATCTCTGCCCAGCAGATACCATTTTAGACTTCACTCTGGCACCAGAAAATCTGTGAATCTCCCATGAAGACAAGGGGACAAAATATGAAAAAGATCTGTAGCTCCTTTTGTACACACTAAAGAATTTTCTTCTTACCTTGGCTTCCTCCCAGAGTGGCAAGTTGAAAAGCTTCTTCAAGAGTTAGTCCTGTTTCATTCACTTTATTGATCTGAAGGCTATTAGATGCCATCATTGCTTTCCTGATAGCATCAAGCATGGAAGCTGAATATCCACCAGCAACATCTAGAAGGGATCAGACTCTTAGAAACAAGCTTTGGCATAATTCTCTATGTTAAATTTCTACTAAAAGTTGCAAAGAGACAGATGTGGTAAATAAAAGTTTCACTCCTAAGCACTGTCTCTGAATGCATAATTCTTGATAAAGGTGTTCTCACACAGAGTCAAATGAAGAGAACACAAAACAAAAAGAGCCCTGTTTAGTTTCATGATAGGAACAAAACTCTTCTTTTTTTTTTTTTTTTTTTTCTTTTGAAACACTTTTGGACCAGTCCTAGATTTCAATACTGTACAGTACTTACTTACTGTAAGTACAATACTTACTCTAGAAGTAGTGGGGCAAAAAAGCTGGACCATAAGTTGGAGACATGCTAACTTTGAAATATGAACAGGAGGGCATGTTTTTGTGTCTCCTAATGGTTTGCAAAAGAAACCATTTTTACAGCAAACTACTAACCTGTGCCAAGACCAAGTTTCACATCGTGTTCCAGGACCTTTCGCACATTTAAGACACCACTACGCAACCTGGATTGTAAGAAGAAACATATTCAGGAAGAGCAGGGCTGCACAGCCATTTTATGACAAAGGGTCTCAGAATGTGTGCAACAGATTTAATTTACTATTTATTCTGGCTAGATACCATCATTATCTTATTTCTGCTTAGTAGAAGACTATACAGTCCCTTTCCCCAAAATATAAACATAGTTTGGGGGGGGGAAGGCAATGGCCTGAATCTGACATTGATAAAAGAGTAAAAAGAAACAAAAAAATTTAAAAATAAATATTTATATAGATGTAAATATAGGTATAGATATAATAACTAGACTGAAAGATCACAAGACAGTCCAGAGCACACTGCACAGAAGTAGATCATGAATAGTCATGTTCAATCCAATGTCGCTCATGTTAATAGCCTTGCAATGGTAGCATGAACTCAGGGTACCATGTGAACATCAGTTTTATTTAATTATACAACCTTCTCTTTAATTCTTTTTTCTTTTAACTTACGAAAAGTTAGAATTGGGGCAATGTGAAATTGCAGCTCCACGAAGACTAAAAAGTTTCAGCTCTTCTTCAGAAAGATAACAGGCATGAGCCATCACTGTCTAAAGGAAAAGAGAAACACCAATTTTCTCAATATTGCATTTACTTCAGTGGCTGTAAGTTTTGCAAAAGGACACATTGCCATCCAGCAAAATTAACGCACTTCTTGAATGAAGCTCTTAAAATCCACAAGGGAAAAAATCTGGATAACTTCAGTATGCCTGAGGTACCATTGCCTCAGCTTTTTTTCCATTTCTTAATGTAGGAAGGTAGGATGCTGACTCTTGCAGTGACTGCTGCAACCTAAGATCTTCAAGGAGCAAGAGCAAGAATTTCCCAATTGTCCTATCACTGTAGTAACCTTATGATTTATATTTCTTAGTAACACAGAAATTAAGTATTGGGGCCAGGAGTATCTCAGATACAATGGAAGACATATATGTACTCTTAGCATGTTTCCCATTGCCTCTCTAAAGGTTTGACCAGGTTGAGATATATATATATATAGATATAGATATAGATATATATGAAATATTTGTTAAGTAGAATAATCTAATTTTCTATGCAAATGATAATGACTTTTAATTTTTAGCCTACATAGCTGACCATAAAAATTAATTCACAAGTAGTACAAACAAAACACAGAAGTATAGGATAGTATAATTTAATAGTACGTAAACTAATTATTCCCAGACAAATGTAACTGGCATTACCTCACATGCCAAATGCCCATTGTAAGAGAGGAGCAAGAGCTCTGTTAGATCTTGCAATCTGCTAATAAAAAAGAGAAGGGCACAGAGACTGTTTCCACTGAGCATCTCCTAATAGCACCTCTACTCATCAAGCTCAGTGCAGCTGAAAATGCAAGGAAGACAGTCACATCTTCAGTTAAGGACATACATGTGGTAGCTGCTGAAGGATACCTCTGCCAATCTGTACCAGTTTTTAAAAAGAAAGAAATATTTCAGCTCCAAAGAACATGCTTTTAAAATACTTTAAAAATTGATCTGATGTCTTAGTGTTTTAGCATTTAGTTGTCTTAGTGGCTGGACAGAGGGGAAAGTCTGAGGTTCTGTTATGCTTGTGTTTAATAGGATGCTTTCCCAAACAATCAGAAGCCTGCCTCCAGAAAGCACCAGTACCCATGATTTTTAGTGACCATTTTCATTTATGTGAATATAAAAGTCTGACAGAATTAAGACCTATGTTTCCACAGCACTGATATTCTCTTTAGTACACTCACTGACACATCAAATCAGCATGCTAGAAAACAAAGGCTAATATTGTGTACATACTTCAGTAGTCCACATTGACTTCTCAAGTAAAAAGAACAGTAAACAAGTAATTTACTGGGGTACAATTTTGAACACAGAAATAAGAGTTCAATAGCTAATTCCCAGGGAGTTTCCAGATGCCTTTTGTGCCCCTTAAAATTCTCTCCTATTTTTTTAAATAACTTGACTGATGTTCATGCATTCTGACTGTAGTTGAGCTGTTCATATTCACCTTTGCATGGGCTCTCCACTGTCTAATAAGGTGTGCCTGGCATTCCAACCTGTAATTACTGTGGGCTGATATCAGATCTACTTACATTTATCTCACTCACAGGAAAAAGCTTTAATGAATTTCAATTCTTCAGGTCACTGTGCCTCTCAATGCTTGGAAAAATCAGCTAATGAGATGAGAGTGCTTTTGGATAATCAGAGTAGTAATGTGTACCTGTCTGCATGTGCGATTGAGACTCAGAACACAACAGTGCAGGCTGCGTTTTCTTAGGAAACTGACAAAAATTGAATGGTCCTATGGTAACACCACAGAGGAAATCTTTAGGCAAATCAATGTAAAAGAATATTGTAATATAAGGATAACTGTGTGCTGTCCAGGAATTACCGGCTTCTACAATACCAACTGTTAATCCCACTGCCCTAATTTTCTTTGAAGCCCTTGAAAAATGGATAAGGGAGCATAAAATATCTTTATTTTTCTTCTCCCTAAAATGTTTAGGAAAAGTGTGGGCTTGTCTAAAGTTCCAATGCCTCAACAGAGAACATAAATTTACTTTCCCCCCAGATGTCATGGACCTTGACAAAACAATATAGACTTTCCAGGTAAGACAGTAAACCATCATATTCTCTAAATGGATTAGTCTAAGATACACTGGAAGTTTTTATGCAGCTACCTTGCTGGTTAGCAGCTTGTTTTTATCATACAATTCAGTGTAATTCTGGTAGGCAGGAAACATGTTCTCCACGAGATTGACTTCTTCTTCATTCTCACTGATGTGACTCTGCAATAGGAAAATACATAGCAGTGAATGCTTCAAATAGCTTTGAACCTCACATTACAACCTTCTGAGTAATCTACTGGTGTTAAATACACAATGATGGAAATTAGTATTTGTAAAGTCTATAGTTATTTCTACTTCTTGAACTTCTCTTTTCATCAGAGAGATCCCTGAGACCCAATGGAGCAGTTTCATTTGTTTCTTTAAAAGTGGTATGAGATGGTTCATCCCAGTAGTGGGGTGACATAATGACCAACTTAGGGTCTGGAAAACGTTAAAACAGTAGATAAAATAATACATGATATGCCTGTGAGTTATAAGAGATAAGCAGCCTACAGCTGAGTGGATCCTGAGATCAGGGCAACGTATAGGTAGCTCCTCCATGTATCTTCAGATGGGCTGATTAAAACCTGACCTTTCTGTACTGCCACTGGGGCATGTATTTTCAAAATTCCCACTTTGTAATGAAAAAAACTCCACATGTACAATAGCTTTAAAACAGTGTATGCCTAGAACAGTGTAACAATAAAAAAATCCATTTCAACTCATCTGCAAGCTTTAAAATACATAATTTTTAAACACAGCAGCTTTATCACACTGGAAATCCTACAGCTATATCAACAATGTTATCTAAAATACAAAGATGAGTAACACTTTTATCTATTGAAATCTGTTCTGTAGAGAAACAACAAAAGGCAGGGAGACAGACTTGACTAGAGAGAGCAACCTTCAGCAATCGAAAGGGTTGCTCTACCCTTTGGTACAGGGTGCCAGTGTCCTTGTGTGACCATGAACTGGGCCTTGCTGAATTGTGTATCCTCCCAGCTATGAACCTTCTCATTTCCTGTACAAGTTACAATGTTCTTACAGATACCATCAGCAATTTCAGAGGAATTAAAAAGATACTCCAACATGGAGTGACTTAAGTGGCTTTCCTGAAATCATGAAAACTCACTGGTCAGAAGGCTGTCTGTGCAAACTACTGAAATTGCACACAAGCTCTCAGAGCTTACCTGCACATGGAGATCACGAGCCTGTGCTAAATCGCCAAGCGCACACAGCAAGTCTTCTGTGCAGGAAGGGCCAAAGCGGGGAGTTATTACAGGCAATACTCTTGGATACTGAAAACATTAAAAGGACAGACTTTGTATTCTACATGGAGATATATATATGTCAGTAACCGTAATCAGGTCTAGCATATACATGGCAATTACATTTTGTCTTCATTGCTTATTGCATACTGCATTCTCACCAATTCAAATTGAGCTGTATAGTAATTTCCTTACTTTTATTATACATTTCATCATACAAATAGAGAATAAAGTTGGGAGGTTTGGGAGGTTTTAAAACGATTTTAATGATCTTCATTAAAGAATTTGTTTTCATTAGAACTCTCTCATTGAGTCATTGAGATTTGACCAGTCTTCAGGAGCACTGGAAACTTCTTCATATGTGCTGAGACTCCTGTATACACTACGAGAAATAAGTCAGATGAATGACCAGACATTTTCTGAGTTCCACTTCTGTGACTGTCAAAGATACAATGACGCAAAACTGTGGGCTTCTGTAAAAGAAGCGCGATTTTCTTGTTCCTTCTTCTCCACTCATAATAGCAACAAACTATCCCTATACTTCACAGATAGGAAGAACAGCGGTAGAATCACATATGCTGCGCATTAAGAAACAGTAGTGAAGATGCCAAGAGTAGAACTACAGAGATTTACACCTTGCATGTCTAGATTGAAATTTTCATATAGAAAATACGAAAAATAGACAACAGCATTATAATTCTGCCTTCAGTCACAGGTGCAAGTTATGCAGAAGTCAGCACATGATAATTTGGATTGCAGTTTCTTATATCATCCCCCAGATACAAGATGCTCAGGACTTTGCAGATTAGCCAAATTACTGTGCTAATATATATGAATTAGGCATTAAATTCAAAGAATCTGCTCTTGAATATTTTGACAAAGAATGTCAAAAAAGCCACTGAAAACTGAAGGCTGATAAAAAAGTACTCCTGATTGTAACATTGGAGTGTAAACTTCTATCTTTACTGCAGGAGTGTAAACCTGAATTTCTTTAAAACACACTGTAAGACGTGCTGACCAAAAAAACTAATTTTATAGTGAATTACTAACTGTAGTGAAAAAACACGGATTTCTTTTGGTGAGAATTTCTTTAATTAGTCTACTTATATACCACAGAGTAACTCCATTCTACCTTTCTTTAACAGAAAATTATCCTTTCTAAGGAGTCAGATATTTTAAAGTCAATAGAAAAACACACAGAACATTATTCTGCTTTGTTCTGATCACAGAAAACTGATTTTACAGTGTTACAAGTCCATTTTTCAACAACATAGATAGCAGAACATCTTTCAGACTGATGATATCTGTCTATTACACAGAAAGATGTATATTGATTTGTCAAAAAGACAACAGCTTTGGACAGCATTCTTGATTATTTTATATATTCACAAAGCATCTTCTGAATACAGAAGTGGATGCAAAGAACTCTACTTACTTGCTTTTCCAGCAGTTCTTTAACAAACCTGAAAAAGGGTAGAAATAAAATTGCTATAAATCTGTTATCTATGTTATAAATTATGAAAAATACAGAAAATACATACTTAGATAACCTGTTAAACACTCCAGACATAGATCAACTTTTTACAAAATACTGAGTCAGATTTTTTCAGAATAAAAAAACCAACCAACCAACCAAACAAAAAAAAGAGGCAACACAATGAAGTCAGGATAGTTACACCAAATTATACTAGTTTTGAATTTGACCCCAAATATGCATTTTTTTTTTTCATTTGCAATAATTAGCATTAGACGAGGGGTAATTATTCTGAGTTCCTCCTGAAAACCAAACACATGCTACATTAAATGAATTGAAAACATAATTTAAAGGTACAGGTGCAACATTAGAGAAAGAAAAAACAAATCATCTTAAATTTCTCTGACCATGAATTTAAATTACAGTGTTACATAAATTCTTTTAAAATCCAATTTTTAAAAGATGCACCAATATTGTATACCTCACTTACAGTAGTTGCATGTGTCTTTCTTCACTTAAAGAAACTTGATTTTCTGGAAATGCTTATATTACTGTTAGTGTACAGATTATCTACCTTATGGAAAATATCGATTTACTTTTTTAACTAAAAGAAGCTACCTCAGATCTCTACATAAAATGCCAAGCAGTCAATATGGATAATGGAGATGAGCAAATAAAACTTCCTCTGATTTTGGAGGGAGGAAATTCTTTGAAAGCTCATATGTTCAGTATATGCAATTTCCAAAAGCTAGTTTGAGATGGTTTCTGGACAGGATCTCTGTGAATTTTTATGTCATAGTCTGTATTTAGAAAACTGTGCAATTTTGATCACAAACATGGAATCAAATTTATCAAATACCTTGGAAATGTAAATAATGCTGGAGGCTAGGTGCTAGATCACCAGCTGGAAGTGAGAGATCTGAGTTCACAATGACCAAAGGAGTTTTAGCCCACCACTGTTGACCTTGGAGAGCCAAAATGCAATGTGAATTCAATGCCACCTGCCTTCCTCTCCCCTTACTGATTAAGCTGATAAAATATTCACCTGAGCAGAAACTCTAACAGAAGTATAATGCTCAGATGAGAAGCCAAAATTCAGTATGGTTCTTTTCCTTCTTTTTCACAATCTTTGAACAGCGTGAGCATTGCTTCAAAATTGAAATACCTTTATCAAATAGACATTTTGTTGGGTTATGAGGAAAGAAGCTTAGCTTCAAATCACTGTCTTCTGTAGCAGAAGACCAGACCTGAACATAGGTCCTCCTCTTTCCAAGTGATTATAACTATTAGTAGCATATATTGTATTCTAGATTTCAATTTTCTAACTTTTTATTAAATCCCCTTTGACAGAGAATGGTAGATTCAAATTCTCAACTTGAATTTAGATTTAATATATGATGTACTTTGAATACAATACAAATAGTTCTGAAGGTTAACTGTAAAGAACTAAAATCAGTGTAGTCCATTTTCTGACAGTTTGACAGATCACATTTCCTCAGTTCTAATTAAAAAAAAAAAAAAAGAAAAAAAAAGCAAGCAACAAAAAAGCCCACGACAACATCATCCTCTTACAGAGAGAGCTTTTTCTGCTTCTGCAATTGTATTGCTGTGATTCAGGTAAGTACTCCAGATCCATGCCAAGAAGCACACAGCTCTCTTCTCTAATCAGTTCTGGAGTACTTGTAGCACACTCTCACCGAAAGCTGAGAAACATTTGTTATTAACAAAATCAAAAAGGAATAAGCTGGAGGCACAAAATAGGTATTTAAAGGAAGCTACTTAGATAATTCTGAAGCTTTTAAAAATATCAGAACTAGGAGTTCTGCTGCTTTCAGGCCCCCTTGGCAGGATTTGTGCTGTATTATGAAAACTGGGTCATTGCATGAAGAAAACAAAAGTTAGTAGAGTGAAAATGACTAATACTACATTTTTAAAAATGTTTTTAAATATAAAAACTGTTAGAAATTCATGATAATTTCTGACTTTTACTGTCACGCCTCTAGCATGATTTGCAAAACTAGGGTAGCAACTTCACACAAGTGTCGTAAGATGTTTATATTACTCTTAGGTATTTTCTCTTTCAGCATATTTGAAACATTTATACAAGTAAATAAATAATCCCATGAGAAGAGCTGTATGTCTGCTTAATCATTTTCTGATCATGGGTGCAAAAGAAACATAAGACAACAGGGTGTCATATTCCAGACTTGGGTCTCCTCCACTATGGATATTGCCTTGGCTTGATTCTCCTTCATTCTCTCGGCTGCATGTTTGAGTAGTTTGGGTGGTGTTGTAATGGAGAAGAGGAGAACCACAGCATGTTTAAAATGGAGTATCTGAAAGATGACTTTTACAACTTGAGTAAAGCCTTATCCTAAATGATGGAAGGAAATAGCTCAGAAGAGCATGGTGGCAAAGGAAGTTACTGCCACCATGCCATCCCATATTAGGTCACATCATCCCCACATACAGAGCTGTGAAGGGAAAAGAGAAAGCACAAAACACACATATTCTCTCAAAACCTAGATCTGTGTCTTCTCCCTCTGGAAAAGAAAGGGATATACTACTTGGCCTGTTCAGCAACTGGGTATGCAGGAATTGCCAGAACTGTAGGGAACAATACTGTCGGAAGAAAAAACCTGTTCCTAATAAATTCACACCTGTGAGTTCTTAGTCAGATTCACATTCACATTTCAGATGTATGAAAAAATTTTATTTTAAAAAGTTATGCTATCAGTTTAATCATTTTACCTTTCTGTCTCTTGGACAGAGTCAGCAGTAATCTCTTTGTATTGTGGCACACTGTCATTCATATCCATGCAGACTTTTCCAACAAATGCTCGCTGACCAAATTTATCTGTTAAGATGCATTAGAATATAAGTCTCAGAATCATCAGTTCTCAAAAACGACTATCAAAGATTAAACTGAAATACAAAAGCAAAGTCTACTCCACCCATCTTCATCTAAGATGAACAAAATTTATGTTCTTGCCTTATCTCTAAGTTGTGACTATTCATGTGACTTTTAAAAATAAAAAGGAAAAAAGCAAAATATTTAAATAGGAATTGTCCCCTTCCATATTAGTACCCAACTTCATAAAAGTTATAATTAAGGATTAGATTACTGTAGTTTAACTACAACCAGAATTCATAATGGTAGTATATGAAGATGGCTGCGAAATAGAGGATGAGAAATGTAAGCACTAAACCACAGTAGCTGTAGTAGAGGACTATTATGAGATGAGAAAAACCAAAAAGATCTCAGCAAACCATCTCTCCTTAGGAGAAAGGAATGCCTCCTACACACAGTTAGAGGGAGAAAATTTTCAGAGCTATTCTAGCCTCTTTCTTGAGATTCATCCATGCTGGATGAATAAATCAGAATTCATGTGTAAGATATGCATATAATATTCAATTCTAAGCTGTGAAATGTGTTTCTAAATTAGATCTCTGTCCACTTTTGCAGTTTGAGTTGTTGAATGCAACAGCTTCATCTACAAAAGCAGAAAGATTGGGTAATTTTTGAATAAAACCGAGAATCTTATTAAATTTTTCTGCTTTGGGAGCTGTCTCAGTCTTGAGAAACCCTGCAAGAACCACAACATTTGCAACCGTTAACAGAAGGGAAGGAGAAGATCCTGATGCAGCTTCCACTTTCCTGGTTTCAGAGGCTGGGTGGAGATTTTTGACATTGATTATCAGCTGAAACATAAGAGTATCAGGAAATTAATGCATTGACACTCAGCCTTTTAAACCTCAAACAACAAAAGGTTAGAAAGAGCAGAGAGCTGCAGCTGGAGAGCAACTCCATCAGACCTAATTCAAGATCAGTTAGCAGCTGGTTTGGGAGTGAAGAAAGAACCAGAAACAGCAGTAGGACAGGAGCAGTGAAGTGAACAAGGGTAACTGAAGTGGGGTTTGGGGATACAGTATGGCAGGTACAATGAATTAAAAACAAATTAGTAGAAAGCCAGATCCCTAGCTAGTCTAAAACTCCTAAACTATGTTTATGATTCACACAGCATCCTTCAAAACTCACTGTTAGTCTTACCTACAATTTCAGCAAGAAGAAGAGAAGTATCTGTGTGAATTGTTGCAAAGTAACAAGCTGTAGTCGTGCCATTCTTTAGAGTTCGTCTCTATAAAAAGAAACCAGTTTCAACTGTCTGGAAAAAAAAACAGTAAAGCTGCCAAAATGCAGAACAGGCACTCTCATTTCAAACTGTGAGAACATTTAGTTATTGTAAAATTGTGAAGTGGGAAGGTAAAATATAGATTTTTAATTTCATAATAGCTTTTTAAAGTCTGAATGTTAAATACAAAAATTCCTCGCAGAATTTCTGCAATGGCTAAACCCATAGAAACCAGTCTATATTTCTTCTATGAATCAGGAAATACTCCACCTTATATTTAGAAATATGAAGAACTAGTCATTTTTGTTATTTCCTATTTTTGAAAGGCTCTCCAATTTTCACAGTGAAGCACTGTTTATCTAATGTTAACAGAGCAAGGCTTTTTAGAAAAGCAGTGGTTTTCTTTTGGCCACCTGACGTGGCTGGAAAAACTAGTCAAGGTTTTTGTATATCAAAACAAAAATACAAAGCAACAAACTTAAAGGTAAAAGTAAACTAAGTACAGCTGCTCAGACTGTAATCTAACTATTTATTTAATTATAGCATTTGAAAGGAGATAGTGGTTGACACCTGTTCATATTACTTTTGCAGAACATACCAGTAAATGAAGTACAATTTTAGTTACATTATTTCATAATGAAATTTATAGCTTCCCTTGATCTTGGGACTGATGCATGCCATCTTGACTCCTCATCCAACATACACGTTTAAATTTGTATTATTGCTACCAAGTAATTTAAGAATTTTCATCTATTTTTTTAATGAGATAGAAGGTGGGACATTCAACATAATGTTGGCAATGGCTAGCGCTAATTATCTGGTGAACACAAAGCCAAGCTGTCTTTTCCTTACAGTATTCAAATGAAAGTCTTTAAGGGTTCCAAAAATGAGTCTCAAAAATAACAATGTCATTACTGAGACAAACTACTTTTGTCTTTCTTAGCTTTTAAAATCCAGAATTCTCTACTTCTGGAATCTTAACATTGTTAAATGAAATTTAAAACCATTTTATTTCCAAGTAATCAGCACAAAGAAATGGCTTTCCTAAAATTGGAGGGACCAGAAGAGGTTCCAGCTAAAAGCTGGCAAATTTCACCTGAATTGGTGTGGGGGGGTTTTTTCCTTTTTTTTTTTTTTTTTTCTGAGTATAGAAAGTGTTTAATGGAAATAGCATTTTGATTTGAAATTCACTGTTTTCATTACAACTTCAAAAGTACAATGCTACATCTGAAAAAAATATCAGCTCCCTGCAGCTTTAGTCCTGTTTCTAACAGCTTAATGTTATTATCAGCCCCTCTGAATACTGCAAAGTGACTGGTATTCCATAGCTTTTGTGGGTGAAGACATTTTCCTGACTTTGTCCTTTTTGATACACATGGAGAGAGCTTTATCATGGTGTTGAAGCTCCTATAACTAACTTCCATCTTGCACTGGCAGTTCCTCTCCAGATGATGTTGTTAAACACCTAGCACAGTGAGTACTTCAGCTGTATTGAGGTCACACAGTGAGAACTCTAATAGTATGTTGAGGCACACAGCTGGAAGGTGAGAACACCTCTATGTTTCAACCAGCTGAATGCATGCGTGCTTGTCACTAGAGCTTATAGCCAAGCTGTTTGTACATGTTTTTATAATGGCAGATGGCAGAAAGTAATTTCTTTTAAAATTTGTGTGGCAAGAACAGTAAAACTATTTATTTCAGATTCATTATATTATTATTTTGACAACATATTCTGTCATAGTAAAAGACAAATGGAAAGCAAATTATGCTAGCCTATTAATCTGTTGAAGATATTTCAGTCCACACATTAGAGGATAGATTACAGTTATAGGAAAAAACTATTGCTCTGCAATGCAACCTAGCTGCTTATTTTCCATCCAGCGGACCTTAAAGCCTTTATATTGCTCAGAACCAGTCTAGCCTTAACAAAATCTCTCTCTTTGTGCCACAATACCATTGACAGACACCATCTAAGGCCCCTGAAGTGAAAGATTTTCTTGTTGCAAGGACCTCAGCAGTAGAAGTGTCTTCCTCAACTACTCCAAGACACCCCAGATTTGTTGTCTATGAGAAGCCTTTTCTCTTTCATGTAGTCTTTGCAGAGAATAAATTTGTAATAGAGGATTTTGCGCAGAAAAGGAAATATCCCCTGAATAATTTTTTTTACTAAGCTTGGTTATTTCTTCACTGAAGTTGTCTGCACCTTCTGGCTATACTGCCTCTAAGAGTAGTCTTAAATGTTGGTCATTGTCCTCAGAAAGGATGATAAACAAGTTCATTGTTAGCCTTGTGATTAAATAAACTATCTTGTCAGCAACAACAGAACAAGACTGAAGCTAGTAAGGGACAGTCTTGGCTGGCAATTAGAACAGTGGGTATCTGTTGGGTTTTTCTGGTTTTTGTGACATTAAAACATACTCTGCTCTTTCTGCTGCCCTTCTGAAAACATACCTAAATTTCACACATATGAATGTTGTCAAGTAGGTAAATGTTGTTTGCAGGACTTACAACAACTCTGGTGTACACTTCTTCTGCAAAACCACTGTCTTGGTATTTGGCTTCTGTTGGGAATGTGTAGGTAGTTAACCACTGCAAAAGAGGTAGGTCTACTCTTGTACCAGTAAATGAATACTGAGGGGCATGAATGTGTGTATCAACCAATCCTGGCATGAAGAATTCACTAGGGAAAGAAAATAAAGTTATAATAGTCAAGTATATCTCAAAATTTTTCCTGTTTTGTTTTAAACAGTATGTTTGAGCAAAATCCAACAGAGTAAATGGCAGGTATAGACTACCCTGCCTCTTCCAGCATCAGCCTATCAACTCCTACAGTACCTCTACCCATACCCCTTTTTTGGTATGAAGTAGTTGAATAATAACATTTACAAAGAGACACACATATATATATAGCTATTTGTGAGAAAAACTATACAAGAGTACAATGAACCAAATGATCTCTAATATTAACCCAGCCTAAATACCAAAAAAGGCAAATTGATTTCACAGTAACTAAAATTACGCCACTGTAGAACTCACCTGAAAAAGAGATTTGTTCACAGTCCTGCTTCCTAGTATGGGTATATTTAGAATGCCACTGACTTCCAGACCATTATATTTAAAAAAATATTCCACTTTTACTCTATATTATTTATGTGCATCTATATATAATATATCTATACAATGAATTTTCAGGTTTAATGGACGAACAGTCACTGTGACTGCAAATGCAGATACTGGTGAAAAAAGTCTCTCCTCGGTATCTTGATATGTATCTTTACAATGGAACTGAAAAACTATTTGTTGACATGCAATGTTCATGCAATAACAGGGATGAATAGATCAATATTACTAGGAAGTTGCTATAACTATTTTGTTTTGTGCTGGAACTCCATACTGTATAAAATTACTCTCACTCCTCTCCCCTTCTGCCTGACTACTGAATGAACAGTGATTTTGTCTCTTTGTAGCTCCCCTTCTTTCTGTTTTTCCTGTATGCTAAAAATAGTGAAAGATCTTCCTCAATCTGATCCACCTTCTCAGCACCTTCCATTTTCCTCAGCTTATTTCAAGTGAAGAAAACATCTGATGACTCATATATACTATATGATTAGCCTTTCAACAAAGCATACAAATTTTTTAACAACTGATTACTGAAAGGATGCTGCAGATAAGCCACAAGTCATTTACAGTGTTCCTAAATACAATGCATAATAAGTGCACTCCAAAACTATTTCACCACCAGAAAGCTGGGGAATTTAACTAGCTGAAGTGCTCTAGCTGCAGAGAAATCCAAAGCTCTGTGTTTAGATTTAAATCTTCTAATTGTATTAACTTTTATTATCAACTGTGTCAAAGTCCAAGCCAACGAGTTTTATATCTGCAGTGTCAGTGTAACCTACATCTACTAAGTCTAGAGTTTCACTTTCTTTAGGCATATTTTTAGCTCACTGCTAACATGATGGATACAAAACATAATATCAAGAAAGAACAGCATTTACTTCTTTGAGCACAGAAGTAGCCTATGTGTGAAAATTAAATTTGGCATTTTATTCTGTGCAGTGTACATCAGCCAGCCCAATTCAGCCATGTCTGCAGTCCCAAACCAAGGAATGCAAAAAACACATGGATAGTCCACCCTCCAAGTCCCATCCAGGACACAGGTAGCTTTGGGTAAAGAGCTCTCATTGAGATGAAATGGAGCTTTAGCCATTGAATTGGATTTTCCATGCTCCCTGCCAAAATGAGACTCACTTTACTTCACTCAATGAATAAACTTCATTTGCTGAAATTAATCTAAACAAAACACATACTGTTTACTCAGTTGTCTTATGTCAGATGTTTTGAAACCCCACTTCTCAGCCAGTTGCTCCTGCTGATCAGTTTGTTCCAAAAACACAATCTAAAAGAAAGAAAACATAATTAGATACTTTAAACCTGCGTCCCACATCAGCTTTATAAGAAGGCAAAAAGAAAGTTATATTTTAAAGAAGATTTTGCACAGTTACTACAAAGGTGATAGGTTTGCATGGAAATACCGGTTCCTGACTATTAAGCATGGTTTTGAAACACCTCACAATCCAGTGAATAACCGCACCCATCTTGTAACTTGCAATAAAACAATTAATTCACTCTCAGGTAATAGGCAGACCTGCAGAGACTTTGGTGCCGACCATCATTCCTGCAATGTAACATCATGCTAGCACTACAGTCACTTGCTGTGCCCTTACAATATTCACAAACAAAGTGGTCAAATTAACTGCTTTGCCTAGGACTAATTGACAGCAAGCTCAATATTTTCATATTTTCTGTTTGTGCCATTAATGTTGGGGTTCTTTTTATTTTTTGAGTGCCTAGGATGAGAAAAGAAATTGAGTGGCACAATGCAGATATTATTTTCATTTTACAGAACAGGCTAAAAGGATGCTAAGATCTTTGTTGATTTCAAAATAAAACTCTACAATCTGGAGATAAACTCAACCCCAATTGACTCAATAGAACATTGACTGTACTGATGATGAGTTGCTGTTGCCAAGTCAGAATTTTATCACACTTTCTATTTACATTTAAATTCCATGGTATTTTAAGGTACAACATGATTCTTGAAAAGTGAATTCTCAGTTCTTTGATTCTCTGGTCCATCAATGATAGGCATAACAACTCTCCAAGAAACAAAGATTCTGGAGCATAGGAATTGCAATGCCTGCTATAGGCTCCAGGTAGAATCTAGGTTTCCTCAACACTTGACAGAGTAGAGGACCTTGATGCCTCCCTTGGCCAAAGAGTGCCTAACGTGCTTTTGAGTGTTTTAACGTGCTTTTAAGTTGTTTTGTTTTGTTTTTAAAGTGCTTTTAAGAATTCTTGCCTAACCACAGCTTCTGCCCGAAATCAATTCATGGTCTTCTTGATATAAGAGACTGCATCATTCTCATAACAGGCATTTCTAAGGCAGCAGTTAAAAAAAAAACCCAACCAAACAAAATCATTAAAAAGGGCAATACAAAGTATTTGTAAAATGGCAATAGGAAGGAACTTAAGAGAAGGGGCAAGAGGAGAAAAAATGCATTGTTTAGCAGTTATTTGCATGCCAGTTTTTTATGTGTGTGACCTTATTATGTGTGTTTATCTTTTGCATAGAAATGTACCATTTTCTAATTTTTCCATAGAAAAAATAAGCAATGGCTGCTAAACAGTAAGTTTTTAGTCTTTTAAATGAACACACAGCTTTTATGATTTACATTATCTAAAGAGATGTTTTACATTTTTAGTCAGGAAATATCACACCATATAAATAAATAACACACTAGCAAAAATAGCAAGATTATAGCAGTCCATTAATAGTTCACTTGAAGCAATATCTCTCTAATTCTAAAGAGGAATACAGCCAACTTAATGAATTGTATAGCTGCAGAATGCTTGGAATAAAGACCTACTGAAATAGGGCAATAAAGAAAATGTCATTCAGACACCGAAATCAAAATGGATGCAGGATGAGTAATGTTGGAGATGCTGGGGGAAGAGGGGGAAGAAAGAGGAAAAAAACAGAGAGAGAGAAACATGAAATATCAGATGACAAATTCTGGAAACAGGCGTTGCCATGGAAAAGCAGTGGCTGTTTTGTACTCTTAGGGTGCAGATAAATAAAATACTTAAATCATGAAAAAAATGAAGAAAATATGTTTCAGGAGAGCTGGACACGTGAAATCAATTCTAAACCTGACAACTGCTCCATTATGGTTAAATGAGGCTATGGGCAAATAAGTAAGACATCTATACTCTCTCCAAACAAACTTCTCAATGGAATGCCTTAGTCAGCCAAGAGCTGTTCCTCATTGCTTTAGGATGTATTTGTTCTGGACACCTTTCTAACACTGAATAGTTCAAGGTCTATGAGTCCTACACCTGGACATTTGCTCCAGTATTTAATTATGCATTCAAAGTAACAAACCTGATGACCTGTTCTTTAAATTACTTCTGGACTTTAATACTGCAGAAACAAGAAAAAAATTCTGTGGCAGTGCCACTAGAGAGTCAAGGGAAGTAAGTGCACAGGCAAGACTAAGATCTTCAGCTTGTAAAGAAGGAAGTCAAGGAGAACAAATGGCACTTTGGGAGAGGTATATTCACAAAAAGCAGGATCTGCAAACACCATTGTCCAAACACTTCTATAAGTTCTCATGTGTCACCCATGTGATGGGGCTAAAGGATCAAAAGTTGAGAAACTGAGACCTCCCTAACCCAGGCCATTTTTATTCCAAGTGATGCCCAAAGCTCTTCCATCAAAGCATAGATGATCTACTAAACTGCATCACCTCTGATGCAGCAAATCCTAAGTGTCTCCAAGCACCACAGTGGACATAACTTTGCTAACAAGACAATGGAAAACGAGTTATACTGGCTGAAAGAATACAGGTTTTTTTGGTCCAACAGTGCCTGTGTTACATTGTTTCTAGCTATGACATTCATAGATGAACATGAGAAGGGGTCCGCCCTTCTTTCCCCTCTTACATGATCTCTTCCCTGCTTTTTCCCACAGTCATTAAATGATTTCTGCAATTAGAGACATGATGCCTATTGCTTGCCTACTTCTCAAAACTGGAATGTGAGGCTAAATGAGGGACTAGAACACCTATTAGACGCAGTTGCTAAAGGAAGCACACAACCTGCTGAGAAATCCTAGCAATGAACTCCAGATGGGTGTTGATACTTTGATACCTTCCTCCTTATAGAGCTAACACATGGCCACTTGATGTCCTAGTTGGCTTAAATAACTTTAAAATATTAGTCCTTATTCCACAACTCTTGCTCTTTTCATTACCCCAACAGGAGCTTTTATCTCAATACTTGTTCTAATGGCTTAATATTCTACTCAGCTAAGTTAATTAACACCAACGTTTCAATGATAACTCACATTTTGCACCTGTGTCTGTTTTCTTTACCCTAAGGAAGGCTGTTCTTTCTACTTGCTGTTCCTCAAGAGTAACACTGCACTGCTCTGAAAACCACTCGGTTAAACATGGTCCCTACTTCACTACCTTGATGGTAATCTGGGGTTTCATACCTGACAGCACTGTTTTCTTTGCTAAAACTTTCTTTTCATCTAGAGGCAAAACAGAGAGAGTTCACATTTTATCTCCCTTAAAAGACAGGTAGTCTCGCACTGCAGAACAGGACCCAGCTGTTCACAAAATGTGATCTCTTCACAGTGTCAGAGACTGCAAGATTTTTCTGTGATGGAGTTAGCAAAGTGAGACAAAAAAATAATGCTTGTTTAGTTAAATTAACTTCTTTGAGAGTAATACTGAAAGTTTTGTGTAAACTTGGGTAATAAAGATAAGTGTCTTTCTAACCACTGTGTCCCTCTCAAAAAGCCAACTCTCTTGTGATTCCAGTGGTTGTTCTGGATGAGATTACATTATGAGTAATAGGGAAGGAAGAGAGCACATAAAAGGGGTACCAGAACTCACAGTATCAGCCCCTGGAATAGTAAAATGCCAAGAATTTGTAATAAAAAGAGAATAAAATCCAAGCAATTGTTACAATACTCTGGTGAGAATTTCACTTTTGGGCAACACCATTTCAGTAGAAATTAAAAACAAACAAACAAACAAAAACCCCCAAAACAAACAAAAACCCAAACAAAAAACAAACAAAACCCCCACAAAAACAAACAAAAAAAACCCACAGAAAACCAAAAACCAACCAAACAAAAAAAAACTCACACCAAAAAAACTTCTGCCAATTTATACAAGGAACACAGTATACTGTGGATCTTTGTTCCCTAGGAGAAGGGGAGAGAGTGAGTAAGAGTACAAATCCCTAGGTATAGCCTACTAAGGTACCTGTTTTTCAAGAAAATCACTTAAAAGTCTCAGTTTCCTCTGGATGCTGTGTAAAGACATTTTTTCTGGAAATTGCCATTAGAGAGAATGAGATGGGGTATGAGTTTCTGTCTTCTGCACCTGAGTTACACCAACTAAATCCTTTTTTCATCCAGTGCTATTGTTTTTAGTGGACACCAGCTAATACATAATTATGTAAGCTTTTATTTCCCTTCTGTACATCAAAATACAGCCTCTCATAGACTTTCATACACCTTGCACCAGACTCAACATCTATACAAGATGTCTTGAAACAGGCCCTCTTGCACCTGTTTGAATAGAAAAAATAAATGTTGTTAGGTCTCAAAATGTGCTTTGCACAGATTTCAAATGTTACTGAAGACTGACACATTGAAACTTGTTATTTAGCTACAAGAAAGAAAATTACATTTAAAAATTTTACATAGGATGCCCATATATGTTATTGACTCTATAAGAAATCATTAGCCTACCTACACAACCTGCACTGTGAAAACTGAGTTTGAAGTGTGATACTGTGAAGGGCATGACACAGCTTCCCTGCCAGACTCGATCCTGCATTACCAGTAAGTGCAATGCTTGTTTTAAGCTCGGCTTGTACCACTAACTCAAAATCCCTAACTCATTATGGGTATATGCCATAGAGGTTTTTTTGCCAAGAAAATAAAAGTCTCACTCAGAAGGCTGTGCAATACTGCAATTACTCACAATCATCGTTTAGCTACTTTGAGAATGAAAAACCTGCTTGTGAAACTGAAAGAAAACAGACAATATGAAAGAACGCCCAGTCTAGGCGCACTGCTGTTCTGGGGAGACTCAGCACACCTCAAAAACTGATTTCAGCTGAGAGTCGTGCCGAGGAGACGCTCCATCCCGGTTACCTCCGGGTCCTGCAAGTGCGAAATCCGATCTCCGCGGCGCTTTCCCCGACGGGCATGAGTGCGAAAATTTTCCGCTTTCTCCCCGCAGACCGACGGAGCCGACCCTGCCCCTTGCCACCCCCGGACGTGGACGCGGGGACAAAAAGGGTCGTTTTCACCTCCTCTCGCGGACCCTGGGGAAGGGCAGGACTCTCCTGGGGACCACCGCCCCGACGGAGCGGACCGGGACGGCCCAGAGGGGTTCCCGGCACCTCCCCGCGCCCCCCGCCCGGACCGGACCGGCGCAGCCGCCCGAGCCCCCCACTCACTGTCCCGTTATCGTCCACGCCCAGAAGGTGTCCGT
This sequence comes from Xenops minutus, assembly GCA_035221455.1. Taxonomy (NCBI): domain Eukaryota; kingdom Metazoa; phylum Chordata; class Aves; order Passeriformes; family Furnariidae; genus Xenops; species Xenops minutus. The sequence continues at coordinate 4,559,103 of JAWWEE010000085.1, forward strand.
GGAGGATCTCCATGGGTGCGGAGGCGCCGGAGTGCACGAAGGTCCCCTTGAAGACGTGGGCGAGCGGCGGGCGCTGCGGGCAGTCCATGGCGGCGGGCTCGGCGGGCGGCGGCGACAGCTGCCAGCCAGCGGGCTGCCGCCCCTCGGTGTCTCCCAGTGCCAGCGGCGGCTTCCTGGAGCTGTCACCATTTCCCCACCCCCTGGTGACTTTCTCTTCGGGGAGTGGTTTCGGTGAAGGGAGGGCGGGAGGCCGGGCCCCCCCCTTCCCCCGAAGCCGCCGGATGGGAGATGTTGCGGGCGGTGCGACGGGTGCCGCTCGCCCCGAACACAGCCTACCCCTCGCTGGTCCCCTCCCGGAGATGGGTCCTCCCCCCGTTCAAGGGGCTCGCAAGCCCGGAGCAATGCTCGGGGTTTTTTGGGTTCCCAGTTACTCCCTGGGAAGCGGTGGGTGTTCCGACAAGGTGTCTGCTAATGCTTTTCTGGCGTCTGGCAGCTCACTTTTGCAAACAACATTGAGGTTGTAACCACTTGCAAAAGTTTAATTTACAATAGGTTGAGTCTGTGGGTTGGAAAAGGCCTTTAAGATCTTCAAGTTTCAAACTAACTCAGTCCTCAGCCTCTGTATTTCACCTTAGTAGGGTATAGGAGGAGAGGACAGGTGCCAGGTGAGGTACCAGTGCTACCAGAAGTAGGCAGCCTCCTTCAGTAGGTGTGATCTACAGAACAAGAGAAAACAACTTCAGAAAAATGAAAGGCAGAGAAAAACTAATTTTGTTAACTCGGAGGACTGTGTTCCCAGAACCATATTCTGCTCCAACAACCTAAGTCAAAGTGCATCATGAACACATGCTAAGAGGATCAGTATTGAGAATATTGGCATAAGACTTCAGAGAGACAGAATAAGGTTCACCAAGGCTGACACCGTGAGTGTTCTCTGAATTCCTGTTTGCAGACACCCTTATTCATCAACCTGTCAACTGATGAATGAACTTGACACCAAGGGCACTGACTCTACTGTTCTCAAGGCTGCATTGCAAAGTTTGTCTTTACCTGGTTTATCATTAAAAGACCTTTGCACTTCCCACTGTGCTGACACTATAAAAATGCATAGCAGATTATCATTCCTACAAGCTCTCCAGAGTAATGGTGGTAGGAGAAAAAAAAACACAGTGAGAAATCACAGAATAAATTTAATTTTGGTCTGCTATGGTCAAATCACCAGCCTTTATCTTGCCTCCCTTGCATAAGAATATGTTATATGTTACTGGGAATGAAGTTTAAAAAATATTGGATTTACTGATATCAATGTAATGTTCTTACCTGGATTTTGAAATCAGCTTAGTCAGGTAATAAAGTTTGACCAAAACAAAACTCACATATGAAAGTGACTTTTACATATTTATATTGCCAATTCTTGTGATAGGTCTCACACTTTAAGAAGACTCCCAAAGTAATATCCCAAGATAAAACTGAATTTTTTAAGACACATGGCAGCTTTTTATTGTATTTCTATCTTCTTTGTAATGAGAATCTAGCATACAAAACAAATCACAAATTGGTCTTGCAAGTTAATCTAGTTTGCAGAAGTAACTGCCATAAGAATCTTCCATGCAGTTCAGTTTACTTACAGTAATCCTGCTTCCTTGACGAGCAGAATAATTTTATTTTTTTTTAAAGTAGTACCAAAAGCTTCCTAAATTAGCACTTACAAAACCCTTCTTTCAAAGTTGTTTCTCAGGGTAATGCTATTGTGTTTCTTAAGAATGCAGCTGAAATTAGCTGTATTCCAAGCTGTTACTCCAGGCGAGGAAAATAGTTTTTTGTTTTAAGAAGGATAAAGAGTGAGAGAGAGGCTGGTTTTACTACTGAATAATAAAGGTAGAGGGAGTAGAGATGAGAAGTAGGGTGAAGGGATCCATCCCTGCAGAGGTAAATTCCCTTGCTCCTCTTATGAAGAGAGGAATGAAAACAACTTTCCCCAGAAAAAAAGTTGCAGCTCCATACAACTTGCCCTCACCCTGTGGCAGCAGCTAGCTTGATTTTCCTCTCCAGTATGCTGCCCTAGGACAGCTGTGTGCTTCAGTTAACACAAATCAGCCTGCATACAGCTTTTGGTTCAAAATCCAAAGCTCTTGTGCTGGCTGCTACCCAGAGTCATGTACACTGCTCTCCAAAGCTATATTCAGCAGAGCTCACTGCTCCCAAGAAACCCTTCACTGCTCCTGAGAATTTCAGGCTGCTTCAACCGTGGTTTTCCATTAAAAATATCATGGATTTCCCCCAGCTTTCTTCCGAAAAGAATGATACTCCAGTGATTTCAGTCATATATAATCCAGGCAGTATTTTTCAAGAGAAGGAAACAGAAAAATAGAGACAATTTTAGGAAGAAATGTCAATAACAAACAATGTTAAGGATATATTTTTTGCTTTTCTTGGGTTCCAAACACTCTGAAGCTGTATAATTTCACTGTCAAAAGAACTACAGGTCTCTTCTGCTTTTTCCAGCTGTCACGTGGGAGAGCATGAGAGCCATGGAAGAGGGCTGGTGGAAGAATAGTACAACCTTCTCTCCTCCCAGAATTTTTTTGTTGTTCCATTTGCAACAGTTACACATGCATGCCTTAGATACTTGCATGACTCAAGGTGAGACCTTGGCCAGCTATGAAAAACTGAGTCATTCTTCCAAAGTATTGTAATAGGCTTATACTGATGTATGTTTAGATTTGCTGGAATATGCTGGGCTAGGCACTTTACCTTCCAGGATAGAAATGCAATGCTCAGGTAAGTGTGCATGTTACATAGTAATTAACTTAATAAATCAATGAAATACCATGCTTTCCCCCCCTACCCCCCCCCAACCCCCACGGAAGTGGTTGAGTTTCTGAAGAAAGAGATTTAGCTTCTTAAAAATTACAATTTTTTTTCAGTAGCATTTAAAATAAATCTTAGCCTTAGAAATTCCTTGAAATTATCATATATGTGTTAACACATTTAACACTTAATAATCTATACTTTGTCTAATGCTGTTTAAAAAAAAAAAATCTGTCTCACTATTCAGTAGTTTATCAGACTTTTTGTGTCTTCTAAATTATTGACTTCTAAGCAATTATAGAAATGAGTCTTTAGCTGAGTCCCGAAGCCAAATGTGCAGGATCAGAAGAATAATCAATGTAGAAGAATAATGTACTTCCAGGAGCACAGGGAAGATTTCAACACAATTATAGTGCCTTCATTCTCCTTAACACTTTAACTTTCTGATCTATTTTTTTCTCGTCACAGTACACAAATGTAGAATGCAATTACTTGTTTCAAAGTTTCAGAGCACCTAATCTGATCCTTCAACATCTGAGAAATATAAGAAAAACAAACCTGCTTCTCTTCACTGCTTTCAAAAAGGAGTTGATGAGGTACATGTCACCTGTTGTCAGGAGTCTGTTGAGGCCAGTGCTTATGGAGCCTGAGCACCAGGTTACAAAAATTATTATTCTGATCTAGCAATGAATGTTATTATAGCATTTGTGATCACAATATACCTTGTCTATAATTTGTAACATAGCAACTAGGTAAATGGAGAGAAAAAATATAGTTGATTTATCTGCTATTAAGTGATTTTCTTTTCTGTATAAGAAAAAACTGATCATGCAGCTAGTACTTGGGATTATTTGGACAAAATAAAAACCAACCAACCAACCAACCAACCAAAAGGTGAAGCATGATTTAAATATCTGTCTCATGTCTGAAATTAATTTGGGAGCTATGTGTTAATCCAGCACAGGTTACTTCAGAAACCTCATTTCCCCCCAGATATTTATATCATCTCAATCTGTTTGTATTATTTAATTTTTCCAATTCCATCTAAGCTGAAAATTACCCTACCTAAAAAGAATAAGAAGCAATGTACACAACTCCATGTCATTTACCACCATGGGTATTCACTCTGCAGATCCCAGATAAAGCTTTTACCTTCTGATGGTTTCTATCTTCAAAATGGGCCATTACTGGCATAGAACTGTCACAAAATATCCCATCATTGGAATTTAGAGATGTTGTGTCTTACTTGTTCACTGATACATAATTAACTGAAAAACAGATTAGCTGATATTAGTTCTAACAATCATGGAGTTTTTCTCTTTTACTGCAAGGCTTGTTCATGACAGCAATTGAAGTAACTAAGCCAGTGAAGTTCTTAAGAAGAGCCAGGAAATACTACACAAATGTCAGTAAAACTCATCTCTCACTAGAAGTACAAGCTTGAATGGGTTGCACTAGAAGCACAGGCATGAATGAAATACGTCACATGATTTTATTGGCAAACTTGTTTCCATTTTCCACAAGACACACAGGATCAATCAATATACTTGTTAGACTTAACATCTGATCATGTCAAAAGAGAATAGAATAGAATGTAGGTGTCTGCTGCTGTTAACGGGTTTATGGAAAATAAATTGGCAATGACTTGCTGTTGCCTGAGATCTTTCACTGATAAAACTTTATCTGTGGAATTACATTGCATGGTGAATGCAATACACATAATATAATGACATCAGCTGATCTCTGGTCATAGCAACATCATAAACCACTGTATGAAAATGTTCAAATGACGTCTTGCTAATCTCAGTTTCATGTTTAAAACAAGTAAAAAAAGTAATATTCTTCACATACTATCAGTGACTAGAGATTTTTCTAACTTTGCATTGCTAACAGAACAGAAAACACTTTAGAGATGTAGACATAAAGAAATTGTCATAAGGAACTGAAGTGAGCAGCTACTATTGATTTCCCATTTATTGCTGCTCACACATGAACACTTTTCCTGCTTTTCTGAGAAGCAAATTCTGTGGACACTTGAATTAATTTTCTTCTCAGGTGATTTGTGAACGCTGAACCATGATGAATAATCTAATTTACAAATGTAATTAATAATGTATGCATCCAAACACACTCCTGTTAAATCACTTAATAATTGCAATGTATTAACAAGCAATTGCATTTCTAAGCTGTTTGAAGAATCTCTTCATGTGTGGCAGTGTTCAGCAAGGTAGTAAAATCATCATGAAAGGTTTAATGTTCAAGTTGGAGGGAGTCTACTAGAAATATAAAAATAATATCACAGTATTATCATCAACTTGTTCCAGAAGATATTAAAACATAAATGTATAAAGTCTGAGAATTAAAAAAAAAATTAAAAAATCAAACACTTATTGAATTCCAGTGGTAATAGTGATGTGTTTAAACTCAATTAACTAACTTACTTATCCACAGGTATATAGTTTCATGTGGTCCCCAGCTGAGGAAACACAAGTACCTGTAAATGTGTGTAGGGATAAATAACTCTTTTCTGGAAGATATTGCTACCAAGGAGGCAGTTATTTTTTGCTAAGGAAGCTTTCCTGCCTGGAACAAGGCATCTTTCTCAGACACAGCTTTGGGATGTTTCTCTGCATGCATTCCACAGAAGGTTACTCCCCAGGCACAAGAGAGAGAATGCTCACAGCTGTGCTGCAAGGCCTTGGATGCCAATGGGTGAGCCAGTGCAGGGGAAGTGATGATAAAACCAAGGAACGCATGAAAACCTCACCTTTTTTGCCTCTGCTCTGAGGCCCGGTGCCACCCCTACAGTGCCATTAGGAACTATAAGTTTTCAGCATCCTCGCCTCTGAAATAAACCTTTTTAATCCTTTCCACTGCTTACCATTCTTTGGGGGAATATCTGCATATAATTTGCTTTACAATATGGATCCAAAGGAGGACCACAAAGATGAGGAGGGGGCTGAAGCACTGCTCCAGTGAAGATAGGCTGAGAGACTTGGGATTATTTAGCCTGGAGAAGAGAAGGCTCCAACTGAGATTTTATTGTGGCCTTTCAATATATATTTTTATTACATATTTCTTACATAACTATTTCTTATAAGAAAGGCTTTTACCAGGGCTTTTAGTGATACCACAAGGGGTAGCAATTTTAAACTGGAAGACAGTGGATTGAGGTTGGACATAAGAAAGAAGTTCTGTAGTCTGATGGTGGTGAGACACTGGAACAGACTCCTAAAGAAGCTGTGGATGCCCCATCCCTGGAATGTTCAATGTCAGCTTGGATGGCACTTTGAATAATCTGGAGTAGTGAAAGGTGTGACAGGGAGTTGCTCTAGATGAGATTTAAAGGTTCAAAAACCTCAAATCATTCTGTGATTCTAAGCATCTGCCTGCTTCTGAAGATACCACTCTTTTTTTCTTTTTTTCTTTTTTTTCTTTCTTTTTTTCCCCAAAAGTAATAACAGTGTTCACAATTTCATAGTGTACTTTTCCTCTTGAATCTCCAGTTGACATTAGGGAAACACAGTCACATGCCCCATGCTGTTTTTGACTACCTCCAGTAGTGAATCATGTCAGAACTCACAAAAGCATCAAAATGCTTCTCCCAAAAACAACGCCAATGTGAAATTGTGCTGCTGGAAATGCATCTACAAAAGCCATGGACGAACTTTACTGACTGGAGCATCATAAACACATACACAGACAGAATACTACCACACAGTAGAAAACTAAGTCAAGAAAAGTGTTGCAGAGACCATGAATGGGTGTTAAGAAGCATTGGATCACTTGTCCTTTTTAGCCCGGTGTTGTCCAAGAACATTGTTTCATCCTGCTTGTCAATTCTTTACTACTTCATCTCAATTTATCCACTAGATTTTAAGTATCAGCACTTCTTCAGTTCCGTTTTATGTGACTCCTGTTTATGCTATATTCTTTCTACTGTTTATCACACTCAGCAAATCATTTAGTTTGGAAAAGACTCTAAGGTAATTGAGTCCAACCTTTGTTTTATCACCACCTTGTCAACCAGACGATGGAACTAAGTGCCAGTCATTTCACATACGCAGAATCACACACAGAATATTCTGAGCTGTGAGGGGCCCACATGGATCATCAAGTCTGACTTGTGAGTGAATGGCCCCTTTTCTCCACACTGAACACCCCCAGTTCCCTCAGCTACCCCCCAACAGACTTTTGCTCCAGAGCCTTCACCAGCTTCATTGTTCTTCTCTGGACATGCTCCAGCAACTCAATATTTGACTTTTAGTCAGTGGCCCAAAATTGAACACAGGACTCGAGATGTGTTCCATGGCTGTTCCATTTGACTATAAATGCAGCTAAATTTTATATAAAGAAGAAAGGAAAATCATGATCTTATAGTTTGATCACCTATGTAATAAACCCCATTGTCAACACCTAAGGTTATGTATGTTTACTCGAACACCTATAGGAAGACCTTGTTAAATAATTTGCCACTAACAGAAATTAATTATGGCCTTCAATAAGATGTGCCAAACTATTTTCACTGATAACTACCTTTCCTGGTTTTCCAGCCAAACAATATTTCTATGTTGAGTAGAAAAACTCTTTATAAATGCCATGCTTTCACTGATATCCAGGAGATCCATTCACCTTGACAAGATAAATATATTATGATATTTTTTGGACTTTCAAGATACAGCCTATTTTCCCAGGTTAAATGTTCCTTATGTCACTTTTCTGATTCTGTCTAAGTTTCTGGCATGGACAATGAGAACTGAATGCCATATGCCAGAAACAATAATGCTAAAGCCAAATGCAAATGTTATGTAATATCTCTATTTATATGTCTGAAACTAGCATGTTTGCCGTTTAGCTTGTGCTGCTGCACTGCCAAAATGACAAGTCATTTTGGCTCCATTATCAATCATGGTCAACACTATGGAACAGTTAGCTGCAGAATAAATGCAATCCACATTCTTTCCTCCTAAGGATATAACTTATACTTTTTTCTCTTGAAGTATGTACTATCTGCTTGAGACAGGACAATCAAGATGTCCAGATCACAGAACTGCACTTTATTATCTGCTACTCTTACTAGCTCTGTGTCTTTTGCAAATCCTACCAACGACAATTTGTTTTGTTTTTGTCAAATATTTGGAAAAAGAGTGCTGAGCCAAACAGCAGTATCTGACAATTCTAGTAGAGATACACTGTAATGTAGTTCCACTTGTATAGTATGGCTAGAGGTTTGTCTTCCTTCTCATGAGTTAGTGCAATGGTCAACAGCAGACTGTGTATGGTATCCAACCTTGTGCTTTATCTGTTAAAACAGACTGGCTAAATATTTGGTGTGACTTTTTTTCTAAATTTTCAATATTGCTTTTTAAAAAATTTGTTTTATCACTTCACTATAATAGAAAATTCTTATATAAAACAAAAAAATTACTCAAAATCACTAAGGTAATTGCTTTCTGTGATTTTTTTTTCTTTCATAATTTCTTTCAATGCATGTGGAAAAGAGCAGAGAGATCTTCATTCCAAAGCAACTGCGTGCATCAGGTGGCACATAATAGTAAATCTCAGCTATGAAATTCTTTCAAAATCATGAAATAAAAAAGTATATGAAGCAACCTGTGAAGGTTTCCCAATGAGGCAGATTGAATGACAGCCCATCAAGGATCTGGGGATTCCTTAAGAGCCATGCACTTACACCATTAAGGTCGTAAACTGTCAGGGAGGTCACTGCTGATCCAGCATTGTCAGGCAGAAAGTCACATAGGGTTCTGCTGTTCCATGTCTCCTGTGCAGTTACCTCTCTTCTGTATTGCTGGCTAAGGATGCTTGGCATCACCCGACACTCATCTTCTTTCAGGTCTCCAGTCTCCAGAATCTGCACTTCTGAGCAGTTGCCTTCAGCCAGGATCTTCACTTGCTCTTTTCCAGGCTCCAGCTTTCTCAGCCTGAATAGTCTGTACACAGAAGCAGATTGTGTGATCAGTTTCTTAAGTGGTGTCTCATGTCCCTTCATGAATTGGAGGATTCAGGAGGTGTCACCTGTATTTAGATGGGATGTCATCAATATTTACAGCTTTAGCCCATGATTCTCACAGTAGCAAATAGTAGGCTGCTTCTTGGGAGTGTAGAAGTTTCACTTTGGACAAATACATACACACAAGCATTCAATTATCTGCTGCCTGCTAGCATTCGCAGTGAAGCTATTTTTTCATCCATAGCACAAGCAAGACTTTTGTGATTCAGAAGTACTGTCGTGACTCACAGACCCTTTTAATATGCAAGCATGATGCTTTAAATAGTACACTCTGACAGAAAGACAGAACAGTCAAAGTAGATTGCCTCCTTCAAGAATGTTGGTCCCTGGTAAGTAACAGTCATTCACACACTCTAAGTGTTAAACCACTGCAATTTTGTATTTTTTCCTATTACATACAACAGCAGGGGAAAACAAACAAACAAACAAAACCCCCAAAACAAACAAACAAACAAAACAACAACAAACACCAAAACCTAAGCCTTTGCAAAAGGCAGTTAATTTATGCAAATCGAATGGGCACCTCTTTCTCAGTCCTCCACACAGAGCTGCAGAAAAACAGCTGAGGCACCTACCACAGATTCTCAGTGAGAGCTTCAATGTCTGAAGTAAAAGTAGTTTTCTCCTACTTCTCTGTCAGTAAGAGAAATGAATGTCTGGAAAATCATGCAAGTATGAGCCAAAATTACTGTTGTTTCTGCTCTGGCTGTGTCATTCAAGACAGAGGACTTCCGCACTGTGACTCTACATCCACACTAGTTTTGATGTGTTGCAACCCTACAGCTTCCAAGGCAGAAACACCTGCTGGGCTGAGGAAGAAGAAAAGAAACTCCCATACATACCCAGGAAAAGTACTGTAACTCCCACAGTATAAGCACTGATTTCTAATTTTGTTCTCAAAATGGATGTTATAGAAAACACATCACTCTGTTTTTTGCTTTTTAAATGCTTTTTTTCTAAAGAGATTTAGGTAAAATACTACCCACCTGCTAAAAAACATGAGAGCTAGATGAGAAGCTTATAGCTGTTTTTGCAGGAATTATACACCTCCAAAGCCTGAAAGATTAGGGGTCAGATATGTGTATCATTCTTTGGTGGAGGCTCCGGGTAGATGGATTCCTTTATAAAGTCAGACAGATTTTGAAACTGTAATATAACTGTTCTCCAGTACTGCAGCAATGGTTAATGAGAAAGAAGACCATCTTCACCATGCTGAACGGGGTTGCCAGTGTCTAGGGAGAATTCGAAGTATATACTGATCAACAGGTTGGTGGTCTGGGCTCAAGAGCTGTGTGACAGCTCCTGGTTTCTAGGAAACACATGGTATGTTTCAGAGGTGTTTACACAGCGAGTGTGCTGGGGGACACTGGGGGACTAATGAAGTTGGATGTGTCTGGACTATTCCAGAGCCATGTGCTAGCAAAACCTAGAGTGTTTTAAAAAATTAACTAAGCATGTTCAGCTGATGCCAGATCTGGTATGTCACACGAGAAAAATTGTGCAGAAATGTAAAATATCCAAGCAGGTTTCTGAGTGGAAAGTGTAATGAGCCTCTCAGCTACCTGTGTTGTTCACTTGCTATGAGTAGTGATCCCTCCCAAACACAGCCCGAAAAGTATGCACTGTTGTTATGGTAAAACTTAAGTCCCATGTACATTTGAGAATCTTGAATCATGCTGGAACTGCCTAAACTGAAATAATGGGTAATGATTTTGAAATTGTTGGTGTTCGACTTCCTGATTTTACTTCATTTTGGTAATGGCAAAAGTGATTTTTAAAATGTATCAAGTTACAAAAAAGCCTGATCTGCACAGGGAACTTTATTTGCATCATTCACTCCACAGATGAACAACCAAGTTTGAACTGAAGAAGCCAGGATACTTTGACCCAACACAAAACAAAAAGTGGTCAATTGAGGTTGTCTTTCGTTCACCAAATGAAACTGGGGTTTACACTTGCCTATACTTTTGGCAGTAAAATACAGCAGAAATACAAGATTTTGTGTGTATTAAACCTTTCTTTATTACTGCTGTAACTCAATTATTTCTCCAGGCAGGAGACTGATAGGGAATGTTTTTATTGAAACAACTTTGTACAGTGAAGGAGCTAATCAGAAAAGCCAACTTGTAGGGTTTTCTAGGCAACTTAATTGAACTGATTTCAATACTGAGCAGATACGTTTTCTAATATTCTGTAATGGTTAAAGACTAAGCAACTGATTAATTGAAGATTGTATTGACACTAACAGCAACTCTACTCATGTGCCTTAAACAAAATTCGCAACACCCACAAGTATTCGTTAACTCCTCAGTGCTGAATACTTTCATTCACTTCCCACATGCAACCACCCACTTCGTTGATAACTCATTCCTTTAAATCATGCTCAGATGCACCTGCTTAAATACAGTCTTGGGTTTTTTAAAGAGAACATACTGTATACTTTCACAGTGAACATGTGCCTGCTAAGACAATATCTATTTCACAGGGGATGTAGATAAGCTTGTATATGCAAGCCTAATCAGTGCTTTTGGGCTGCTTTTTCCCCGCTGTTTTCTGATTTAAGGTTCTGAAATTATATGTTTCACTTAGTAGCAATTCTTTTTATTGTGACTGTCCAATTCCATCAGGTTCTTGCTCTCACAGCCAAAAAAAGGAAGAGTTTTATAGCTTTCTGCTTAACAGATCATCAACTGTGGTATAAAAAGTTTCAGAGAGGCGGTTTCAATGTGGAGGATGTGAAACCGCTTACTTTACTAGCCTTGAGACTCCTGCCCCCAAAGTTTTTTGCTAAGGGGCTTATGAGGTTTTTATTTAAAAATTTGAAAGTTTAGTTTCATCTCAGGAAGAGAGTTTAAGGACCATGTAAGGAGAAGAAACTGAGGTCACCCTGACTCTTAAAATGGAGTGGCCTACACAAGTAGTCATTCTTTTGTGTTCTTCTTTCAGCTAATAAATTGTTCTTGCACATTCATAATGGCTACAACTATTTGTGCCATGTCAAGATCTGACTTCGGGTCATGTACTTTGTCCTTAAACATTTTGAAGGTCCTAATTACAACAGACCATGGCTGGAAGAACTTAAAATGAAGGATCTGGGATTTTGGTAATTGGAAAGGGAGAAGAGAAGAGAGAAGAGAAGAGAAGAGAAGAGAAGAGAAGAGAAGAGAAGAGAAGAGAAGAGAAGAGAAGAGAAGA
>JAWWEE010000085.1:4571239-4601484 GCA_035221455.1 Xenops minutus
GAAGAGAAGAGAAGAGAAGAGAAGAGAAGAGAAGAGAAGAGAAGAGAAGAGAAGAGAAGAGAAGAGAAGAGAAGAAAGAGAAAAAGCTATTAACCTATTTTACCTCTGTCCTGGTTCTGGCCAGGACAAGGTTAATTTTTGCAGTAGTCAGGAGAGGGCATGACTGGGAGTCAGGTAAACATTTTCCATTTGAATCACTCTGATACACTTCTGTTACTAATATTTTTGCTGTTACTGGTCCTTTTCTTATCTCACCACTTTTTCCAGTAAAATTGGTCTTATCTCAACCCATGATCTTTGCCTTTTGTGCCTCCAGTTCTCCTCTCCAGCCCACCACAGGGGAGAGGGGAGAGGGAGGGGGAAGTAGGTGGTACATCATTTTAATGGGAGGTCTAAATTGGAGAATACCATTCCTAAACCATGACACATCAAACTAAATGCTTTATTTCTGACTAGGCATTCCTCAAGAGGAGGCTGTAATGTCAGTCTCACCTGCTATGAACCAAATTATACATCTCTGCAGCTGCAGTAGTACAGATGCATAGATATTTGAGCAACTGCCTGGTTTTGTATTTGAAACACAAGGCTTGAAATATTATTGACTGCTTTCTGTATTAAGGTATCTCTGTAGAATTACTGAATGTGTCATATGTGTTTCCATACTATTCTTCTGCTTCACAGTAACATTATTTTTGGTGTGTTTTTACATTTAACTTATTATTTGGGAAGTGTGATTATATTTTAATATAATTCTTAATAATGGGGAAGTCCTTATTTCATGTCTTATATCAGCTCATAAAAAGAGCTATACTGAATTTTCCTCCCAAATATCTTCAGTGTTGCATTTATACTAAGCCTGACACTCACAGACCACCTTGCTTTATTCATTGGTCCTTAATGGAGCTGATCTGACTCCCACTAGTTGAAAATGAGGCTTTTATTTCCAATCAATCATTCTGAAGACTCAGTGAACACTAAAGGATGAACATGTATTTAAAAATCTAAAATATTGTTACAGATATTTCCATTTGGGTATTTTGGTTTTTTTAACAAACCAACATATTTTATTGAATCATCTATTTTCAGCTCTTGCTCAGTAGGAGAAATAATGGGAAAGTACTTTGTATTTTACAGTCTATAACTATACAGAAATGAGCATGGCTAGTGCTGCTACTAGGTTGGTACATACTGACTATCCTATAAAATGATCATTCATTGTATCCAGGGAGACTTGGCAGAAAGGAGCAAAAGAGGCATTCTACATAGTATGAACACTAAGCATTTCTACATTATATAAGTATTTAAGCAGCCCACATAGCACAGCCTGCATAAAAATAATAAAATGCAAAAATAAAAAAGTAAAATACAAAAGTACAGAAATACAAAAGTAAAATAACTTTACTGTTGATAAAAACAAAGTCAGGTGATCTTCTGTCTAGTCTTAGGCATTACAAGAATTTAGCATCGACTCACACTTTCTAACCACCCAACCTCTGAAAAAAGAGGAAGCATTTCACAGCAGAATTAAACATCATATAGCTCAATTCATGTTTACTTCAGTTGAATGCCTCATATATTTTTGCACAATGTAAATTGTTTGGATTAAGAGTTTTACTGAAAATCTTTCTTCTGCAGCAACATATGTAACCCAGGAGGGAGGCTATAAGGCAATAAAAGCATTTGGCAATGGCATGAAATCATCTCAGTCCAGTGCTTACTGGTGCTCAGGCAGTGGGCATTTCAATGGAGCCACGGCTATTTAATACCAACGGATCACTCTTCTCTCCTTCCCACTTTTAATAGTATTGCTTGCTTCAGTCAAAGAAAGACAGCTCCACAAACTTCTCCTTTCATTAGTGTCAGCTGTATTGGGGCTTGTAGCCAGAAGAACTCCAGGACCTTTGCTGCAAAGAAGGCACAAAATAGGGGTGAGCACTGATATTTCAAGTGAAGGGCTTCCCTTTTTGCATCAGAGCCCATATGAAACAACCTGTTCAGTAACACTGCTTTTTAGCTATTCACCTGCTGAACTACTTTCAAAGGCAGAGCTGACTCTGCTGTGTATTTGCAGAACTGGTTTGTGTATATGTTGGAAACCGTCAAGCCAGCAGGAAATATATGAAATATATGAAATATAAAATGTATGAAACTTTTGACCCTTTCAATCTCTGCTCCCACTAAGGCATATTTCAATTTTGCACTGTGTTTGAAGAAACACAATTTATGCCATCATTAAGAAACAGATGGAGGAATTAACTCATAAAGTTAGGAATGTTACCATACTCAGAGTCAATAAAAAATCCCAGTTAAGTTCTTAGAAACAGATACTTTCCATTGTCTGTTATTTCTGAAGGCAGCCTTGTATTTACTTTAAACTGGAACAAGCTTCTTCCTAATTTATCTACAATTAATGTAATCTCAGATTGAATTTTATAATTATTTAGAGTTTTATTATACCTATGTTAATACAGCAGCAGGAAGGACTTTCTCAGTCACTGAGATCAACCATCTGATGCAATCTCATGAAGTCCTATAAATCTATACAATATCCATTTCCATCTACAAGCTAGCTAGGATTTCTGTCCTGACTCCTGTGAAGTAGCAGTCATTCCAGATCCTCATTTACCTAATGGAAAAGATTTTTCTTCTATTTGCTAGACTAACTGTATTCATGGACATTTCATAAAACAGATGACCAAGATCTCCTAATTTATGGATGAAGTAAAATACATTCTTTCTATCCACCTACAGGTTTTAAATCAGATAGATTCCTGCTAATGATCCATTACAAATTATTTATCTTGTTTTTCACTTTCTATTCATACAACACTAAAATTCTACAAAGATTTCACAGTTATTTTTATTCCTTGCTTTCTACAGGCTCCAAATTAAAACTTTTAGATTGAAACTCATTTTAGTTGCTTTTATTTTTATGAAGGAAACAGAAACAGAGATCATAAAGGTTCAGAAACATGACAATAGGATACAAACCCTCTGTAATTTTAGGCTCTTAATAACATGTATTACTGAAGGAAGTAGGAAGGAATTCTTTGCCTCAGCCTCTCTTCCCGCACTTCTGCATGCTTCTTTGTGCTAGAAGAAAAAATATTTCATTGGGTTTTTTCAAAGATTGTTTTTTACTAAAGCACTAAGTGGCTAGATGGAAGTAGACTAGACTCCTAAGCATGAAAAGGGCATCCTTTCTAATGGTACATTCATAAACTGCTCTATGTCTGTTATATGCTTCTGCTCTCAGAGGCTGAAGATGTGCAATGGACTTTCCATCTGTTTTATCCTTCTGGCTTGTTCATTGGATGATGGCACATAACCAGGCCCTCCTTTTCTTGTTTAACAGACAGAAGGACAAATAGTTATAAATGCTAACATAATAAACAAACAGAGAAGCAGGGTGGCCTTACAGGCATTTTGTTTGACCAGCAGTGCATGTCTCCATGACAATGATAACTGAATAAAAACTGAGATTAACTAGTTAGATTTAAATAAATAGTTCTCATAAGAACATGTCTAAATGATGCCCTGAAGAAAAGCTAGCAATGCTCTCAAAAGATTTCCATTTTCTGGATATGCAAAAATCCAGAATGTTGCATTTGGGTAGTTTAAACACAGGTTGTGGTCTGAAGACCAGCCCAGGGGTCTGGCTTTGCAGTTTACAACTTTCAGGTTCAAGGCAGCAATGCCCTTATATCGATAGGTAGCAATAGTCATCAATCCCTAACACTTTCATAGGTTATTATTCTTATTTATACATCACATTAACTGGATGCTTGAGTGGGAAAGGGGCTGAGAAAGGAAATACTGGACAGAGGGAGTTGAAATCCCCTTTATAAATGTCACATCTCTGCCCATGTTAATCTGTAGAGACAGTTTTCTCCCATAGTTCTTCTGCTGGATAAACTTCCACTCTGCTACAACTGATCCAGCCAGGATCTCCAGAGGGATCTGAGGCTCATACCTCCTAAGACTACACCTTCAGTTTAAGCCTAGGGTCAAGATCTACCCCATCTGTGGTTGCAATGATAGCCTGTTTTTGTAAATACTCAGCATGCAGTCTAGATTTTCCCGAAAAAAATCATCTTGTTCTGTTGGACCAGCCTTGAAACTATTATGCCAGGCTCCCTCATATGTAGGATGATGCCTTTAACAGTGATATTTGCTTTGGCTGACCTGTGCCTGTGTTCCTTTTGATCCAAGTGTCAACCAAATCTTTTGACAGTTCCAAGCTGAACATGGATGCTGACTTTCTTCTCAGATATTTTTTAACGGAAGATAACAAAGGACATATGAAAGAATGGTGAAAGAGTTAAAACACTAACCACAGAAGAATATATTTCTCAGAACATAGAAGCTGCAGACAACCTTTTAAAATGAAAGGTTCTTAGAAAATTCAGATTGGAAAGGGCCTCAGGAGTGTCCAACTACCTGCTCAAAGCAGGGACAGCAATAAGATAAGATTTTATCAGGCCTTCACCCCTTTGGGGTGTGAATTCACCCCCCAGACTGGAAATGGACCGACTTCCCTGGGTTATGGGTCCACTGCTGGGCCAGCCTTGGTCCTACAGCTTCTTGCAGTGCAAGAGCTCCAGTCTCATCATATCAGCAGCCTCCAGTCACTTTCAACCAGTTTGTCAGCGTTACTACTGGTTTGGGGACCCACACTGCAGGCAGGGGACAGTCCCTGCCCTCCCCTGGCTCTTGAGGCTGTGTCCAGCTCACATTGACCTCCAAAAGGCATCCAACCTATCAACAATCATCCTGTGAGCCCATTACCCAACTGGTCCTCACCTGCCAGCATGTCATGCCTCTTAGACCTTAATGTTCCAACTCAAATAAAAGAATAAAAGATTACTGGGGAACACAGTTCCAGAAGCCTGGCTAAAGCAGATGTAGGTGACATCTGCTTTTCTCCTCTCATCCCCATGTTGCAGAAAGCAGTGGGATAGTTCAGGCACAACTGACCCTTTATAAATCCTTGCTGACTGCTTCCTGTCAGTGTCTGCTCACTCACATGCTCAGATGTGGACTCCAGGAGGTCTCACTCCTTGATAGATGGCCATCACTCAGACAGATGGCCAGTCAGCCAGTCTGTGATTCCTCAAGGTGGCTTTTGGCCTTTTTTGAAGGCAGGTGTACCACATGGCTTTCAGGGGTTCTCCCTGATCTCTACAGCCTCAGAAAGCTAATGGAAACTGGCTACACAAGGACATCAGCTACATGCTTCTGCACCCTGAGGTGCAGCCTGACAGGTCCCAGGGTACTGAGTACTTCTGAATGATCCTTGACTTGACCATCAGTCTCAGCTTGTAGCTCCTGTGCAATGGAGTGCAGAGAGCTTGCAGACCTTGATGCTGACAACAAAGAAGGAAGTAAAGAACATACTGTTTCTACAGAGTTACTTTTTGTTTGTTCATTTTTCCTATTTTCAATTAAAAGAATGAGAAAGGGGGACAGCTGTGCAGAGCACTGAATGTAATCACTACCTAAATTCAAACTGGAAAATATATGTGCATGCATTTGTCCTTATGAAGAACTTTCCAGGAAACAACCAACCAGTAGATTACGTTATTATATCAGCTAAGTTTGTCAAGGAAATAAATACGTGCTTCATGTCTTCTGCAGGCTTTAAAGAGATACAATAGTTAGTTAGATAATACTAATTTCCCAGAAATTAGTAAAGACACATTGAATACACATAACTCAACTTGAAATTTCTGACATTATTCTCCTAATTGTAGTTTAACACCAAAGATTTTTCTACTCTTTGCATTTTCTAACACAAAAGCATTTTCTTCTTTACTGCTGAATATACAAAGGTAAAGTGTAATCCTTGAACTACTGGCTATTTTTGTTTATTTATAGATCCATAATAGGAATTGCCCCGTCATTTGGCATTCACTGGACTCACAAGGGTTGAAAAAGACAGTCATCTGAAAAAGGCTATTTTCCTAGAACTTTAGTGTTGAGATCCTGAAAAAATGAAGAAAGGTTCACTCCGATGAGGCTGTGAACAAGGAATGGCAGTTCATTCAAATGACACTCAGGCTTATATAGAGGGTTGCGGAAAGGTTCCAGAATGTGGGTGGAGATTGGGAGGAGCATGCAAATCTTCTCACATGTATGGTAAAAGAAGGAAGGGCAACAACAGTATAGGGAACACTGGGGAGGAGACAACCATATATGGTGAGATCTCACTGCGGCAGATCTCAACCAATGGGAAAACAGGGAGAACATGAGGGAGAACTGGGGAACCATTTTGAACAATGTAATATATGTTCATATGTGTATAACAATGAACATACAAAACTGAGAGAACAAGTAGTAACATTGGGAGTCATTAAAACAGTGTCCAGGTATATGTATTTCTTTCGTGCTTGGATAGCTCACAACTTGATGGTCTTCCTCTTCATCTCCAGGTCTTAACAAACTGTTTCATGCTGTTTTTTCCAGTCTTCATAAGACCATTCTTCCACACTTTACTGAGTTTTATATAACATAATCTAGAATGACACTGAAAGTTTTTCTCTGAGTATTCAATTAATATACAGTTTGGATTTTGGAGTTTGTTTTTTGGGGTTTTTTTTGGAGGATGGGTGTGTGTGTGTGTGTTCATTTGTTTGTTTTTTTAAGGAACAATGCTGTATGGTCATTCAGAATAAGTGTTTTATACCTGTGATCATGAAGCTACTCATGCTGCCCATACATCCTGCCATTGCACATTCTCTTTCTCTTCCTTGATCCAGACATGGTGTGTCAGGATCAGTGCTATCCTTGTGACAGATAGGGTAGTGCTATAATCCTATAGTTCCTTGGCTTCTTGGAGATAAAGTAAAAGGTCTTTTTTTTTAAGCCTGATTCCATTAAATGCCTTTGAGAAGTGACACCTCTCTCCTGTCAAGGAGAGGAATAAGTGTGCTCTTAAAGCACTTGGCATTTGGCTTTTTCAAGGTAGAAATGTCAGAAATGGTGTCTCTCCCCTCAGCAATTTCCACAGTGGCTCCAAGCAGCTAACAGAGTCTCAGAGTTGTCATACTTACTCTTTGTATTGAATTTGCAAAACTTTGGCCTCAAGCTACCCAAAATATTGAGAAAAGAAATTAGAAGAGGAAGAAGAAGAAGAGGAAGAAGAAGAAGAAGAAGAGGAAGAAGAAGAAGAGGAAGAGGAAGAAGAGGAAGAGGAAGAAGAAGAGGAAGAAGAGGAAGAGGAAGAGGAAGAGGAAGAGGAAGAGGAAGAGGAAGAGGAAGAGGAAGAGGAAGAAGAGGAAGAAGAAGAAGAAGAAGAAGAAGAAGAAGAAGAAGAAGAAGAAGAAGAAGAAGAAAGAGAAAGAAAAACATAAATGTAGCTACCATACCTAGATTCAGCATTGGAGCTACTGTAGTCTAGAAGATGGAGGGCTCAAGCAACATGGATGGTACATATTGCCATTTTTATTCCTTCTGGCTTCTGTGGCCACCCATCCCTGCATGGGATGCCCAGCCCATTGGCCGCTCTGGATCTCCATGGTGAAGTGATGGGTGGTGCTCCCACCATGTCAGCCAATCAGAGGCTGGATTAGGGATTCCAGGTCCCTCATGTTGGTATGGTCCCAGGCTGCCTTTGACTGATGCTGCTCTGGGGCTGCCCCAGTACACCACAGGGCATCACTTCACTTCCATGAAATTTGTTCTGTCCCACCTCCACACACTTGAGTTGGTCTGAGCCAATAACTGATATAATAATCCAGTTGTTAAGAGTCTAGATTTGTATCTCACTGAGATATTTGACTGATGGGTCCAGTGAACCATTTTGTCTGTGTGTGGGAGGGCTAAGCCAAGGCCTGCCTGCAGGACTCACATGGTAAGGTCTGCAGCCCACATGGCTGAGTCCACAGAGGGCATGTTGCCCAAAGCCATGAGGCCAGGCTGTCAACCAAGGAAGGTCTGAGGGCTAGCCTACCCACACCACACCTTTGGGAGCCTCTGCTTGGCTGTGACACCACTCACTTTGGCTGGGAGGGCAGTGAATGGTCAGGGAACTAGATGCCCCACCTGGGGGGAGTGACCACAGTAGCCAAACCATACAAATGAGGCACATACAGTCTCTGTCCTGCCTGGCCCACCCTCCTGGAATCTGACAGCATGTGACCTCTTAGTGATAACTATTTGTCTCTCCTCTCTTTCTCTCTTTATTCTTTGTTGAATTTCTCTTTTTTTCCTCTAGTGGGTAACTTAAAACTGATTAGGTAGCATTTTGCTTAGGTTGTGGTATTTCACTGAAGTTGTGCGTTGGTGTTTGCTGAGTGCAACAAAGGGTCCCTGCTCCACAGCATTGACTGCTGACGTGTAAAACCCTCAGAGGGGTACAGAAGCAGAGCTCAGGATGTGGTTTTGAGAGAGGAAGGGAAGTCTTTTTGTTCCTAGTAGCCTGCAATTAAGTGTAATGCTTTTGTGGAATCTTTTCTTTGTTGTATGCTATTCCTATAAATCCTTTTTGCCAAAACACACATTTTCTCACTAAATCGAAAGAAATTCTCTTCAAGAAAAGTGTGTAGTTTCTTCTCTGGATGTGAAATCAAGGTATCAAAGAATTAAGATTCTGCAAAAGTTTTGCATGGGTACTATTGAGGGTCTAAATGAAAGTGAAATACCAGGTAAAGCTTGAGGCTTCTGGACCAGGTTAGAACACCAGTGTCCCACAAAAGTCTGGGCAATCTCTTTGCAGCTAAAAGTCAGTCATAAATATATTAGTCAGATCATACGTATACCATATGTCTGATCTTAGAACTAGGAGCAACATTCCTGTTTCTGATCCTTTACCAAAATGCAGCAATCTGTCCACTTCCGGTGTTAATACAGTAACAGTCCTGCAGAGATGAGCTGTTTCATTTTTAAAACTACATCTGGTTAGCAGGCAGCTTCCATTTCCATTGTGAAGTAACAGTTCAGCAGGTACTTAAAATGCAAGTTCCCTCCTTGACTGAGTCTTCATTCCATGAAGTATAGTCTAGTGAACTTTTGTCCTTTTTAAAAAGAGATGTACTGAACCAGTTTGAAGAAATGTGTTACACAGATACACAAGAAAATTACTGTGGGATCTCTGTTCCATCCCTGTTTCACAGGTTATTTCAAATTTTTTTCGGCAGAATTGTATAACAAACGGTGTTCAAGATCTGGAGGCTTTTTTGGCAAAGTGATTTTGGAAAGTAGTATCCTGGTTATTTTGATATTTGTATTTCTTCTTTCTGAGCAGGCTTTATAAGATAAGACAGATTAGCCAACTGAAACTGAGAAAATAAGAGTATATTTGGTGTTGAGTATAAAAGCAGTTCTATGCAAAAGTCTTTCTTTACACTTCCAAGAGGTATGCAACTCAAAGAATCATAGAATCTGCTGATCTGGAAGGGATCCAGAAGGATCATCAAATCCTACTCCTGGCCCTGCACAGAACCCTCCCCAAGAGTCATGCCATGTGCCTGAGATCATTGTCCAAATGCTTCTTGAACTCTGTTAGGCTTGGTGCTGTGACCACTTCTTTGGGGAGCCTGTTCGAGTGCCCATCCCCCCTCTGCATGAAGAACCTCTTTCTAATATCCAACCTAAAGGTACCTGACACACCTTCAGGCCATTCCCTTGGGTTCTGTCACTGGTTACCATAGGGAAGAGATCAGTTCCTGACCCTTCTCTCCCCCTCACAAGGAAGTTGTAACTGCAATGAGGTTTTCCTTCTCCAGGATAAACACACCAAGGGCCCTTAGCCACTCCTCATATGCCTTCCTCTCAAAACCTTTCACCGTCTTTATTGCCGTCCTTTGGACACTCTCTGCCAGCTTAATATCTTTCTTATATTGTGGTGCGCAAAAATGCACACAATATTCAAGGTAAAGCCGCCCTGGTGCAGAGCAGAGCAGTGCAGGACTATCCCCTCCCTTGACCAGCTCTTGATGCTTTGTCTAATTCAATGAAATTTATGGAAAAAAAAGAAAAGAAAAAGGAAGATATTTCCTAATCAGCTGACCTCAGTGTCTTAGTTCGAGAGGAGAACTAAGATATCTATGTTGGCGAATAAGATAATCCCTCTCCATTAAATTTAGAAACAGAACTTTAATTAGAAAAAAAAAAAGAAATATATATGAAAGGATAGCAGTTCTTAATCACAATACACAGATATATATATATATCTATCTATCAAGAAAAGAACCAAACAACAACAACACTGTGTAATAAACCCCTCCACCCCCAAACAACAAGGCAAACAGTCAAAAAAGGTCCTTTTGACTACCCTCAAAAGGGGAGATGCAATTATATCCACAGACAGCAGGTGACGCTGTTGCACCTCAACTGCTGGCCGCTCTCTCTCAGGGGTTGCAGTTATATTTATGGACAGCAGGTGGCGATGACACGCCCGGCCGGCTGGGCTCTCTCTCTCGGGAACGGCAGAAGCAGAGGTCAGGTCAGGTCCCATGGAGTAGGTGACAAAAGCAGCAGAAATCCAACCTCTGCAGTGTAGAGAAACAGGTGTGTTTACTTCCTCAAAACCGATTGGGGTGTCCACGGGTGATTGGCAAAGCCAGAGAGCAAAAGACACAATCCAGGCCCGAAGCGATGTTGGACCCGGTGTGTGTGTCCATCCTCTGTCCTCCACCGAGCCAGTGAACTGCTGACCCTGCGCAGAAAAGCACAGGAATCCCCCCGAACACTTCCCCTGCCCAGAGCCTGTCTTCCCTCCCCTCCCAGCCTGGGGAGAGATCAGAACAAAAGCTCTGGCTAGAGCTGTTATCATAACATACATATTCATTACATCCTTTGTTAACCCTCTTTATCAACACTGGGCGTTGGCTCCAATCTTTGGAAGGAATTCTAACTGAGTTTTGAAACTAGAACACCTCAGCCATCATAATGATTGTAGATCAGTTAATCAGGTAGAACAGTACCTGCTTTGATTTTGTCAGACAGAGACACACAAAGTGATGTATCTGAGTGCACTTCCTGTAAACAGAACATTTCACTGGCAGACATTTCTTTATGGTAAGAATCATTTATGGATGTGTTCATTTAAAGGTAATAAACATCATCTCTTGATGAGATATATCAGGGGTTTTATAATAGGACAAAAGATGTGGAGATCAGTGCATCGTGGAAGTCTATTGGGCAGAAGGCTCTTTTGGCTTTGAAAGGATGCAGCTGTGTGTATGAGAAAGTGGAGAAAAACATGTTTATGGACTTGCACCAGGCATGGGAAAGTAGAAGGGAGGAGGGAAACAACTGAGAAAAACAAGTGTGAAAAACACGATGTGTTTTGAGACTTACCAGCATGAGGAGAGATGTGAACTACCTATCAGAAGATGGTCTAAGGCTCATGGACAAAAGTGCTTAGCTAATAGAGTGTGACATGTGTATGTGTGGACAGATAAGAAAAAGTATTAAAGTCAAGCCTTAAAATAATAAAGGGCTGCTAGTTGTTAACCCTGTTCTTGCCCTTAACCTGTGTGTGTGTTTTTGTCCATCGCAGTGCATGATTTTTCATGGAGTCACCATGGACAATTCAGGCTGAACTACATACTGTAAATATCAGACATACAGGAAAACACGTCTCAGAGGATTAGTTGCCATTGTTAGGATGATATCTCACTGGACGAGAAAACACAATTATGTTCCCAAATGAACCAAGATCATGCCCCTTACTGGGGAGAAGCTGCTTAGAGTGGTTGGTAGTAGTGTTATGCTTCAATGAGGCTGGGGACAAGGGCCTCCTTCCACCATCAGCTGTCTCCAGTCTGCCTTCCTCTAGGCATTGACTTCCTCCTGGCTTTTCCAAGCTGGACTTCTCAGCACAGTGGTGATCCTGGAGACAATTCTCAGGTTGGGTACTAAACTGTTGAGCACTGGCTGACCCTGTACTCCAAAATGAGCTGCCCAGGTCCCACCAGTAAGCTTCATGTGTCAAAGAGTCAGCACATACTGGGCTCCCAAGGTATAGGGGTGTTTTTGAAAGTCTTATCTTGCATGTGGAGAATGTCCTTTGGACTTGTTTGGTCAGCCTTTTTTTCCAGTTTGCCATCAGAATTGCCATGTAGATATGAGAGTAGAGATAACCTGCTGCATGATATGATAACAGCAGTTTGAACTTAGACTGAATTATAAGAAGCTTTGCAATAGGCATCATGGTATAGAGTACAAGAACTATTTTGGCAAGGTAATTATTTTGGGGGTGTTAAGGAGGGAACAAAGCTGTGAGAGATGACAGTGTCAGAATCTGTGCAGAAGTCAAGTTTTGTAGTCACCATGGTTACTTACTTCTAAGGCAGAAACAGGGAGGGAATGTATAACTAATATATTTAAACTGGCCTGCCCCATTGAAACTATATTGTGTTCCAGGTTGGACCCACTTCAGTAAAACCGTTCAAAGGAACAGACCTGTGTTTGATGTTGAAACACCACAGACATTAATCAGAGTGGTTTTGTACTCTGCAAACAGCAATTGTAAAAGAGAGGAACCGATAGCAGGAGAAAAAAAAGAAATTAACTGACCAAGTGAAAAATCAAAGTTGGTTTGTTGTTTGGGGTTTTTTTTTAAGGTGGCATAAAAAAAAAATTAATGTTTTTTTTCGGAAGGTTAAATTAGATTCAATTTTTTTGTCTGTACAGGGTCCAGAGGGCTATTTAAGTTTTTAAGGCAAGTGTTTCATGTTGCATGGAACATTTTCTAGGCCTTCCACTTTGATGTGTTTGTCCTTTTAGCTGTCTTTTGTATCAGGAAACAAACTGCTAGTCAAAAAATTAGTGTCTGAAAGAGATGATTAGTAAAATACTATTGAAAACAGTATTTCTGATTATTAACATCTATCTACTGTCTAAAGAAAGGACATTCTTTCTCTCTTCTTGTCCACTGCCTCAAATTGTTATCTTCTCACTCCTAATTAGGAAAGAAAAGAGCTGGTAGTTCTGGGAGAGGATGATGTCCCTGCCCATGGCAGTGGGATTGGAACTAGATGTTCCCTAAAATCCCTTCCAACCCAAACTATTCTATGCTTCTATGTTATTTTATGTAAACCAGGAAGTGCATGAAATGATTTTCCAGTGTAACATCCAAGTCCTAAAAGATTATATTATATGTCTTTACAACACATTTTTTGTTCCATATCCATGTACTTTACTTTGTTTCATATACAGTTTACTTACGTGATGGCCTGTGCCCTTTACAGCAGAGCCATTTACAACTAAAGAAATACTGTGGATCAAATTAAAATATTCCTCAGAAAAAAACCCCTGCTTTCAACATTTAATAGGGACCTAGGCACTACCTTAGTCCTTTCAAAAAAGCATTAGAAATATGCCTAATTAGAATATCTGCCAAGAACCATTAGATTTATTCTGTGACAAAAAATACTAGTTTTATTTAGTTTAATTCAGTATTAATCCTATTACTAAATCAGAATAACATTGTGAAAGCTGTGGCTTTCATGTACATTTTCATTTGATGCTTTTGATTTGGTCTTTAATCATAAATGCTTATATTCTTGATAAAATTATGGTTAAGTCATCAAACATGATTGTGACCAGACATTTAATTTTGACACTTTTATGATTTACATTGTGTAAAGGAAGAGTTCCTGACACCTGAACATTGCTGGTGTAGCTAATCCAGTCTCCACATTTACTTCAGTCAAGTTGAGTGGTTCATGAACCATATTGTGCAAAAAATGAACATTTTAACTGCTCTATCTGCCCTACAAAGTAAAACAATAAAAAAATGCATCATCTGTTTCAAGCCAGTCTTAGACTTTACCTATAATTGTTCAATTGTAAATATTTTTCAGCAGAGAAGAGGTCTGATGCCCACCCACAGTGTCATGTTACAAATATAGAAACACTCTTCTGCTGTTACCATAGAAATCATTTAAGTTCACAATAAAAATTTAAGTGGAAACTTAGGGAAGATTTAACAGATGCTGTTAAATTTTATCTATTTTGTTTTAAATGCACAAAATACCATTGGAAACAAAAAACAGTCGACCCTCTGTTCATTGAGATTGTCTTAACAGATGGCCAAGTGATTGTCATGACAATGTAGTTGCTTAGGTTGTGGCAACTGGACAGCATGCTGGGGTGTGGGGAAGTCTGGGTGGCAGCAGCAGGGATGTTCAAAATTTTTGGTGCTGTCATGCTCTGAAAAATGGTAAGAAAAACAAAAGAATGGCTGGTAAGTCTTATCTAACTCCTCTCTCCCCACCAGTCTTACACAATTGGAAGATATATCCTTTAGCTCAACCTTCCCAATATTTGGGTCAGAGAATTCGCTTTATGGGTAAACAGGAATTACATCTGTTCGACTGGTAAGAGTTTTACCCCAAAATTTACTTTAAGATCTCCCCAGGAACAATAGCTTTTCCACAAAGAAAAACTCCCATCAGGAATATTTACTTCTATAACAGCTTTTCAAAGCAGTTTCTGAGTGACCAGTTTGGATAAACAAGCACTTGTGATCAAATACCCTTGTGAATCATCACATTATAGTGAGACTCCAAGTGCCCCGCAAGGTCATCTCAGCAGAAACAAGTTTTGTTCTAAGTGCTTACAATGCATAAGGCTTCAAAGTCAAAATCACTGTTAGCACAGTATAGATTTGAAAATGTCAGCTTCAGACACTATTAGATCTAATATTGAAACTTCCACTAATTTTTATAGTCTAGGTTTGTGGCAGTGCTGAAGCAGGGCCAAAGTCTTTTTTGCAACTCACCCCACTCCACCAGAGAGGAGGCTGGAAGTGAGTAAGAAGCTGGGAAGGGGACAGAGCCACGACAACTGACACCAACTGACCCAAAAGATATCCCACACTATATGATGCCATGCTCCTCATATCAAGTGGGAGAAGAAGGAGGTAGGGAGAGGTTTGGAGTGATGGTTTTTGTCCTCACAAGTCACCATTACCTGTCACAGGTCATCTCTCCTGGAGATGGCTGAACACCTGCCTGCCCATGGGAAGCAGTGAATTAATTCCTTGTTTCACTTTCATTGTGTGTACACTTTTGCTTTACCTATAAAACTGTCTTCATCTTACCCCATGACTCTTCTGTTTTACTCCAATTCAATCTCCCATCCCACTGGAAGGGGCGGGAGGGGAAAGCAGATGGAGTGAAATGAGCCAGTGGCTGTGTGGGGCTTAGTTGTCAGCTGGTGTTAAATCTTTAAATTGCTCTTTCCTTCAAAAACATAAATCCAAACCACAACACTGTACTTACTACTAGGAAGAAAATTGACTGAATTCCAGTCAAAAATAGGACACCTGAGATAAATCAACAATTCCATATTTTTCAGAAAACCCTTCAGTACTTCCAGAACAAAATCTTGTGCAGTGCTTCTCTATAAAGCTGTTCTATAGGAGCACAGACCTTTAATACTAAATAAAACAACACGCTGGTGTGGATTTGAATGCTGTCATGCACATGGCTATCTGCCAGAGATCACCAGTCAAAGTATGAAATTAATCGTGAAAGAAGTAAGAAGGAGCTCTGACGAGCTCTGAAAGAGGAGTGGCCAGTAAGTAATTTTCAGACCTAAGTAATTCCTAACCACCCATGATTGTAGCTTGTCTTGCTCATGAGCACCCTCATACTTGAACTTCTCCAGAACACATGCACACATCCATGAAATGAAGTGACTGAGGAACCTTTAAAAGCAGAAAAGACAAACCACCCACTGTTTAGAAACTCAGATGTCGCTCTTTGAAATCGAATAACCCAATCCTAAATACCCAGCACCTTTCAGGTATTTTTTATTCAAAGTCTTCAAATAGCTAACTAATGAAACTAATGAAGAAGCTAAATAGCTAATGAAGATGACATTAATTCTTTTCAAAACACAGGTTTAAATCTTTCTTTTAAGAAATGAGCTGTTTATCATGCATTTTATCACTCAGTGGATATAATGACAAACTTTCAGTGAGAGGCAAACATTTCATATTGGTGCATATGGACGCTCATGTGTATGCTGATATATTTTCTCACAAATTTATACAGTCTGCATCAACAAAGATCTGTCTTGAAAATTTTACAGTAATTTCTATTCTTGTGACTCAGAGAGGACTTTGCTGTAACACTGAAAAAAATTTGGAAAGCAAATTCATTATATTAATGTACTGAGTTTAGCTGGGATGGGGTTGACTTTCTCACAGCAGCCTGTAAGTGATACACATGGAAAGCACTGCCCTTCTGGTAGTGACTAAACAGCTCCCAGAAGAAGCAAATGAATTCTTTTTTTGGATTTGCTTGATGTGCACAGCTTTTGCTGTCTCTATTAAGACATAATTATCTAAATCCATGAGTCTATTTGCCTTCCTTCTACTTTCTCCCATGCTGTGGGAGGAGGGAGCAGGAAAGCAGTTGTGTGGGTGTGTTTGGCTGTTAGCCAAGGCTGGCCCACCACAGTAAATGAGTATGTGCTTACTGAGGTGAAATTCACCACAGGAAGCCAAACTAACTCTTTTCCACCTGCTCTTTTTTCAGCTAGCTAAATACAAAAGTAAAAATTGTGTCAGCCCTGGCACACACCTCCTTTGATGCCCTTTCAACTAGCAGCTCAGGTGTGCTCCTGAGAAAATCCTGCCAGAAATAGGTGTTCTAGGTGAAAAGTTATTTGATGGCTGGATTTTTCATTTTCAGGCTTCATTCTCTCAACAAGTCTACACCAGTTTTTCCAAGACTTCTGAGGATACTCACAAGCTGAGCTGAATCCAACAATTATAATCGGTATGATTAATAAGTGACTTGTGGAGTGTTGGCTTGTTTGGGTTTTTTGTTTGTTTTGGGATGGGGTTTTGGGGTTTCTAATTAATTATTCATGTTACAAGAGGCCAACATACTAGATGAATTTCATAGCTCTGGCTTTTGGAAATTCAGTATTTGCCTACTTGTGGTACTGCAGCTTCAGGTGCATTGGCCAAGCTGGGAAGCATGGCCTTTTAAAGTTTCCCTAAGAAAGTACTTCACATTAAAAGCAGGATTCCCAGCTCAGGTGTCTGCCCTTAATGCCAACCTCCTCTCCTCAGCAGCTTGCTAGAAGTGTAGATCTTCTGGGTCACAGCTCAATGCAAAGATGAAGAAGAGATGCATCTCTGCGAGATAAAAGCGGGTCAGCCGACTCCGGGGGATGAAAACAAAGCTCTTTCGAGATACTCGGCCTGGACCATCACTGAGCAGTGTGAAGCTAACTTCCAATCAAACTTTTTCACTTTGCTACAGTGACACCTGGTGTTGCAAGGTAGCTTTTTCGCAAGAGAAACGTGACTACTTCAGTAACAGCAGCACCAAAAAAGCTTGTCTCTTGTCACTGGCAAAAAAAATGTCCTGATTTTTGAACGGAAGGGTTTTTTTTCAGTGCTGTTTTTTTCATTTCACACCTATTAATGGAGCGGGAGGGGGAGAAAGCCAACTTCTTTTTTTTTTTTTTTTTTCCTAATATTCTTAATCTGTATGAGGCCATATCTCCCATTTAACATCATGTGTAGAAATCACCTGGTTGGCAGCAAAATCAAATTGGTAAATCACCAGGGTAGGATGTGAAAGTTTTGGGTCCTGTTGCTAGTTTCTTGCCGATTAGGGAACTCCTGTGACCTCAGGATACGCTGGGTGATTTATGTATTCAGTATACTCTGGAAGAGCCATTGCCACACAGATTTGGGGCCCTTCTCTATAATGAAATAGCAAAGCACTCCTCTAAATAAAAACATAAATAAATAATAATAATAAAAAAAAAAACCAACAGAACACAATTCTCAGTTAAAAATGTCAACCATCTTGACATTAAATCAGTTAGGGAAGATACATTTAGCCACCCTACAGTTTACTCAAGATCAGTAAATTAAGCTCCCTCCCAATACCCCTCACCTTTAGGGATGAGCACAGCTTTATGAGCTGCAGACTAGCTCCGCTCAATGGTATGACCATTAAAGCAATAGCCTTGTGTAGGACAGAAGTATGCTTAATAGTATAACTAATGGTAAACTGCTTTAATATTACAACAAACAAACAAACAACACCCCTCCCCCCCCCAAAAAAAAATCAACCCATTAAAAAAAACCCCACAAAACAACAACAAAAAAAACCCCAAAACCCACCCTAAAAAACAGAGGCAATGTGGTGAAAACTCTGTATTTTATGTATTTCGTGACTGTGAGGGTCTAGCTTCTGTTTCAGTAGCAGGATTCTTAATCTGAATCATTCTTTTTTATTTCCTTTCCACTTAGGCCCCGAGAGACGAAGCACATTACAAAATAGTTACTATCTGTTACAAAGTCTCATGTAAATTGATTCATTTCACTTAAAATCATCAGGACTAAAATAGCAACAAGGCATTTCATTCCTTCGAAGCTGGCTGCAAACCTCCTTTGACATGCTAGAGGGCAATAAACACCAACTTGTTGTCAGGCTAATTACAATAAAGTTGTAGGTTTACTATTTTGATTAATTTCCATGCACATTTTTAAATCTGGACTCCAAGAGAGAATGGCAAGGAACAAGAATGGCCAACAGGATGCAGAGCCTCCCATTCAGGCTATCAACTTCAATAGTGTAGAGCCACGTTGTGGAACAAAGAAAACAGCCCTAAAAGGAACATCATAGGAGACAGAGTAAGGTCTATGAAGGAAAAAAAAACCCAAAACAAAAACCAAAAACCAAAAAAAAAACAAACCTCAAACTGTTATACATGTAGCTTTGCAAATCCTGATTTATTAAACACTACAAGCTTCATTGCTACATATACTAAGAAGTGAACTATAGATATTTTTCACAGATACTTTTTACACATTGTGTCATACTGGCTCATGTAAGATTAGGAGAACTGCAAGTCTAGTACAAGAAGCAGAGTCTACAATCTTGAGACTCAGAATTGAAAGCTGTCTGAAACAGAGAGATTTCAAGTGAGTGCTGCCAGTCTGGAACAGGCATAATCAGGTTTGTTTGGTTTTTTTGTTTATTTGTTTTGTTGTTGTTTGGGGGTTTTTTTTTGGGGGGGGAGGTGTTTGGGGTTTTACTTGGTTTTTGTTTGTTTGGTTTGTTTGGGCTTTTTTTTAATATGAAAACGTGGTCTTCTCTGTGGCACTCTAAAGAAAAATATATTTGGTACTGTTTTCAAAGCACTTAGAGGTTTAAGAACACACCACATCCTTCCAATCTGAATTTCTAAAGTTATGTCAAAAACAAATGTAAGTCGAGATTCAGGATGAGTGTTGGATGTGGTCTTTGGCACCTGTTTTTAGATCCTTGAATTCAAGCTTCCTACTGATGACTGAATTATGAGTAGTACCCCTATTAGTACAAATAGCTGCCCTCTCACTGATTTCAGAAGAAAAAATGATAACTCCTGTGTGATTTCATGTTAACTATTTTAAAGGCTCCAAGAGAAAAAATCTGCTATTTGAAATAGACCAGACATTTCTAGTCTGTTAGATGTAATTTGTCCAAGAATATGTTCTCAATCCCCAGAAGCTCACTTCAAATATTAGTGTATTTTCAACTGTTTCAAAGTTTAGGAACCCTCCTCTATACATTCACTGTATGTGATGAGAGCATGTATGCAGAGCAAACACTTTCTTTGTCATATATAGTTTTGAATTTTACTAGCTTTCAGATAAAAGATATGCAGGAGAATTGAGATGCTAGCAGTGTGCATGTGCATAATTAAGAATGTCTCTCCATGTCACTTACAAAGCACTCCTCATTAACTTTGCAGGTCAACCTGATGCTTCCAATAAGCAATTAGTTCTGCATTTTTTACCAGCATATGTTTATTCATGAGAACTTCTAAACAAAGAAAATACATATAATTGTAGGGCTAGAGGTATAGAAGGTGGCTCACATTTGATTACCTGCTATATTTTCTTCTATTTTCCTTGCTAATGCTATGATTTGCATCTCAACATACAAGTACATGCTAATTATAGGGAGAAAACAAGCCATATTTTTCCTAATTAACCAGTAGTCCTATAAATCTTCAGAGGTTGGTATTATCTTAGTATTTTAGAGGAATAGAGATTCATCAGTAGCCGAGAGAAGAATAGAAGAACCCAGCCCATGCAAAACTAGAAGCAAATCATTGGGTAATGGTTTTTGTATTCTTCAAAACATTCACTGTTATAATGCCTCAGAGATGCCTGTGAACTTTGACCAAGGAGATTGTTAAGGAATTATGCTGTGAGGTAGCACTATGTCCATACCAGACTCTCCTCATACCGCAACAAATCCAGGTTGTCCTGAGAAATCCTTATATACCGGAACTTGGTTTCCAGAAATGCATATGAGTCAATAATGAGAAGTTCTGACAGCTCAAGCCTATGATAAGCATTTCCCCCTGTGAATAGTCATCTTACACGTCTGCCTTACACATTCCCACAGCCCATTATCTATTTAATTACTTCGGTACTGAGTCATGCCAAATGAGAATTGGTAACATTCCTAAGAACAATCAGGTAACAGGAACTCAATTGCATCAGCAACATCACTAAATCACTTGTGATGCATCATTTATTCTTCAAATGACTAATTATTAACGTCCATCATTCTCTTCTTCAGTAATGTATTCACTGAGGATTCACAAGGTCCAGATGAATTCCTGAAACCCTCAATCATTCATCCTAAGTGTACTGTTTGAACTGCATCTCAATATCCTGCAGACAATGTGTATTACTATGTCTTATCTTTTGAAGTTTATGAACAGAAATTCATTATTATTTATGAAAGAAGAGATAGAAATCTCAATTTAAAATCTCAATTAAAACCTCTAAAAATAATTCCTCTTATGTGACTATCCTGAGGATTTTTTTCTGATCTTCCTTTTAAAAAAATTTTCTCATCTATGTGTGTTTTTACTGAAGATCAGCACTTAAAAGGGTTGTACCCCTGCATAATCCTCTGTTCAGTAAGTTCTTCACATAATGGAAAGGAAAAAAAAAAATTAAAAAATGTTGACATTCAGAACTATTCAAGTCTTAGAAAAATAATATCTTAACAAAGTTCCAAATATATTCTAACTTGGGTCAAAATTAAACAATAAAACTAAAATTGTTCTTTCTATTCCTGCTATCATTGTTTTCAGTAAAATATTAATTCCTTTTTCCTTGCAAAATGAAATTTTGTAAACTGACTCACAACCACCATGATACGTGGTGTTGCAGCAACCATTTCCAGAAGTGTATATTTTAACTAGAGTTACAACAGCTTGCCAGACTCAAAAGCTATCTTCAGAGAGGCTGGACCAACATGAGCCACCCCCCACAGCAGCTGTGGTTGCTCACAGCAAAATTTCACCAACTCTAGTATCAACTTGCCACCTAAACTCTGAACAGAGCACTAGAAGTGTGACATGAAGATGCTGACTTCCCCTAATGTTTCTATTCTCTTGCTACACATCGCTTATCTGTGTGTGGCTCTGCTTAACCCTGGCATTGACAGGCTATGTCACCACTTTGAGAAGAGAGTCTCTCCCCTTCTTTTCTCATTATAGAGCTCCTGCCAGGTCCATGACAGGTTTTCCCATTGTTTCAGGATTTCCTCTTACCTTTTGGCAAAGGACTTGGCCATTATACATTTTTCTAAGTGGAAGAACATTTCACATACATAGGTCACTTTCAAAAGCCAGGTTTGCTTTTGGTGACATGGTTTCCCCCTCAGAGAGATCCTTTCTGAAGCTAAATCCAGATTAGTTAGTAACTTCACTCTACCCACCCCCCTACATGGTCATCTGCAGTGTGTGGGAGGGGGTATTCCTTTTTTACGCTGCCGTCATTGACATAAAATGGCAGGACAACATATGTAACACTAAATCAGATGTCACTGCTGCTCTCTTGGGAGGACTTATCTGTCAAGGCAACATGACCTTCATATTCAGTCACTCCTGAATACACCTGACAACTTCCTTTTCCACCACTAAGCACCTCATGGTGTTTGCAGCTTTGCTAACTCTTTCAGGACAAACATGGGGGGCCAATCTATGCCCAAAGGATTAAGTTTCAGTATCTCCTTCATTCCAGTGCAAGGATGGGGAATAATTCCAGAATTCCCTCACAGTGCACTTGAAAAAGGTAGTTTGGGAATCATAGTTTTCCATCCTCACTACTGCAAACCAGGCAAAGCACTAAAGCAGATGTATAGCTACTATGCAGTTAGTAAAGATGGTATAGCATATTGTCAGAGGTTAATGTTTATATATTGTCAGCTAAGTGTATATAGGGATAAGAAAGTACAGAAAAAAATCAAACCATTCTGAATCCCGTAAAAGACAGTTACTGCAAATTCAGTTAAGTTCTTTGTAGAACTTAATCTGTGTTGGAATGACCCATAGAGAGAACTGAAAATTGGGAAGGGAGTAACTGTATAACCATCACTTCACTATGCAAGTATTTTCATGTCAGAGAAAACAACGTTAGATTTGGAGTCAAAGGAAGTGTGTTTCTGTAATGAGAAATTCCAAGTGGTCTCCATTTTTTTTCTTTACAAAACACTGGTAGTAACAAGGTCACAAACCTGTAATGCATACTTATATGCAGCAAATAAGCATTAACTGCTCATGAACTGCACTGGTGACAGCACTCAGATGCTCCTTTTTTTTCTTCCTCCTCCCCCAAAGGAAAGAAACAACAGGCATAAGGGTAATGACCATTTGGTATTTTG
Organism: Xenops minutus; assembly: GCA_035221455.1. NCBI lineage: Eukaryota > Metazoa > Chordata > Aves > Passeriformes > Furnariidae > Xenops > Xenops minutus. The sequence goes on from JAWWEE010000085.1 coordinate 4,593,898, forward strand.
ACCCCATTTGGAAACTCACTGTCAGAATGGTGCAAGTTCTCCCTTCAGAAAACTATTACAGCTGGTTTAGCTCTTCCTTTTTATGAAAAGACTATACTTAATCCAGACTTTCATGTAGCTTTCCAAGTGGCAATAAAACAATCATGTAATATTGAATTTAGAACAACTACACAGTTACATGAAGAGGCTTTATTCCAGAGAAACAGGAAGTTGTTATATGCACGGAATAACTAACTATGCTTGAAGATTCAATTCCTGAATCTTTTCACAAGAAATTCTGCTCTTACAAAAATATTTATTTATACAAAACCCCCAACAAGTATCATAGTACACAGTGCCAACATTTACGTGCAAGGACCTTAAATCTCAAATCAGGTTTTCAGAGCAGTTTAGAAGTGGTTTAACACTTTGGATTGTGTATAGTCTCTCAGGTAAACTCAACCTTTTAGATCGTTGTCTTTTCAAAGTTCATACTTTTAAATTGTTCTTCAGGTACATCAGAATCTTCATCACTGTCTGCACTACTGAAGTTTGCAACAAAATCCAGTTCATCCTCTAATCCACTGCTCTCTTGGCTGTTTTTAGCAGTTTCACTCTCAGTTCTGTCTTGATCTTTATCAATCCTGCAGAAAGCAAGAGGGATGTTATCATCACCTACTTCTGGAATTTAAACAAGAACGGGACAGAGGATAGAATATTTTCCCAATATTTCATACTAATATGGGGTGGATGATGGCAGGAGGTGGGAAGAAGGAGGAGTGGGACAATAATCTAAAGTTACTTTCATATTGAATAGGAAAGAAATAAAACACAGTAAAGTATGTATTGTATACATAAAAAAGGTATTTAGTACAGAAGAGCCTGTAAAGAAAACAAAAAAAAATGAACAGCTTGACCAAGGAAGCAACTGCTGGACAGTTGTCACAAAGTAGCAAATTAATGTATTTTATGTATCATGCTGCATAAGACAGAATTCTAGTCAAAGGAAAAAAAAAAACAAAAGCCCACTAAATATACTGTGGTAACGGGGCTCAATATCAGTCCTCTTTTAATTTTTTTTGTTCACTAGTAACTGAATCACTAAGTGCCAGACAAAACGCAAACAGTATATTGGTTTATGCATATTTTATGATGCTCTACACCAAAATCTGTTTTGAAGTGCTTTGTCCTTAAGGAAGATATACAGTCCATCCTTTGGTGTTAAAATGTCCTATATAAGTAAGACTTTTTTTGGCTCAGCCCCACTAACATCAATAAGCAATTCAAGCCCAGTTTCATCAGAAGAAAGTATGAAAAATGACCCCTACTGATTCCTGCAGGCAGTTTCCAAACAAGGTTTATTAAAAGGGGAAGAAATAGCGCAGTACTGAAACCACATAACTTATGAGTTACTTACGGAATCACTATTTCTTCTTGTTTTCCACATTTAGCACAAACTTCTAGTTTGCCAGCACATGATCGACAAATAATATGATAAGGATCTTTTACAGTCTTCAGGAGGCACTTCACACTGTGAAGAGAAAGAAATTATTATTAAAGAAGTATTACAGACACTTATTAAACATTCTGTGTTCAAACACAATACAGACATATTCTTCCAAAGAGGAACAACATGTTTTAGACCAGTTTCAAATAAAAAAATTGCTGTTTTAACAAGTAGCAGTATCACAATCATTGCCTTTCATCCCCCTCCTTTACCTTTTTCAGGAAGAATTACTAAAACAAGAACTGAAAAATTAAATCAAGAATTTTTATATTTAAAGTGACATAAGAAAGGTTTCCATTCATTTCACCAGACAGTTTTTACTTTAAAAGTTGCATAACTTCTTTTGGTTTAATGATATAAGTAGAATATGGTATAAAAAGGTACATGGATTTTACCAACAAAAAGCTTTCAGTTCAAACACTGTAATGGCTTCCTCTTGAACTTCTCAGAGTATAAATGGAATCAATGCTGGACATTGTTTTCTACGAACACAAGCCTGCATGGAAGAGCATACTCAAAAACCCAAACTTAATTATGTGAAGAGTTTGGGCAATTCTTTTTCAAAACATGGTAAAACTCTGTAGATTAAACAAATTCCAAAATCCTATGGCTTAACATTCAGCTGACATTTCTAAAGCCTATCTTTGGAAAACACAACCCAGAACAATATACCCCATCTAATGCAGCTGTCTTAATAAATCACTTTTGCTTGGTTTGCAAGCCCTCAAAAGGCCATCAGGAAAGATGTTAAGTTCTGACCAGTGGATTTGCAGACCTGGCTAACACAGTGTCATGGTTTAGGAATGGTATTCCCCAATTTAGTACTCCCACTAAAAAGAAAACCACAAATCAGTCCTTCCTGTCCCACTCCCCCCACTCAGGTGGGAGACAAAAGGCAGAGATCACTGCTTGAGATAATGAGATAGGAACAATTTACTGAAAGCAGCAATGAGATAGGAAAAGGAACAGTAACAGCAACAATACTAATGACTTCTAATCTAATGAAAGTCAAAACAAAATACACCATTTACTCAGGGAACCACACACATGCCTTTACAGAACCTCTTCAAGAAGTTCCTGATATTTCAGAAGTATGTAACTGAGAGCAACACACAGACACTAAGCAAGCTACTGTGACAAACCTGGCTGTATCACACACCACAGCCCAGCTGTGGTTTCTCTGAGTTCAGTGTTTCACTGCTAAAACACTGGCTGTGTCTTCTACCACAGGAGGTAAGGACCTCTGCAGCTGAACAAATAAGCAAGCAGAGAGCATCTACTTTAGAAAATAATTTATAGGTTTGTAATAGGTTAAAATATTTATCATCTTTGTTATGCACTTACATAAGATCACATAGTATAGAACTGTATGCAAACAATTTAATATTTAGGAAATTACAGTTTCTTACAGAAAAGGAGCAGATATGCTAAGAGGTAATGAAATGCATGTATTGCATATTTGTGAAGAACAAACTCTAGGAGATGTGCAGAATCCTCCAGTACTGACTTGAAACAAAGCTTTAGAAAATCGTGTTACAACAGGTGTCAGTTTGACTTTCTGTTCACTGGTAGTGTTGGAAACTTACAGATCCACATTTCAACCATTTTTAACACTGAAGAGTGAGAAGAGTGAAGAGATTGCTTTTCCTCTGTGTTTTCTTTCCAAAAGTTTAAGATAAAAGATTAATGAATTAGAAAATTAACATTGCATATATATTATCATTGCAGACTCCAAATTTGAAAAACATTAAATAGTAGCAGCTCCTTAAATTTACAAAATTAGAGCATTTTCCAAAAGTTCACAAACCACACAATCAGCAACTAATATGAAGTATCTTAACTCACCATTTTTTAGGTTTTGATAGTAGTTTATACTTGCTGAATTTTACTCGCCACTCCAATATATCTTTGCAACGCTGACACACTCCATCATGAAGCTTAGCATTTATTTTCTGAATAAATAAATAAAAATAAAAATACATTGATGATTTCCTACTGTAATGAGCATAATCTTGCTTAGAAAGCATTTTCACACATCATATGATTAATACATTGTTTAGAAATACATTTGCTTGATCTTAACATTAATCATTCCATAATTTTCTTCAACAGAAAGAGTGCTGAAGAAGACTACCTTGAGGTCAAAGACAATATCATTATAATAATTTTAATAATAGTAGTACTTATTTATGCTATTATATAGTTGATAATAGATTATTATAGGTACTTTCTTGCTGATTTTCATCTTTAGAAATTTTACAAAACAGATTTAAGAATAAATGAGCCCTATATACAGTTTTTATCCAAATAAGACAACTGACAAGACTTAACATTTAACTTATTATTGCTCAAGCTATCACTATACTACATACTTCAAATAATCTCAGGATTTTTTCTCAGATAACAAGTAAGTAAAATCTACATATTATTTGCAGTCAAACAATCCAATCTTTCTCTAACCCTAACCTTCCTTTAAGGAAAACTAATACATTTTTACGCTCATGTAACTAAGATAAAATTCTCAAAATACTCATTTAAACTATGGTATATTTTCAGGACAATGCAAAATTCACCTTAAGATGTCCTTTTTTTGTGTTTAGCGTGCTCAGTAATATAAAAAGTCAAATGGCCAGTACTGTTTATGCAGTTGTTATTCTGAGATAAGAAGTAGTACCAAAACACATTGTTACCTTAAATAACAGGCAACATATACTTGTATGTTCAACTTACCTTTATTTCTTCTTTCTCTAAGAATGACAGCAGTAACATTATCTATCCTACAGATGTGTGTATTCATTCAAAAAATTTAAAAAGAAATTTCACAATTAAAAGATCTATATAATAAAAAATATTTTGTGACTCTTTTAAGACTTAAAAATGGCTACCACATCAATAGTACATTACTAAGATCGTCTAAACAACATCTGCCTCTGAGAATACCTAAAAGTTAATTGGAATAGATTCTGTATTAATTTGGATCATAATTTATGTTATTATTTTACAAATAAACCAAAAAGTTATTTTACAAATATAACATCTTCTGAAGTAATTTCCTGGTTTTGTGACCCATAAGAGCTTCTCACTACTCCACAAAGTTTACTTCAATATATTAGACAAAGAACAAGCCCAGTATCTTGTTCTATTCTGAAAAAAAGTATATGGTGGAGGAAATGCTACTCCCAAGGGAGAGTATACTCTGGGACTTGTTTTCCATCAACTCCATTTTTCCTAAACTTCCACCATTTGGTGTAAATTTTCCCATGGTGTGGTGTTTCTCTGGCAGCTTCAGTTAAAAGAAAACTATTTTTTAAATTATCGAACACAGACTTGTCATGTTAAGAAACCAAATAAACGAGGTTTTTTCAGACTGCTTAAATATTGAATATAGAAAGCATTCCGATGCATTATGAGTTACATTTTTCAAGAAACACAAACATTTGGCTAACATGCAAACTTTCTGAGAGAAGAAAATTCTCAGCAGATACTTATTAAAAGGCTTGCAATTCAAACTGCTCTGAGTATGGTGTTCAGTGTTTCAAAATTCATGCAATTCAAAGATAAACCTTATTTTCAGTGCTTGACCAGCAGGATGCAAGGCTCCAGTAAGCTTCTAACAACTTGCAAATTAACCTGAACTTCCCAGTTCTCCCTCTCCCTTGCTTGACTTGCCTTGATTGGTAATGAAGGAGGGGAAAAAGACATAAATGCTGTAATTTGTATTCCTGGACGTTCTTTATTGTTATCAGCTACTTTTAGTCTAGCTAAGGCAAAACCCAATGAATGACCAAAGACTGCAGTAGTTTAAGCTGAAGACAAATGCTTGTCTTTCCGACAGCTCTCAGTTTCCTGGCTGAAAACTACCTCGTTTTCCATAACACGAGGGGTGGGGTCGGGAGCCACGGTACTAAGTGATGCAGGGATAGGCTCAGCAATTCGTAAGGCACTTGGAATGCAAGAGGCCGTGCTCTGGACTGCATGTGGCATAAACAGTGTAGAAGAATGAAATAGAAACTGCTTCACCTCTCAGCTGAAGCAAATCCAAACTTTGTCAAACAGACAGCCTACTATAAATTCTGCTAAGATCTGCTACGGAACGAGGAAATACACATAATTATTATTAATGGAGATTTATAAAGCTCTTCACTACCCCAATATGCTTATCATCTGGCTCCAGAATACATAACAATCACACAGTGATGAATTTATTTATTTTTTTTTTAATCAAACCGAACCACTGGCCATCCCAAAAGCTGAAGATGCCAAAGACAGCGGGACAGCTCAGCAGGGCATAGGCAATTCAGGAGGTTCCTAGAATGCACTGTTGACAACTTTCTTCTCCAAGTGACAGAAAAGCCAATGAGGAAATGCAGCTATGCTCGACCTTGTTCTCACCAACAAAAAGGGGCTGGTGGGGAACGTAAAGCTCAAGAGCAGCCTAGGCAGCAGTGACTGCCATATGGTGGAGCTTAAGATCCTTGAGTCAGTGAGGAGGGTGAGAGGAAGGTCATTACCCTGGACTTCTAGAGAGCAGTCTTTGGCGTTTTCAAGGACCTCTTTGGTAGAATGCCATGGGATACAACTCTGGAGGAAAGAGGAGCCCAAGAGAGCAGGATGGCACTCACGGATTGTCTCCTCCAGGTTCAAGACCAATGCATCCTTATAAAGAGAAAATCAAGAAAGAAAACCAGGAGGCCTGCATGGATGAACAAGGAGGTCCTGGACAAACTTAAACATCAACAGCTTACATAGGGTGGAAGCAGGGAAAGGTGGCCTGGGAGGAATACATAGAAATTGTCTAAACAGCCAAGGAGATGGTCAGGAAACATAAAGCACTGGAAGAACTCAATCTTGCCAAAGACATGAAGGGTAACAAAAAATGCCTCTTTAGGTACATCAGCATTAAAAGAAAAACAGGAAAATGTGAGTCCCCTCAGATGGGATACAGGAGACCTTGTTACCCAGGACAAGAAGGCAGTGTCACTGAATACACTCTCAGCAACTTTGCCAATGACACCAAGCTGTGTGGCAAGGTCAACATGCTTCAGGAAAGGGATGCCATCCAGAGGCACCTAGACAGGTATGAGAGATGAGCTGGTGTGAACCTCGTGAAGCTTAACAAGACCAACTGCAAGGTCCTGCACTGGATTAGAGCCATCTCAGGCACAAATACAGGGTGGGTGGAGAATGGGTGGAGTGCAGCTCTGAGAAAAAGCACTGTGGGGGTGCTGGTGGATGAGAACCAGGACATGAGCTGGCAATGCCAATTGCATCCTGGGCTGAATCCTTGACCTGGCCAGCATGTCAAGGGAGGCGATTCTGCCCCTCTGCTCTGCTCTGGTGAGACCTCACCTGGGATGCTACATCCAGCTCTGGGATCCCCAACATAAGAAAGACATGGATCTGTTCAGACAAATTCAGAAGAGAATCACTAAGCTGATCACAAGGCTGGGGCCCCTCTCCTGTGAGGACAGGCTCAGAGAGTTGTGGCTATTTAGTCAGGAGAAGAGAAAGCTCCAGGGAGATCTTAGAGCTCCTTCCAGTACCTAAAGGAACTTTTTAGAAGAGGATGTAGTGACAGGACAAGGGGAAATGGCTTCAATCTGAAAGAGAGTAGGTTTAGATTAGATATTAGGAAAAAATTCTTTACTGTGAGATTGAGGCGGCACTGGAACAGGTTGACCAGAGAAGTTGTGGATGCCCCATTCCTTTAAGGGTTTAAGACCAGGCCGGATGGAGCCCTAAGTAACCTGGTCTAGTGGAAGGCATCCCTGCTCATGACAGCAGGACTGGAACTAGATGATCTCTGAGATTGCTTTCAACCCAAATCATTCTATGATTCTATAATCACATTCATGTGTGTCAAAAATCACATTTAGGATCCTGATCAAGGCATAAAGATGACTGGATTTTTCAACCTAGTTACTTGTAGGACCACAGATCTTACATGTGGGAGTAGACTCACAATATCATAAGTGGAACCAGAATGCCTTTTAAACCTGAGGGTTTTTTACTGTATTGTAAGCCAGTTTGTATCTTCCCTAGCTCCCGGGAAGGAAACCCCTTACCTTCCTAATTAGTATGCAAGCCTTGCCAGGCCAGGT
>JAWWEE010000085.1:4601584-4621715 GCA_035221455.1 Xenops minutus
TCCCTAGCTCCCGGGAAGGAAACCCCTTACCTTCCTAATTAGTATGCAAGCCTTGCCAGGCCAGGTAAACCCTTCCCCCATTGGTCTATTGTTAACCCTTCCCCTTGAATCCGATTGGCTGTGAAGTCTATAAAAGACCTGGCCTGGTGAATAAACCTCTCTTTGCTTTCCTGCCCTTGGTGTGTGTGTGTCTCTGCTTCTGGGGACCACGCAGGCCAAACACGTGGCCTGGGGAGGGGACCGGGAAAGTGGGGAGCTGCTGCACTTACACATCTACTCAAAAAAAATCACATACCATCTGCCCAAAAGGTAACAAACTGGAAGAAAGACAACAGCTTTGAAGTCCTAATTTCCTCCTTCTAACAGCCACACGTACAGCCTCTTCCTCCCCTTCAGCAATTTCCTGCATTTTTTTAATGTTGACACTTCAAGTATGGGGCAGTGCAGTTAATCATCTGCTCAGCACAAGAGAATACAAGAGAGATTATGACTCTACAATCCTTCTGACTGTTGGTTTAGAAATTCAATAGAGAATGATGAATTGATGTAAAGCAAGCAATTAGAGAGTTCAGCCTTGACTTGTCTTTTAGGTTTATTTTGCTCGGGGTGGGGGGGAGGGGGTGGGAAGAAAAAAGCATGATATTTACATGCAACTATTACTTAGACAAGTTGATAATTTACTGTGTATTTTTTACACTAAATTAAACATTTCCTTTGACTAAAAAAATCGTAACATACCACCTTCAAAAGGAATGCAGACTAAAGAAGTAAAGAAAGCTGTCCCTAATGAAAGATTTGGATAAGCTGTTTTTTCAGACTTTTGAAACTGCTAAAGAACATCTGAGGGTAAGTTCTTCAAACAAACTGGCAGATAAATTTTTCTGGTTTCTCACTTCCCAATCAGAATGAGAAAGTCACTAATAAAAATTGAAAAAAAAGTTCCTCTGATGCTTATTTCCCTACTAATAGCCACATTTTATATTTTGTGTATTGTTTAAACTTTCACATACTCATATTTTCTTCCTTTTGCCCATTTAATAGCTTGCTTTCCTTTAAGGGTATAAAAAACCACCACACAAACACCTGAACAAGGCTTGTCAACTCCATTTTCCCTTCCAACTTTTCTACCCAGCTTCTACACAGGTAGTCAGCTCTCTCACAAAAATAGAAGGCAGTGCTTGTGGTCTGAAATTACTTTTTTGGTGTGAAAACTACTCCAGCAGGTTAGATTATGTTTCTGTCAAAACAGTTTATCTGGGGTTTTCTTTATACTCTTTTCCCTGCTTTAGTCAATAGTTCTCTCTTTTCTTTTGCCATACTTTGCTCCAAGGACAAGTGGAACTCATCCAGTGCTTACAGTATATGTATATATTCTCCAAAGAAATAACAGTTGTGCCATACAGACATACATAAACAGTCTTTGCCCATAAAGTCACAAAATATTCCATTATGCACCTTATATACACACAGACGTACATTACTGACTCAACATCCTCTGCTCATAAACCCAATAATAAATCACTTAACATCCTGCCAAAAGCAGTTCAGAGTGTATTAAACACATGCACCTACACCTACTAACTTGGCACACAAAATAATTCTTAGCTTAAACTAGCATTAAAGCACAAACAAGAAAGATGTAATGATAGGGCTTCAAAGAAGCTTCATCATCTGTTTGTAAGTTTCTAATTATGCATGAACCTATGAGTATTTTGATTTCCCCTATTGAAAGAAGACTCGTACTATTGAGCACACATCAGTGGTCTACTCCGCTGTAAAGGAATGTAATGTTAATGCCAACCATGAACTTCCTTGTCAGAAACACGGGTGACATTGCTTCAATCAACAAGGATGAATGCAGCACTTCTGAACAACTGCACTTCTCAAAGAAGCAAAACTCCTCAGGATCTCCAGTGCATCACTATAAAGCAGTTGGAGTAGATCAGTGCAGATTAAGAAACGTGAAACTGAGCTGCCAGACGCCAGAGTACTAAGACACATTTCAGTGACTGAAATAAAGCTTCCTATGGAGCTTCACTTGCTCACCCACTGTATCAGTGTTACTTGAAATTCCTTTTTCTACACATATTTTCTCATCGAGTGTATTTCAAATTTTAATCAACACATAGTTGTACAGCACATGTGGTATAGCATTTAAGGGAGCATTGGAAGAAGTGCCAGTCAACTCTCAACATCTTGCCCAGAAAAAAATGGAAAACACAACCATACATACACACACACACACACAACATACCTCCTGCACCCACCCATTCTTTCTCTTTTTCCCCACTGCCTCACAGACTGGGTTAGAGTCCAGAGCAGATGTTATATTTGCTGCTATTCTCCCTATATGAAGGCTACAACCCAAGTCTGAATGTACTTCCAAACACAGAATAACAGGGGTAGCTAGAGAGTAAACTTTAGTCTACCAAACAACTTCTATGTTGCAGCAAGAGTATATGCTAAAAAAAATTCAATACTGTTATCTGACAATTTCAGTTGGGCACTGGTTTATCTCTATCTCCCTTCTGTGCTTCAAGTCATGATCACTGACTCAGCATTTAAGCTCTATATTTACCTGCTCTGTTCTTAGTGCCTTCCCACAGTCTCAACCACTGTCTCCAACAAAACAAGTTATTTATCCGTATATCCAGCTGAAAAAGTAGTGGATATCAACACTATGGTAAAGCTGAGGTTCAGAGCTAATAACTGCTGAAATTTAGGGAAATGTACTTAATGAGAGGAAAAAAATGGAAAAATGGCAATCAGTCATTTGGGTGTAAATATGAATCACTTCATGGTTTACCATTTTACTACAATGGAATTGTAAATGTTCTCATTGAATGACACTTGCTTTCATTTCTAGAACTACTGCAGCTTCCATGATGACTTTTTTAATACACTTTATATAAAATGCATATTCTTATAACATAAAGTATATTTCTCAGCTCAGAACTGAAGAGAGCTTTTCTGGAATATACCAGGTAAAGCAAAAGTCCAGAAACAAATTCTAAGAGTCAATAACCAAGAATACAGTGTCTTGCCCTGTCCTGGCTATGCCTTCTTCAGTTCATCCTAAAATGCAAGCTTTTCCAGCATTGTTGTAGCAGTTACCCACGTACCTTAGAGAGGCAGTGTACTTTGTTGCAAGGGTTTCACCTCAACAAGCCTATCCTAGAGTAATGCTGTAGTAAAGACTAATCATTAGAGGAAAGACGTATCTTTCCAACTAATCAGATCTATGGACTTTAAGCTTAGAAAATGGATGCCAAGGTCAGTGTCAGACAAAGAGCACAAAACCTTTCAAAAAACCACAAAACAACTGGATAATGACTGCCAGCAAAGTCAAAATAAAATTAGATCAATTTCCTCTGCAGATACTGCTTCATCAAGAGAAGCAGCAATAGCACTGTAAACAAACACCTCAACTCCACGCACTGTACAACCTGTAACTACTGTAGTAAATATACAACAATACTAATGTGGTGCAGAAATGCTGCAGGATCCAAATTCTAAGCTAATAAGCATTTTGCAACCTTTAAAGATAGTCTTGCATTGGACAGTAGACAGGCCAAACACCAACACAAATAATAATATAAAAATGTTTAACAGTGATTTACAGGAGATCCACTCTCTATCAGCAGCTCTGAGCATTCCTCTGATCTACTGAGCTAATGAGAGATAGAGAGAAAGAAAGGCCTAGTCCTGCATCAATCCCTGTGATAATTTCTCCTATTTCTTCTTTTCCCTCATCACACCTTGAATATCCATGGAACATCTGATCATTCAGGGGTACACGAAACAGAGATGCAAAAGTCTTATCATTCAGCATTGTACATATCTAAACTACGACATTAATCATCTCTTAATCTTTGCTGGTCTGACATCTTTTTAAGTTTCACAAATACTAAAAACAGGGCTAGTCATTGTTATGACCCTTGTGTACTCCTGTCCTGGTTCCAGCCAGGAGAGGGTTAATTTTGGTAATAGCTAGGAGGGGCATGTCTAGGATCCGGAGATTATTCTATACCACAGGACAGAGGTCCCTTTTGTTGGGTAGCATGGCACAGATGGGTATTGTAATGGTGAGCACTCATGTGTGAATTACTCATTTCTTGTAAACTGTTATTAATATTGTTTATATTACTGGTTCTTTTCTAATTTCATTTACTATTTCCAGTAAACTGTTCTTATCTCAACCCCTGATCTTCACCTTTTGTGCTTCCAATTTTCTTCCTTATCCTGCCACAGGAGGAGAAACAAAGGAAGGGAGGAGTGAGTGACACAATTTGGTGTGTTTCAGTGAAAACACAAAATTGGGGAATAACATTCCTAAACCACGACATTCCCTTAGGACTTGAATTTGTACATGCCAGTATGCCAAAAGAAAAATGCATCCTTTCTCCTTATCACACACTATCTAACCCCAGAATAGGAAGTGCCTTCTTCAGGATGCTTCTCCCCTGTGCTCAGCCCTCTCCATGAACTGGCAGGCACCGAGAGAAAAGAAATAATTTACTTGAAACAGAAAGGAAAGAGAGACAAGTTGATGCTCACAGGAAACCTTGGCTACATTAAAAAATTATAATTATTTGAGTGTATGGTATTGTGTATCCAGTTCTGTAGGATATAAAACATTTTAAAAGGGAAGAAAAACATCCATGTGGGTATTAAAGTGATATTTTCAGTTACAACACTGATGTTAGAATTCAGTTTCTCTTTAAAGACTTTTCTTATACCAACTCTCTAGGATTTTTTTGTCTATGTAGCCAGACAGGAAAACACTCTGCTACTTGAACTCATGCAGTGAATCACTCAATAAATAACAATGTCACTGCTTAGAGCTCTAGGAAAGTAGCCTGTTCAACTGGCAGAACCAGTCCTTAAAACATTAAAAACCCAGCCAAAACAAAAACAGACACACAAAAGCCAAATCTCCCTTTTTGGTGTCATGGCTTTAACTTATTACTTTCTTCCCCTTCTTACAGTTCTTTTTGACAGCCCAATCAGGTTCCGTTAAAGGGGCATCGACATGACAGCAGTAGCACAAGATAAGTCTCTCCTAGAATGCTGAATCTTCCATTTAGTCTTATTCACCTTTCCAGCTTGCCTCGCAAGACGAAATACCTCACTTTGGTGATGTTACTTCTCAGTCACACTGCTTGTTCTCCATCCACTTCCACAGTGCTATTATGTTACCACACGTACAATCACAGAGTGTGTTCCAAGAATATATTGTATACCATTTCCCTTTCCTAGCTTAGAAACAAAAATGGCAAAGCGATCTTCTGAAACAACAGTGCGAGACTATCAAACCATTATAACGTGAGTAACAAAAGCATTGATACAATAGCTGAAAACATCTTCTTATGTGACTGACCAGAAAAGCCCTTTAGACATCTTAAAAGTATACAAAGGGAATCTTGATATTTATATGGATGATGGGGGGGATGTTGTTCAAACTAAACTCTTAATACGTCAAGATGTCTGAAGCATGATCATACAGATACAAACTTCCAGAAGACCAAACACCTTTCGAGGAGTCACGTGGATAACACTGGATGGAACGTTTAATTACTGCACTCACTACAGAAATATAAGCTCTTTATTTCAGCCTTATTCTTAATAATTCTTTGGTTTAACGAGGTCCTTTCATGTCACAAATGTGATTCAAGATCCACAGTACACATCTGCTCACGTGGAACAATTACTCCCGCCGCTGTGTCTGGTTCGGGCAGACCGGGCCGCAAGGTCCCTCCGCCTCTAAAACCAAAAGGTGTCTTCCCTTCCACTGACGCGCGACTCGCCTACGCACGCGAGGCCTTCCCGGCCGCGCCAGCACAGCCCCCGGGGCGGCCGCGGCTGCCGGGGCCCTGCAGGGCTCTGCTCACGCTTTGGGGGCCCAGCCCTCCGCTCCGCTCCGCTCCGCTCCGCCCCCGGGCTCTCCGTCGACTGCGGCCGGCTCCTTCCCGCCCTTCCCGGGTCCCGCTCCCTCCCGCCGCCGGCTCCTTCCCGGGACCCGCCCCGCGCCCCCCGTACCTTGCGCCGCGCGCTCGTGTCGTATTTGTCGTTCCTGAAGGCGCGCGCGTTCTGGTGGCGCTGGGGCCGCGTGCGCGACACGTTCCCCCTCTCCGAGCTCATTCCCGGCCCCGGCCCCGGCCCCGGGCCCGGAGCGTTCCGCGGGGCCCGCACAGGCCCCGCCCGCACCCGGGCGGAGCCTCCGCGGTCGGGGCGGCGCTCCGGCTGCGGCAGCGGCTGCGCCCCGCTGGCGCTGCGGAGGGCGGAGCCGCCCCCGGCCGCCCCGGCAGCCGCCGCGGCGGGGCCTTCTGCGGGCGAGACGAGGCCGGGCGGCGCTGCCAGGGCCGCGCGTTTTCCGCCGCGAAGCCGCAGGCGCCGGCCGGGGCGCTGAGGGCTGCCCCCCAGCACAGCCGGCCCGGCTGTCGGCAGAGCGCGGGGCCGCCGAGCGGAGCGCCAGGTGCAGGTACGGGCTCCCCTGCCTCGGTCACGGAGAGCGGGGCTGGGCGGTGTGGGGATGACCCGCTGCCGCGGTGTGCGGGCGAGCTGTTCCCCCGCAGCCCCGGCCGCCCCAGCCCCCAGACGGGGCTTCGGAGCCGCGCCCTTTCCGCGCCGCCCGGCGCTGCCGTGAGGCGGCCCCCGCGGCGTGCCCGGGCCCGACCCGGGCGGAGGGGCCGGCTCCGGCCGCCCTGTCGCCGCCGCCCGGCCCGGGTCTGCCCCGGCGCTCCTGTCTCCGTGGTCTTCCCCCGGACGCCTTTGTTGGAAGCGGGCGCGCTGCCGTGTGACACGCTTGCCTGGCTTGAATTCAGTGTGACACCTGGCTTGCCTGGCTTTTCTCGGGTCTAAACAACTCTCTTCCTGTCACCGCTGTGAACTTCTGCGGAGCCCTTTTCAGATACAGACACTTGAGGAGTTCATCTAGTTCTCGCCAGCCCGGTTTAGTTTATTCCTTCAGCTTCTGCTGTTGAGGGTGGGAGTGATCCTGGCCTTAAAATTGCTCTGAGGTATTATTAGTTTAAAAGTTTAAAGTATTCGGTCAGAAAATTAACTTGGAAAGTTGGTGACTGCGGAAGTCAGAAGAGAACGCCCTGAGCGCGGAGCGGAGTCAGGGGCGGAGCTCCGCGTTCGTGACCGAGCGCCCGGCGCGGGGAAACGCTGGAGGGCAGGAGGGGCACGGCGGGGGCTCCGGCGCCTCTCAGCGGGAGGGGGCTCTGGCAGAGCAGATCCGCGGTGCAGAGTGTTCTTTGTAGCGTGCAAGGCATTATGTAATTGACTTAATCCCACAGGTGTCTATCTGGGACCTTTAGAGAGTCAGTTTGTTTCCTAGGTGATAAGGAAGATCTGGATTTTTCAGTTAATGTTCCTGGATTCCTTTTTTTTTTTTTTTTTTTTTTCCCAAACTGTGCCATTAGACTGTCCTGAGATATAGGAAGTAACCAGGTGCAGATAAACAATATTTCCATATACGTTAAGCTAGCTACAATCTGTGAGAGTAGTAAAGGTTTTTATTTCTTCACAATCAAATTAAAAAAAAAGGTGAAGTTTTGTTTCTATCAGAATTCTCTTGTTTTAATGTAAGTTGGTTTGCTCTTTGAAAACCACCTTAAATAGTTATTTCACAGTATTTCGTGGTATGGCTTTTTCATTACTGAATAGACTTCCTGTTGTTTTCTGGAGCTATTGTGGTTTCTTTCTTAATATTCTATTAATACAATCCTTTTATAAAGTAAACTTTTTTTGTAAATATTTTGTTTATTGAGCTACTGCTGGTGTAGGTAAAGAATGTTCATATTCTTCTGTTTTTTCTTTAAGCAAATGTTGAAATAAATATTTAAGGTGTACTTCAGAAGTGGCCTGAATTCAGTTTTTTGTTGTGTTGTGTTCAACGAATGTGTGAGGGAAAATACTTTAGAATTTCTTGTTTCAGTAGTATATAATGAAAAATAATAATTTTAAACAAAACCAAACAAAAACCACAACAAAAAAATCACATACAAAAAACCCTCAAAGCTTTTAATATCTTGCCTTGTACAGTTAGAGCAACACTCAAATTTACAAATCAGCAGCTATATTTACAAGGTTGACTTTGTTCTTGTTCCTATGAAATAGGTATTTTAATATAACTATTATTTAATGTAAATCTAAGATTTCTAGATAAGTGTGCGCAAGGTTAGATCTTTTGAGGCTAATATGTAGTGAAGTATTCAAAGATATGCATAATAGGTCCCACTTTCTTGTTATGATTTGCAGAGAGAGAAGGACAGGAATAACTGCTTATAGAAAAGAACATCCTAGGAATCACAAGATAAGTATTTGAGATGTTCTTAGAGATTAGATAGACATTTTCACCCTTCTTCTTTTAGCCTTGACAGGAAGGTTAATTGCCAGAGAATGAATTGAAATTACTGCCTGTGAGCAATTTTACATCTGTAATTCTATGTTACTTCTTTATTCATAAGACAATTAAAGAGATAAAATTGGTAAAACGATCTGGCCCTCCTTTTAAAGGCTGTCCCAGAAGGGGTAGGTGATGCCACCTAGGTCTGTTTTATTTCTCAGCCTCTATTGGCGCAATAGAAGTGTATCAGTTTTCTGCAGTTTCTTCCACAGAATTTTCCTACTCTATTAATATGAAGAATGCAGTATAATTTTAAAAGGGATGTATCTTTCTCTCATTATGTTCTTTATACTGTTAGTATATTTTACCAGGAGTAGGAACTGTGTTTGCAGAACATTACTGACATCTTTATTGTTGAAATGTCAAACAGAAGGTGAGATAGTTATGTTGTTGGGATGTGTTGACCTCAGAGTCTGATGATGCTACTGTAATGAGAGCAGCGATTTACATCATACATGCTCAGAAAGTGTTAGACTATAACTTAGGTATGCACAACATATCTTAGTCAAATGAGTCCCATTAAAGTTACTCATCCGTACTTGTGGAACTGTATGCTTAAGCTAATTTGTGGTTGGGGTTGTTTTTGCCCCGGTTTCAGTAAGAGTTCAGATAAAGCATACATCAAGCTCCTTTGTTATTAGAGTGATTTTTAATGCAGCTTCAGATGTAGTGCTTTGTTCACTTTCCATGAATTATGTTTTAGATTCAGAGTGACTGGTTTCCTGGGACTGCTAACCCTCCCAGGCTTTTACCGGTGCTGGTTAGTGTTTAAGAAAAATCACAAAAGCCCTTTCATTTTAGTTTTTACCATAATAATTTCTGCCTGGAGGAATCACTAGGAAATATTATTTTCTAACATTAAACTGATCCAGAAACCACTATTGGTGAAGTAACATTTAGTTTAGTCCTTCATTGAAGTATCTTTCCTCATCTTTTGAGGAAAGATAATCTATCTTTGGTTGACATTAAATTATAACATCTGCTGGATAACTACTAGGTTGAAATGCTGATTCAGTTGTAAACAGCAATATCAAAATTACTTTATACACCCTGGGGACTCTTACATCCTGGTTCCATTCCAGATCTGGAGTTAGGAGCACACTCGTGAATACAATGAATGACAAACCAGTTTCAGTATAATAGAAACATTGTTTGCATTTAGTTGAAGGTATCCTCCTGAGGAAGTTCAGCGGGTGTTTTGTGTCAGATTTGTTCAGTTAGTGATGCTAGGGTTCTGCTGTTTTTCTGGGGTCTTCTGAGTGAAGAAAGTAGCATATATTTGTTCTAAAGAAAAGGGTTGTTGTTAGCCATGATTTAGATGGAGAATGACTCTGGAATTAGAATCTTTAGTTTCAGTACACAGATCTGCCATTGGATTAAAAGGACAGTATATAAGTCTGCATTAGTCTAGTACAGGGGAGAAATAATGCTTCATTCATGGTCTTCAGCATGCCATTTACCATATGTGGTGACAGCCCATTTTTAGCACATTTAAGCTGCCTTGGAGCACAGTACCATTTCAGCTGGTTAACTGTGATTACTGCAGCACTACCCTGGGTGTGAATGCCACAGGCCAGCTTCCAGTCTTCTGAAATTACTTTGACAAATAACAAACATTTTCTGCGTGAGATCATGTTTGTAGTGTTGCTGGGCTGTTTGTCGTTAAAAATAATGTAAACTGTTATAATTCTTTCTGACAATTGGATAGGGAAGAAGTAAGAAATTCTGTAGCCATCATTGAATGCTGGTATACAGTGCAATCTGTTGTTCTTCAGCAGACCAAGCTATTTATACCTCACTTTTGGAGGTACATATTCTTTTAAATTTTTCACAAAAATAATATCCACCCCATTAGAATACAGTGTAATATCTAACTTTGCCTTCTTCTTTTCTGAAAAGGTAGGAAAACTCACTTGGAATGGATCTGTTTCATAGTTTCTGATAGAAGTGTGATTGAGTACATCTTGTCAAAAAAACCAAAAACCTCTTGAGGCATCACATGAATATCTTTGGACTATGAACATGAACTTACTATGTAGAGTTGAAAGAAGTTGTTCGTTTGGTGCTCACAACTGTAAGAGAAGTAAAGAAAGGAAAAAAAAGTATAAGGGTTTTTCTGTGCAGCCTAAGCCTTTTGCCAATCCCTAGACTTCCTGCATAGACTTATTCCACTTGTCCTGACTTGTGGGTAAAAATGAAACTTGATGTTCATATAATCTCATCTGACTGATGAGAAACAGAAAAAACATTGATCGAACAGATTATTCCAAATTTATGTGAATAATTGTGCTGATTACATAGATACATGAGGTTATTGTTACTTTAGCTGGCAGGAATATGGTCATTTATTCAGGATCTTTATTTAAGACACAATCTGCCTTTATATAAAGCCAATCAGTACACCCTTCTTGCCATCTCTTTGTAGTGCTGATCTGCCATTTCTAAACATCTATGTCTTCCCTCTGCCTTGAAGAAAACTAGAGTCTTCGAGTGAAAGCATTTGGCTGCAGCAGCCTCTTCTTTTGTGCTCTACAAAGAGAAATAGTATTCCAAGAATGCTCCTGCTGTTTGTCAGACTGTCTTGCTGTGCCTCTGCTACTTTGCAAGTATGTTCCATGTATCATGTAGAGTATGCATTCATACTCTACCACAGGGAAGAGACCATTCACACATCCAATAATATGAATAGTTGTTCTGTGATATTTGTTTAAGTGTTTTTACGGCAGTGTCCCTGAAGCTTTTTTAGAGAAATTTATGCCAGCCTGAAAACTGTACTTGTATGCAAGTTAGAGGGCAAAAGTTGAAATGTGATCTAGATCTTGTCAGTTATTATAGTTATCAGTAAGATTCTGTTGTCGGATGGCCCTAATATTTCTGAAACAGCATGGTGCTGTTGACGTCTGAAATCTGCTAGTTTTATTCCCATTCTTAAACCAGCCAAAGCTGGTATGTGAATTGTGTTTCTGTTCACAGGAACTTGTCAGGAGCTGAATTTGAGACCTGTAGATAGATTTGATATTAAAAAGTTTTTTAAGTTGAGGTGAAATGTCAGATGCCTTAACACTAGGAAAGTAGTATAAATGCTTACGTGTGCTGATTTGCAGAATGGAACTTGGCAAATTTGGTCACAACAAAGGTTTTTCCCACCCCCTCCTCTGTTCTCCATGCTGTAAATTAAGAGGACATATTGTCTGCTTTTAAGAAAACATTTATGTTAGCCAGTACATGGATGAGTTTGTATCTGGATTTTAGTGTACTAAAGCTCTACAGTGTTTGCTAAGACACAAATATCATCTTGTTTTGCCTTCTAAATTATGACCTTCATGCACCGTTGATACTCCTGATACTGCTTACAGGAGCTGATACCTCATGACTGTAATACATATTCTCTGTATTTAAAAAATGCTGTAATGATATTTGGCTGCAGAGATCTGCATAGACTTAGTATATTGCAACACTGCAATGTATTTTAATTGTTCTTTGAAATATATGTCTTTGTCAATGGGAAGAACGCTTTTCGTAATGTGTTAGGATGTGTTCATTTCCCCCAGAGAAGCTCCAACTCATGCTTGTTCTTTCTCTGGGTAATCATATTTACTTTTGATATCTATCAGGGCTTTAGAGTTGTCACTCTTTAATAATATGTTCATTGTGAGGTAACTAATGATATCAAATTAGATATAATATGAAAATATATGGGTATATATATTTAAATCTATATTTTGTTAAGTATTTCCACTAAAATTTTGTATTATTTCCCAGAGACATTGTTTACATTTTTCATTGCTTTTCCCTTTTTTAAAAAAAATTTTTTACTGTAGGATTGTAACTAAAAACTGATATCATTCTCTCTTTCTGTTTCAGACTAGAAGATGAATAATCTTTCCTTTAGTGAACTGTGTTGCCTGTTTTGTTGTCCACCATGCCCAGGGAAAATTGCATCCAAGCTGGCATTCTTGCCCCCTGATCCCACATACACACTGATGTGTGATGAGAGTGGTAGTCACTGGACTTTACATCTCTCAGAGCGAGCAGACTGGCAATATTCTTCTAGAGAAAAAGATGCCATTGAATGCTTCATGACTAGAACAAGTAAAGGTAACAGGATTGCCTGTATGTTTGTGCGTTGCTCACCTAACGCCAAGTACACTTTGCTCTTCTCACATGGTAATGCTGTTGACCTGGGCCAGATGAGCAGCTTTTATATAGGACTGGGTTCACGGATTAATTGCAACATATTTTCATATGATTATTCTGGATATGGTGCAAGTTCTGGGAAGCCGACAGAGAAGAATCTCTATGCTGACATTGATGCTGCTTGGGTGGCTCTTAGAACAAGGTAAGACATTAGTTGCCATTTTTCTTTTAGAGTATGGCTTTCAAGTGGTTTTACTTGATTTGCATTGGTAGTGAAAACAGCAATGCTTTATGATGATGATTTTAGGATTAATGGATTCATATCAAAGCTGACTGGTGGTGTCAGTATTAAGCAGGATCAGTGTATAGTACTTATATACTAGAAAAATTGAAATAGGATTAAATTTAATTAGATATGGTTTCATCTTGAATGATTAGAGGGTAATCTTTATTGTCACAGTTTGAAATGTTCTCAGTTTCAAAAGTTCAGAAGGTGGGAAAAATCTATAATAATTGGTTCCCCAGTAGCTGACCCACTGTTGTGGTGTAGGTTAAAGAAAATGCAGGTTGTTTTTTCAAATCATTCTATCACCTCCTTTTATTGTAGGGAGGGGCAGTAGAAAAGGTGTTGTAAGAGAACCTGGTGAGACTGTATTTCTGTATGGTGCTCAAATCACCTTTGTTTCACAATTCAGTCTGGCAGCTACAGCATTTCCAAAGATAGAAACATCCTTTTGTTTTATATAGAAAGATATTTTTGCTAAATAACATGTGTGGTAAAGGTTGTAATGGGTCTGTGTAATTATGTTTGGGGGGGTGTTAAATAGAACAAAACTGGATGAGGAAAGAATGAAAGGATGTTGTGTCTGTGTTCTAAGCCTCTGGTTTGGAGGAGATAAAATTGTAAGATGAAAGACTCTGGAGGCATTCACTGATGCAGGTGAGAATCCTAGGCACCAAATAAGTGCAGCTTCTTAAATTTGAGAGCATTTTTCACCATGATTTTTTCCATTTCGATCAATATTCTTCTTATGTTATAAATACCCAAACAACAAATGCTACTTTTTAAAATATTATGCAATCATAAGAATAGCTGCTCACCAAAAAAAACCCAACTCTCAGCTTATTGTGCATTTTGCACCAAAAAGATATGAAAATCTGAATTTAATATAGAGCATCTTGTCATGGTTTGATCATTGCAACTTGAGCATCCTGTTTAGTAATTATAGCATCAAGGATGTGTCTTAGTGTAATGACATGCAAAGACTCCTTAGGGCCCAGAGTCTGGTGGTTGTTGCAGCGAGTTTAAACTTGATCAATGTAGTATTAATGAGTGGGTTATCCCTTTTCAGTGTTATAAATACAGGTATTGTCTTGCATTTCTTTGACATTATAACAACATGTGATACTTCTTTTCAAAGAAGCGTATTTTGTTCATGTATTAAAGTACGGGAAAAGCTTATTACCATAAACATCATTCAACCACAGAGGACATTATTCAGCCTCATACATTCAGAAATATGCATACTGTGTTGTTATATTTTTTGTTAGGTTTTGGTGTTTATTTTTACTACAGTGGAAAGTCAAGATATGTCTAGATCTGTTCCATAAGCCCAGAGCTGCAATAAGTGCACTGTTGACTGTGGTTTGTAGTTGATAGGTGATCTGCAAGTTAGCTTCTTGGTCAAATACCCAATAACAGTGACCAAAAACATAGTATGGTTTGTGAACAATGTGGAAGACAGTCTGAATTATTTAAATGTACCAGAAAATGGCAGAGAACTGGATGGTGAAACATAATGCTTTTTAATGTCAATTTACAGGCTCTGTTTTATGAACTAATTTGTAATTATTGTCGCTTCTTCTTCATGATAAATGTGTAAGTAGAAAACCTAAAACGATATATGATTGCAATTTGATTTCTTAACATGCATTTTTAAACAATGAAGTGTGTTTTCCCTATACAAATAAGATTGTTCATTATTGATAGGATAGGGCTAATGGCTTTAAACTGAAACATCATAGACCTAGATTAGATTTTAGGAAGAAATTCTTTTCTGTGACAGTGATGAGTCACTGGAACAGGTTGGCCAGAGAAGTTGTGCATAGAAGAACAGATTGCCCAGAGAAACTGTGGACAGCTTCCCCGACCCTTGAAGTGTTCAAGGCCAGGTTGAATGGAGTTTTGATCAGACTGGTCCAGTGGAAGGGAAGGTGGAATTTCATAATCTTTAAAGGTCACTTCCAACCCAAACCAGTCAGTGATTATAATGTCCCATCTAAGCATGCTCTTTTCTGAGCAGATGTTGTTGAGGAGACTTTTAAATACATATTACGTCAAACTGCATTTCTCTCTTCCAGTCAAGAATAACTTCACCTCAGTCCTGTTTGTTGTCTGTATTTATTTTTTGTGTCAAAACCTCCTATAGAAATTAAGTAATTCCCAAGTTAGGGTTGGTCTGCCCCTCTTGTGGATTTTTCAAACATGAACTGAATTTTGTCCATTGCTTAAAAAGAAGTTGGTATTATGAGTTTTATCTGTAGTACTGAGAACAACTCTCCAACTGGGAGACCTGGTCTTGTGCTTGTATCTGAATGATGGATGTATCAGGAAGAAGTTCAGCATGTAAGTCTGGAAATACTGGCTCACAGAGTTTGGTTATCTGTCCATGGTATTCTCTTGAGCCCTGAGACACTGCTCAGCTGTGTTTAAGTACTTGATGAATATCTGGACCAGAACAGAGACTTTGAGGATTTGCTGCCATATTGATTCACTTTCCTAGCATAGCTTGTACTGTCATGTTACACTGACATTATCTTTAGCATTTTATAACTTGTTCTGCAAAATCAAATTAATTCAGTGAATCACTTGCAGGATAAATGTCAGTATAGCTCTAACCCCTTTGAAATTCTTGTTGATGAGATAAGAAAGGGACCCTAGACTTTTAAAGTATGCCTCACAACTTATTATGTGATGAAGAAAAGAATGGAGAAATTACCAGGAGCTGGTCAGTTACCCACAGCTCCCTACATTCCCTGTTCTGAGAAATGGGTTCATAGAACCCAGCACTAAAAGCTTTCTCTGGTGTTATTGAAATACTGATGTGGACTTAATTCTACCGTCAACAACATGGATTGTGATGAAGACTTGCTAGCATCTTAAGTTTTGTGTCTTGGAAGGACAGTCCAGATGCTCGTCTGTAAATCAGCACAACTGTCCAGTGGGGACTGGACACTTGGGGTGAAATAGTCTGGAACTAGTATTGAGGGTGACGATGAGATTTTGCTGTAAGGGTATATGAATATTACCATTCATGTAAGTGAATATAGAAAGCTAATTTGGCAGTGGATGAGAAGAGGTAAACAGCAGATGCATATTCTGAGTTGTGTTCCTATTCTTTACCTGTTTTGAGTGTTTTAAGAGGAGCAGTAGATACCTATATTAGATGCTGCCCATGAAAGGAGGCAGTGTGATTCACTGCCTTCATCAGGTTTGGAAAAATTGTACATTATTGCATATTCATGTGCATGGAACTGTATAAAAGCTGCAAGTGAGGACATTCTTTTTCTGTCTGTCATCGCTACCAAGTGTTGAAATGCCAGGAGTCATTTTGGGATACGCCCATTTTCTGCTGTTTTGGTGTCTGAAGGCCTTTGATGACACCCTGGTAAGAATGGAAAGATTTAACCAGCCCCAGGCAAATGCAGGGTAAGTGGTGCACATTCAGAAACCTCTGAAGACTTGCCAGAATTGCTTCATGACCAGATTGACCTGTAAGAAGCCAAACAGCCTTTTAATTGTTGTTAGTCATGGAATGTCTAATAATTGAAAAGTTGAAGGGTAAATCTCACCATCAGAACTGATGTGTTGAAGTGGACAGAATGTCCATAATTTGAACAGCCAGATATAAGAATGAAATTGAATCTGTTTGGATGTTGGCCAGAAGTGTTCATTTGAGAATTCAAAAATTAATTTTCTTCCTTTGGTCCAACAGTCAGTGTGGTTTTTTAGCTGGAAGTTGAGGTACAGTAACATTGTATATTTGGAGAGAAATTGAGCTTTTATTTAAATTGACTGGGAACAGTATCACAATTATCATGAAGAGAAATCTTGACAATGGAACAAATATATCAGGAGCATTGTAAAGTTTAGAAAAGGCCAAACCATCATGAGAGAGGCAGAAAGGATGAAGTTTGTTGGTTACTGTAGGTATGGTCAATGGGCTTGCTTCTCACAAAACACAGTTCCTTTTTTCTTCTCCCGGTGTTAAATATTGTATACACAAGGAGGGGAACGTGCATCTCAGTTGAGGAAGAGCTGTACACTTAAAAATTTTATTTATGGCCTTGATAGTTAAAAGTGTGGATGATGTTCATGCCCTTCACATTCTGTAATTTGCAACTGTAATTTGTGTGTTATGTCCATGATAACGAAAGATTCTGAATGTGCATTGAAAACTTCCTCAGGATGTTCCCCCTTGTTCCATGTGTCCCAAGCACAGGTGTCAGTTTTCTGAATGTGTGTGTTGCAATAGGTTCACAAACAGTGGCTTCTCTAGAGCATCTATTGGAACTCTTCATTACTGTAAGCTTGAGAGGTCTTATGGAACATACACCCTTCTAACGTTGATTTTATTGATACTTTATTTTTGTATAGTGAGTGAGTCTTCTAGATTAAGAACAGTAATTCAGAAGTAGAAAAATAAATTCCTTTCTGTCTCCCTTACATATATCAAGGTCAAAATGGCAGGTATTCTTTAAGAGCCTGACAGTGTATCCTGGTAATTCCACATGGTATTTGGTTCTTAAAGGTAAATGAAGTTTAAAAAAAACAAAACAAAACAAAAAACCCAAGCAAACACCAAAAAAAAAAAAGGGCAAACTAACAAAAAACACACCTTTGCTGACACAAGTTATCTAAGATTACTCGAGTGGACAATAGTGTTTATGTTAGTCCTGTTATCAACTTAATGAGCTTTCAAAGATATTAACAGTTTTTACAGTATGTCTTTGACCTCTTGTCACCAGAACTCCTTGCAGCATATGGCTTTGTAAATGTAATGTTCCTCTTCCTCAAGATGGCCTCTACTACTAACGCACTGATTAAGAGAACAATTTTACTGCCACCTTTTCTCTTGATCTGACCCGTTTTCATTTGGGAAAGCAGCTGAGTATCTACTGATAATTTTATACAAAACTTCTTGGAGCTTCACTGGCATTTATGGTACTATCAAGAGAAGTAGACAAATTTTATGACTAGGGAACTTAACAACATTTACCTTTTAAGAATTCTTCTGTTTTAGATTGTAAAGCTATGCTTTTGAGAGATAGCAACTGAGGAACAGTTGGACTGTTTCCCAAACAGTTCAAAAGCCTGTTCAAGGGAAGAGCAAAGACTGGAAACAAGCAGATGTTGATCATCTCTAGTTTTCATCTGCTTGGATTTTGTTATTTGGGAGAGAGGGGTTGATTGGATTTTGTTTTTATCTCTTCAAGCCAAAATATTCAGAAGTCGACTTTGAACCAGCACTTCTGGTTATTGGCCACATTATTTTAGTTTGCAGTTTGCAAACCAAATAGTTTCTGCTGGGCACTGTGAGACAGACTGTTTGACTGTGGTGGAGAAAGGATTACTTTAATCCAAATATAGTAAATACTTTTCTTGGATTATATTTCTTGTTACCATCATTTATCTATCTTTAGGCTGAAGGAATTTGATCTATAAATAGGGGAAAGAATAGTGAAAAGGAGGAGGATATATGTTCCAAAATATACTTTTAAGTTGTGCTTTAATTTCCTGTGCCTCTTGTAAAACTCAACATCCAAGAAAATGTGTGATAATTTGTAAGGTTTATTATTTTAGAACTGTATTATGCCATAATGTGCTGTGCAAACTCATGCCATACTAATGACGCAAAGTGTTGGGTAATAATACAAGTTTTATTCAGATTATATGGAAGGGAGAGAAGGCCATGCTGTACTTTCAGAATGGAGAAATGTGAATTGGGAGATTAATTGTTAAAGGATATGTACTAGGCTGTTCTCAGGTGTTTCAGAAGAGATGCAGAATAGTGAAAATCTTACATTTGTTTTTGTTTCAAAGTTTTAATTTATAGTAATTTTGTGTGTTGGAATTTTGAGAAAATCTTATTAATCAGAATGTTTGAACTTTTCTGTGCTCTGAGAACTATTGTGAGGTGGAGGGCTTGCTTGTTGCGGGCTGATGATTGAGACTTAGTGTTTTAGAAGTCTTAATTTGATCATGATGTAGTTATGAGTAGAAACTCTTTCTAGGAAACAATGATAGTAATTAAGTAGTCATGATAGAGCTAAACTCCGTGAATGTCTCTGTGCTAATACTTTAAAAGCTTTTGTATTTCACTCTATCAGAAAACAATTTAAATGAATAGATCAGTGATTAAATAGGCACTGTTAGATGTGAACAGTGGATTTTCAACCTGATTTAGAAAGTTTATTGGGATGCCTAGTAAGTTCTGCTACTGACACTTAGCATTTTAGTAATACTAAAGTGTGATTTTGTTTTTCTTGATATCTTCCAAGATACTAATTTTTTTTATTAACTGTTTATTACATACTGATGTAACACATGCAATGTTTTTTCTGGGTTACTGAAGAGTAGTTGTGGATTTTGGCTTTATTTGTTGGTTGATAATTTGAATGTCTTGGTACACGTGAAACATCTTTTTTTCCAGTGTTCCTGATTTTGAGTCTTTTGGGCTTCTAGTGTTTGCTGACCAATACAGTTACTATACACTTATTTACCCATGTTTATAAGATACTAGAGAATTTTTCATTGCCTCTGCTTCCCTGACTTTATTTGAGGTATGAGAAATATACGAATTTGGTAACTTCTTTGTGAGTATGGGTGTTTTTATATGGTGTTGACAGAAAAGATGCATGCATTTATTGTAGGTGAGGTAACAGGTGCACTTTTCTTCACTTGGTTTTCATTCCTTTTAGAACTACAGCAGCAAACATTAAACTCACCTCATGCTGTTCCACAGTGGTATTAGGCTAGCCTGCTCTATCTTGGAAAGCTGAACAATTTTCTAATAATGCATAAGTACTATTATTGGTGTTTGGTTTTTTTGGTTTAATTTTGGGGTTTAGGTGGGGGGCAGGGAGAAGTTGGTTTGTTTGGTGGTATTTTTGTGGAGGAGGGGCTAGGGGAGCTTTTTCATTTGGGGACTTTTTGTTTGTTTATTTTGCTTTTATTGCAATGCGATATCTCTTCCTGGTTTTTTCTCTCTCAAGCATAGTCAATATACACTGTTGCATTCTGACCTGTGCTAACAGTATTTGCTTAGTATATGTCAAGGTATCAGCAGCTCACTGCTGTGGGCACTGTTCTTGCGCAGGTTACATTATCCTTTCAGACTTTTCCAGTGTTAGTTGGTGTGGAGGTTTGAGTTGGCACCCTGCCAAGCTCAACTGCTGGCCACACGGATTTCCCCCCTACCCCCCCGAGAAAGAAGGGAAAAAGGTACCAAAAAGACAATTGTATTAAAAGTATATATATATATATTCACATATATTACAATTATATACAATCAAACACTA
>JAWWEE010000085.1:4626676-4641348 GCA_035221455.1 Xenops minutus
AGGGAATACCTTTCCCTCACACTTGACAGGAGGCACCTCCAGATGATGAGAGTTTCTGTCCTGTTCCCAGTCCCCCTATCAATGTCCACATCCTGGGACAGGGATCCCAGTTGCTTGGCTTCACTACCATCTAGTTTCATATCACTGGCTATGATATCCCAGCACTGGAGTAGTTCAGGTCACCTGCAGCTCACCCAACTGGTGGTTGAAATCTTTTCTCATATCTTGTAGTTCATGTGGGAATAGGGGTCAGGTGACTATCTCTGGCCCTGCCTCCTCCTTCTCTTGTGAGGACCCTACTTGCTCTTGTTCTGTCACTGAGCCAACTGATTTTAGTCTTGGATTTCTTTTTCTGTATAGGGGTGACTGCTGCGAGCATGGATTGTTCTTCTGGTTCAGCTGCAATTTGAGTTGCCATGGTGCCTGTTAGTCTGTTTTTCTCTGCCTGCCCCTTAGGGTGCTGTCTAGTATTGAACTGTGTCTGGTGAAGAGTAGCCAGGGCCCGGCACACTGCAGTAAGTTGCTCCTCTCTGGAGTTGCCACAGCATTCTCTTTGCAAATGTTCTGTTCACAGGGTCCTGTAGTTGTTCAGGCATGAACTTCCAAACGATTGGAGCAGAATAATCCTTCCAAAGCTGGCCAGTTTTCTCCCACATTCAGTGCCACTCCTGACTATCCACTCTCAGGTAGATTTTTGATCGACCTTCCTAGAAATGTCTTTCTTGACTCTAAGTGTGGTGTGGACCACACTAAGGAGGCCTGGCAGACTTAGCAACTAGAACATGCAAAGGGAATTCAGAATTCTCAAAAGCTGTTGTAACAGGTCTGAAAGAGAAAAAGGGGTTGAAAGGTTGGGAAAATTATCCCTGTTCTCCCAGAGGCTGGGTACGATTATTAATTAACTTCCAGAGGCAGCACACAAGGCCAGGGCAGGAGAGCAGCACTGAATACACATCCCAAATGACTGTCATTGCCCTTGATGTTATCATGTCCTATACTCATATCTCCCAGTACAATAAAGCAGTTTTGATCCTCCCCCTATTCTTAAAAGTATCATTACAAGGAGCACATCTGGGAACACAGACAGTGTTAGGTACCACACCCACATGAACAGACCAGGCAACATTTGATTAGTGGCCCCTGTCTGATAGACAAATACTTAGATCAAATTTGTTTCCAAACTGTTCTTGGTAGGTTTGTTGTTATCTCAACCCTTCATGCCCTACGTTGGGTGCCAATTAAAACTATTGTGGCTGAATATTAAGCCCCACGCAGCCACTTTCCTCCCCCCCACCTCCATCCCCTCAGGTGAGAGAGACAAAAGGCAAAGATCCTGAGTTAAGAACAATTTACTGGAAACAGCAATGATATAAGAAAGCAAACAGTAACAACAGCAATATTAATAAAAAGGTATACAAAGAGAGGGTGATTTACATACAAAAATTGCTCACTGGCTGACCCAGTGTCAGGGGGCTGTGTGCCCCCCAAGACAAAGAAGAAAATAACTGACAGACCGTCTGTACCCATGTATTTCCCTCAAGCCCAAGACAATGAAAAACAAGAACAGACAAACCCTCTGCTCGGGACCAGCATTACCCCACTGCTCCATTCAGTGCTCACTGCCACAGAAAAAGGGAAGCAAGGGAGAATCTCTTTCCCCTGCTCCCTGACCATGACAGAAGATGGCAAATAGCAGTGTCTTGGCCATGCCCACAAGGCTCCAGGCCCCCTTATGTCCAGGACAAAGGGTGAGGACAGTAAACCACCCTGGGGTTTTGCTGCTTAGCCATTTAAAGGAAAGGAGTTAATATGGCAGTGATTTATAAGGCATTCGGTCTAGTTGAGTGGAATCACAGTACAACTGAGGTTGGAAGGGACCTCTGGAAGTCATCTTGTCCAACTGCCCTCCTCAAGAAGTGTCACCTAAAGTTGGTGTTCCAAGGTCATGTTCAGTGGCGTTAGGGTTAGGATTAAGGGCAGCTAACCCAGCTTCCCTGGGCAACTGAGCCTGTGCTAGTCAAGCTCATGGTGAAAAAGTTTTACCTGGTGTTTAGGAGGAACCTCCTGTTTCTCATCTTGTGCCCGTTGCCTTTGGTTCTGTCACTGGGAGGAGCCTGGCTCCATCTTCTTTGCACCTTCCCTTGAGATGATATACATAGAGATTCCTGCCTGAGCCTTCTCTGCTCCAGGTTGAACAATGTGAGGTCTCCCAGTGTCTTTCCTCTTATAGGAGGTACTGCATGGACTTAACATCTTTGTAGTCTTTTGTTGGACTCTTCTGTATCTCCATATCTGTCTTGTACTGGGAACAAGCACTAGGTGTCAACTTACTGAGACTATACTTGGCCTAATCATCCAGATCACTAACAAAGATGCTGAACAAGACTGGATTCAGTATTAACCCCTGGGGTACACTACCAGTTACTGGCCTCTAAGTAGACTTTGTGCCATCATCTTCTAGACCCAACATTCAACTCATTCTCAGTTTATCTCACTGTCCTCTCATACAGACCATACCTCATGAGAATCTTACGGAATACAGTGTCGAAAGTCTTACTGCAGTTTTGGTAGACGTCATGCACTTCTCTAACCCCAGCTACCAGGCCAGTCATTTCATCACAGAAGTTTATCAAGTTGGTCAAGCATGACTTCTTGGTGAATCCATGCTGATTGCTGGAAATGGTTTCCATGGTTAGCTGCTCCATTACCTTCCTGGGGATCAAGCTGAGGCTTACCAGCCTGCCATTCTTTGCACGTTGCGTCTTCAAGTTAGAAGTGACATTTACTTTCCTCCAGACTGCAGTCACTTCTCCCACTTACCATGATCAATCAAAGACTAGGTGGTATTATTTTCTTGCTGTATTTCTCATACTGGAAAAGGGGTGCATTTGCAATGGACAGTGATAGCTCTTCTAACAGGAAAATTAAAGAGTGGGGGATTTTTTGGCTGATTAGAGAAGTGCAGAAACCATATTTCCTTTACTAAGATCTATCTTGCGAGTCATTGTCTTTAGGTTGCTTTCTTTATTCCTCTGAAAGGAAATGTATTTATGACACAGATTCAGGCATATCGTGGGTTTTGTTACAGGATGGTATAAATATTTGCTTGTATCAACAGGACATTTCCAATCAGAGGCTTTCAAATTTATGATGGACCTATTCACCTTACCAAGTGCACCTTCAAAAACTTCATGCCAACTCCAGACAGATTTACCAGTGCAGTTGGATTCTTGATGAAAAATCCATGGCAGATGACACCAAAAAATAATATTTCTCTTGTGAAGTTTGGTCCAAATGTAAGTTTATTACATGTTTTTCTATAGTCTTTTAAATGGCTTTCTTTTCTTCTGTTTAAAATAAGCAGAAAAGGACCCTAAATCATTTTTTCCATGCATCCTTATTCCGGAGTTTCTCTTTTGGTTGGCAGTCACCCAAGGTGTATCCTTTATCTCCAGAGCAAAAAACTTCAATACAACAGCGATGCATGATATGTTACCATAAATGATGCATCGCATATGCTGAAGCTGAAAGGGAGGTTTTGGTAAGATTTTGTAAGGTTAGGTATCTCCTTAGTAATGAATTTTCAGTTGCAAATACTAACACTGTTCAGAAGCAAGAGCTGACCTGAGCCTATCAGTGAAAACAACATGTCTGTTTTGCAAGATTCCACTGTCTTTACCATAAGGTTTTTAATCAACTTTATCAAATTTCTGTGTTTCTGCCAGTGTGCAAGTGTTAGTCTGTGCTTCACCTGCAGAAAAAGAGTTAAAACTTTAATTGTTGTTGTCAGGTTTCTTTGAAAGCCTTCTTTGGAAAGCCTGGTCCCTGGTTTGAAGAAGGAGATCTGGATGGTGACAAGAACTCAATATTTCATGATCTAGATGGTTCGGTGACTGACTACAAGGATACCTATGTGGGCAGAATGGATAATTACTTGATTCAACACCCCAAGTGCATTAATATTACAGAATGGAATGGAGTAATTTGCAATGGGAACTATGCACAGGCTAGTATTCTTGGCTTTCTGTTTGGGCCAAATCTACAATATGAAAAACTTACGGGGTCATGGGTAATATAAGGAATACAAAATTACCTATCTTTGGAGTTCAAACTTTTTTTTGCTTTTTGAAGTACTCCTATATATATTATGCTTTTCAGCCAGTTGTGTATTTATCATATTCCCTTCAACATGGGAGTACAGTATTACGTGCTGCAAGGTAGAAGTATCCTTGCCAAGAGTTACGTGTTGCAGCCCTATCTGCTAAAACATTTTTGCTCTGGAGTTGTTGAATTCCACTTGAGTTCTGTTGGGTTCTTTCCAGAGTGGAGTTTAAGGGTTTTGTTTGGTTGGTTTGTTTTCTGGAGATGTTAAATATCGTCTTCTGAATACAAATGTCACGAGTTTGTTTCCCACTCTGCTTCCTGCTGTATATGGTCATAGCTGATTTTTTTTCTTTTCCTCCCTCCCCTATTTTGTCTGCAGTATGGGCAAAATCTACAAATTTCTTTTCTACTAGTTTTTCAAATAGGACTTTTATTCAGGAGATATTTGTGTATTATGCAACTCAAAATACCAAGTTACAGCATTTTGGTTAATTATGCACTGATTGTGCTTCATTGTTTGATTTCCTTTTGCACAGTATCTAAATCTTCCCCTTTCTTTTCATCCTCTTTATTATCATATAGGTTTATGTCCAAACGTGGAATGGACAGAATCTTTCCATGACCATCATCCGAGATGAGTACCCAGACAATCCCATGGTTCTTCGAGGTATTAATCAAAGAGCTGCCTTTCAACAATATCAGCCAGTAGTGATGCTCCAAAAGGGCTATACAATACATTGGAACGGAAAAGCTCCAAACGTCACCTATCTATATCTCATTAACTTCAACAAGTATGTTTACTTCTTTTCTTGTATTTGATCCATAAGGCAATACTGAAGTTACATCCTGTACAATTTGTGTGTGTGAGAGTTTGCAACTATCAAGAAGACCGAAGCTTGAGTTGTTGTTTTTTTTTCCATAATTACAAATCCTAAAGTGTGAAAAGCAAGAGATTAAACAGTACACTTGCACCTAACAGTAAACTTGCACCTGAAGTTAAATATTTGTCCACTACAGTATCTTTAAGAAAAACTATCTGGAGAAGAAAATGTACAAATAGTGAAGTTGAGCAGAATTAGAGTTTAATAGTCAATCATACTTGCTTTTGTTGTCAGATAAACTTAGTAAATATCTATAAAGTATAAAATAAAATATATTCTGAGAGAATCACAGTTACTATAACATTTAATGAAAGACTGTGCAGAGAGGGGAAGAAGAATCTTCTGGTTGAGGGTTTGGGAACTTTTGTGTTCCTGTTGCTTGTTTTTGAAACTATTTGTTTGTTGTGTATTAACATCTAAACTGCTCCTACAATGACTCATACATTTTACTTGTTTTTAGGAATGACTGGATTCGTGTTGGTCTTTGCTACCAACCAAATACAGATTTTGTTATAGTTTTGGAAGCCTTTCAAAGGCGGTCATCTCCTCTGTCAAGCAAGGTAGAGCGCTACATGCCTGTCTCTTCGATGATGGAGCTTGAAAAGAATAGATCAGACAAGAAGTTTTACTTTGACAACAGTTCTGGGTAACTCCTTGCAATTTGACCCTACTAGAAGATGATGTTTAACCTCAAAATGTTCAGTTCGATAGTGTTAAAAGCAAGTGATTGAGACACCTTCCTAAGACAAAAGCTCTAGTAATAGATCCTAAAAACTCTTTGAAAGAAGGCTTCTCCTTATATGTCTTTACATCTCCAACTTACAGTGTTTGTCACTGAAATACTTTTCAAGAGAACTGCAGTTGCTGGTGTTATTTTCTACCTCATATCTGGGGAAAGTGTGGTATCTGGTGTGCTGCAGAGCAGTGCCTTTCAGGAGTTACTTTCTTAGTCTCAAAGAAAATGTTTGCCTTCATGTTAAATTGAACACTAGACATTTCCAAGAAGCTTTCTCTTCCAAGAATATTTAAAAATTCTGTTTCTGAAAATCCTGTTTTCAGTTTTCTCAAAAGAAGTTAGATATAAGTTCTCTCTCTTTCAAAAGTACATCTGACAGTGGCCAATGAGATCCTTCTGAGAGGTTTGAGACACAGTCAGCTTTCAATAAATTAGGTCCTATGTATATCACTTGTGTGTTTTGCAAGCATTGATCTTATATTTTGAATTTGTTCTCTTTGTCTGCTACTGTGTCTGTGAGTGTAGTTTTTGAAAAGACGTTTATGTTGTTTTGTCTTAAAGCTACAGTGATAAGTTGAATATTTCATAGAACTACCACTGTCATTACTGGTAGAACTACCAGTAATGTACTGTGAACGTTATTGACTATTACACCCTAAATTGCATTTCTTGGCATTTGCAATAGCACAATTCATTGTCCAGTGCTGATGCATGAAGCTGAATTTCCAAACAGTTTCTGCTGCACGTCTGCAAAGATCTTATGATCAAAGAAAATATTTATGCACTGCAATTTGTTTTTTGTATCCTGCAAGCCACTGATTTGAGGACTGGTTCTTCTTTGCAAAGCATCTGCATTCATATTGATGTTTCCTCTAATTGTTAGGAATATCAGATATATCATTAGAGACTTCCTAACTCTAGTAAACTCTAAATACATTGTAAAAGTTTATATAGCAGTGCAGAAGTGAATACTGTAGTTTCTTTGCTTTTGAAAATCATGAAATACAGATCTTAAGGTTTAATATTAACACCTATATTTCCACCAGTTAATTTAGATTATTTTCCCCCTTTTCGTGTAGATTACTTTTTTTATTTCTTCAAGCCAAATATAATAGAGATGGTCACAGTTATTGCTCATCTCAGGGATGTGAAAGGATCAAGATTGTGACCAAAGATTCAGCAAAAGGGATAAGTAACTGCATGGCAAAAGCTTACCCAAAGTACTACCAAGGACCAACCGTCATAAAGCAGATGCCAGAAAAAACTACTGTACCATGTACGAAGTGTGGTACAACTCAGGTAAAAAACAAAACTTTTCATGAACTGTAGAATTGGTGATGCTCTCTACTCACTTTGAGTCCAGATTTCAGTCTTATATCACAAGGTACTGAATTGACTACTTTGCAGTGGTCACATTGTTAATCTATGCCACAAAGTGGGGAGTCCTTTGTAGCACAAAGTTTTCAGATGTTCGTTTCGTCTTTTGTTCACCTCTCACTCCAAGTGCTACAGAGATGGGACATAGATAGAACTGATGTATTGTCTGTACTCCATGCAGGGTGTAGAAAAGCTTTGCTGCAGATACTACATGGCCAACCTTCTCTCCTCTCTTTTTGGATCTTTGCTTATTAGAACAACCTTGAAATTGAATTATCTGTTTCAGCTATATAAGCTGAAAAATATATTAAAATTAAGGGATAAAATGGGCTACACTATATATCATTGTATTTATTAGCATTACTAGTACCATAAATGACAAATGGATGCATTTGCTTTGGAGCATGGGCTGTCTGTTGTAAATTGGCATGATAAAGTGTTGAAGGCACATCAATATGCTTACTTAACTACTACTTAATTTACTTAACTTTTGTTTGATATCCAGGTGGTATTCACCAGTGATCCTCATAAAAACTACCTCCTTGTGCAGATTAATTCTTGTGATGAAAAAGAGTCAAGCAGAGGTCAAGAAGCATTTGTATCTGTAAGTATTCTTTATGGTTTTCTTCTTAAATATCATTTTAGCAGTTTGTATTACAGCAGCTGTACAGCTCTACGTAAAGCTGACCTCAATTTTTTTCACTTGAATTGAAAGATTGGTTCATTGTTTAAAAAACAACCAGTCAAAAAGCTAATGTTTTAACCTCAGAAAGTGAGGCTTCAAAGCTCCATTTTATATTTGAATCCTTTCCTGTTGGAGAGAAAAATGTTCCAGTAAGGGAAAGTTTAAAATGTTTATTTTCATGTTTAAGTCTGGCTGGGTATACACTGATGTCTGGTTTTGAACACAGAAAAACGACACAACCTGGCAACCTGTTAGTTAAATCCATGTTGTTGAAATTGTCCTTGTGCTAACAGATTAGCAAGTTAATGGAATGGGTCATGCAAGCCATTAAACTTTGCTAAAGTCCTCAAAATGGCAGTTACTAAAGAATCCGCAGAGATTTCTGTATTTGTTCTGCTTTGGCCCCTTAAAGCCTAGTGAATGCGACACTGTATAAAAAGTAGTATACTTTGACTTTTCTATTCAATTTCTGAAGAAGACTTACACATGGTGCTGAAAGAGCGTTTGCAGATGGTCTTGCATGGCAGAGCTTAGTCTGCATGAGCCCTTCATTCTTTAGTGTCAGTGTGTTGGCTTGGTTGAATCTGCAGTTATCCAGGCAGACAAATGGCATGTGAGCAGCATAACCTTAGCAGCTACAAACTTCTCCAGGAATGTGTATGCCACTGCCAGAGCAGTAAGTGTGCTCAGTAGGGAAAAACTGGTCTGGAACTGAGCTGTTGCAGTACCAGTTAACTGTACTGTTGTCAGGAAGTCCAGATGGTTCAGAATCTGAATTTTGGCTTCCTGAAGCAGGAAAAATGTCCAAGGTAAGTATTAGGTCACCTGAAGTGTGCAGTATCCCTGTTGAGACCAGGGACTTAAAGGCTCCCATGCAATTTCAGAAGTCCCACTGGCAGCATCCACTCAAAGGGAAAATTGAAGTGATGTTAGGGAGAAACAAGTATTTTAAGGAAATTAGTACATTACTGTGTCTGAACTAGAATAAGATTAACACTGAGTGCAGTAAAATTGCTGTTTGATTCCTATTAACTTACAGAAAGAAAGAAAAAGTTGTTTTCTTTCTCTTTTTCCTCCAATTCAGGTCAATGGCACCATGTTTTCCTTCAAGGATAATGGTATACTTGTTGTTATAATAGATGCCTGCACTGGCACAGTGTTGGGAAACAAATTGTTTTCTGAAGCAGACATTAAGCGTGTAGATGGATATTTAAAATCTGGAATTCCACAAAGGTATGTGTAATGACCATTTATTTCCAAGATATCCTGTGGGCTGTAGCTCTCTTATGAGGATTTAAATAATAGTGTCAATACAGGAGCACTGAAAGTGAGTAAAACAGGTGTCTAGGTTGAGGGAAAAGGGGAAACATAAGGGCGTTTTAATGGATGAT
The DNA here is from genome assembly GCA_035221455.1 of Xenops minutus. Taxonomy (NCBI): domain Eukaryota; kingdom Metazoa; phylum Chordata; class Aves; order Passeriformes; family Furnariidae; genus Xenops; species Xenops minutus. The sequence continues at coordinate 4,635,851 of JAWWEE010000085.1, forward strand.
TTAGCTTTGTTTAAAAAAAGAAAGCAAATTTTGAACATTTTTGGTTTTCTGCCGTTGCTTGTATTTCATCTGAAAAATGGTTTTCCTTAAATAAACATCATAATAACACTTCTTTGCTTAAAACAAGAATAACTTTTTGTTTAATCAGACACTGTCAAGGACTATGTAAAAGATATACTGTTCTCTCCCCATAGGGAGAAAATTGCTTATCATTAAAGATAAAGGGTTAGTGTCAGAAAAAACCCTCACCATTCTAATGTGCTAATTAGGGATCAATATCTGAACTTGACTTCTTGATACAAAATATTGAACTGTATTTAAATTCCACTTTTCAGTGATTTTGAAATTATATTTAAAGTCAGTTTAAAAATGAAAAATTCTAAGGACTGCTTTCAGAAAGGGTTGACTATTTCCATGTCATGAGCACTCTTAAAGAAGTGGACTATGAGGTCAGCGAGCTGTAAAGGCATGTAGCAGAATATTTAAAAAGTGTTGTATTTATAACAGCTGCTATCTCTTTACTTTTCCTGCTGCAGGTCCATTGTTCTACTGAGCACAAGAGGTGATCTAGCAATTCCTAATAATTTAGCAGAAGCCTTAACGTCCCTGGGGACAGCAAAACCACCTTATCTTCACAGCAACGGTTGGTGGAAATTTGCACTTTTTCTCTGATGCCACCTTGGTCTGTGTGCTTATGTTGGCGAGGAACATCTTATTGATGGGGTAGAAAATCTTTCCCTTGCCCCAAAGGTTGTTGTGTAAAGGAGAAACAGAGAAGTGAGTAGCAGTTCTTTGTGCCTGTGGATTATACAAAAAGAATCTTGGGCCTTTTTCCTAAAGCCTGTATTTTGTGCTTCACCCAGTGAATCTATTTTTAAGCAATCTCCTGTGCCTAACTAGTATTTCCTGTTCTAACAAAATTTGAAGCTAGAAATGAGAAGCTTTTGATGTACTGAGGAATGATCACTTTATAAGCCACATGGGGTAGCTCTCGTCCATTCAGACTATTGGTGCAAGCTTGTGTCTCAGAAGGTGGGTTTTATAAATATCCAACTAGCTGTGTTTTCATATTAAGATTTCAGAGTCTTTAATACTGAATATTGAAAAAGGAAATTGCGAAGCAATATTTCCTAGTGAGGTAGGTGGGTAGTTGAGAGCGGGTTAATGTCCTGAATAACGTTGAGAGAATTTCGGAGGAGCATTCCCTTTTCTAACTGGTCATGTATTGTGCTTCAATGAGCTTGGCTGGTTTGGTAATGCTGAGATGCTTTTGTTGCAGGAAGCCTGGCCTTCTTAGGCTTCAAGGGAAACTTTAAGCCATCCTGGATTAAGCTGTTTACTGGTCCTGCTGGGCATGGGCTTGTTCAGATAGAAAAGTATATCCCTTTACAACTGGAAGAGTATGGCTGTGCCAGAGCAGTCAAAAACCGACGGAAAGACCTCGAGCTTCTGAAGAAGGCTACACGATCTCGTTAAAGACTGAGATGTATATAAAAGCTGGGGAAAAAATGTGAACTAACTTATTTTTTAATTTATGACATTTTAAACTATATTGTTATCCAAGTAAATCATGTTATTGTCTGACAGATGTTTGCCAGCATTGACTGCTTGAATGCCAATCTGTGCACCTTCTAGTTGTACAAAATATTAAAGAATTTATTAGTATTTGTATAAACAGGTTTCAGAGATTTTTCAGATGTTTGTATTTACTGTAAACAAGTTCCTTCTGTTTATTATTCCTTTTGTATGTAAGAGGGTGTTTGTAAAAGCCTTAAATTTTTAATAACAGGCGTTGGAGTGCATCTTGGTTTACTTGAAAGATTAACATTAACACGTCCATAAACAGCTTGAATTGATCATTATAACTTACACATTTTCCCTCAGCTGTTTAGGTGTTTTCTTGGGAGTTTATTTAGCAGTCAGCTTAGTTACATTCTCAATCTGCTTTCCAAGGTGTTAAACCCCAGTTTCCCCTGTTCATGTAAGCTGACTCAAGGGGTTTTAACTGCAGTAAAATTTTTGCTTTCCCCTGATGGAGGGGGGAATTAAAGATCCAGCCTGGGGTTGGGTGAGTGTTGTGTACCATGCAACAGTTTTATAAGGCTATGTGTACCACCATGGCATGCAGATCAGGAAATTACTACTGTTCTTTAGCATCACTGTTTATTATTCCCCCTAGATAAGCAGGTGTCTGCAAAGGTTGTTATAGAAAATAGTCCAGATGTTAAGGCTGCAGTCTAGAGTACAGCTTGACTTCAGCTTAGTCTTTTAAAGCCTGTATCTAGAAGGGCAAAGCTGAGACATTGTTATTTCATTTTTTTAGGAAACTTAAGTTTGTACTCTTAGAGTGATTAATTTTTTTTTTTTTTTTTAAATTATATGTAAGGCTATCCCAGCTTTAACTTCTAAATAAATGAAAAGTGTTCTCAGTTCATTCAGGCATGTATCTTCGGTTCATTCAGTTTATAGTTTTGCCTTACCTTTGATTCTCGTAGTATACTCATGTTCTTCATTCCTATTGACTTTATGGTCTGTTTGATTTTTTTTTTTTTTGGTTGCGTTGCAATTATTTGTCCCTTTCTGCAGGTAATGTGAAAATCACTTAGAACTACAGAGCCACAGTTGCCCTTTTTCAGGATCCTGGTCTTCGAAATTAAATTTCAGGGACTGTAAAGATGCATTTCATAATAGGGAACAACAGAACTAAAATGTAACCCCAGTTTTAATAAAACTGACACAGTTCCTTCTTCTTGTATATTTTCTCATTCATTTTAGCTGATATAATGTGTCTACCATTCAGAGACTCTTTGTGCTTTGAATTCAAAATGGAGTGGCTTTTGGAAATTAGCTATATGCCTGTCTTCTCCAAAGAAGTCTAAAACTCTGGGGATTATTTTTTAATTTTTTTTTTGTGCTTTAACGGAGAGGAGGCACAGTAGCAGATCCATTACTCTGTTCAATTGAAATATGCTACCTCAGTGCTACAATATAACTGCCTGGTCTAGTTTAAGTTTCCTAAGTGAGAAGGGAGGGAAAAGGAGCACAAGAGAGATGAAGTTAACAGATTACTGACTTTATTTTTATTACAAAACCAAGCCAAATGGATGATTGTGTATTTTGCAGTTGTTGTGATGCACAGTTCTCTTGTAATATTTTTTAAAAAAAGTCATTATATTAGGAGAAGATGTGGTAAATCTTTAAGACTAGCTATAATGTTTGGTGTTACTATTTCAGGGCAATGTGATTTAAATGCTCTGAGTGCAGTAGTCATAGTGTTTGGGGATTGAAATGGCTTTAAGGCTTCCGCTGTTTTGTGGGTTATGCTGAGCAATGAAGTAGTGATGAGGTAGTGACCCTCAGCCTTGTGAAGTTGGCCATTATTTATTAAATTCTGGTGTTTTAAGCCATGTTGTAAAAATTGTCCTCGGAAGAGTCAAGGGTTTTCTGTTGTAGAGCTTACTGATGAACAATTGGACCTGAAGTTGAAGTATTGTCTTTGGTATAAATTCAAACACTTGATAAATAGTATAAATAAATTTTTACATCTGACAAGGCAATAAAATTTTGTGTGTCATCTGTTCTTGTATCAAGTGATTTCATCATATGTACTGTGTGAATAATATAAAGTATTTTATTTCAAACACCAATTTACCTATAATCTTTATGGAGCATATCCTACTCTTCATTCAGAGACAAGTTAGGAATACTGGGAAAGGAGATACTGGTGGTGACTGAAGTTACAGGCCTGTCTCAAAAGTGAGGCATCTCAAAGTCTGAGCTGCTGAGTATAATTTCAGCTTGCGGGGGCAAGCATTGTTACTGAATCAAGGGCTTCCTATCCATGTCTTTCAGCTACCTGGTGGGAGAGTATAGGAGACTGAACCAGCCTATTCTCAATGGTGCCCAGTAGCACAGAACAAGAGGCTGCGGGTGCACATTGGACTGCAGGCAATTCCACAAGAACAGAAGAAAATATTTTATTGAGTGGATGATCAAGCACTGGAACTGATTGCCAGAGTGGCTGTGTAGTCTTTGTCTATGGAGAAGCAGCTTTAACTAATCCTGCTTTAAGACAGCTCATGACCTGAGCGCTCTCTAGCAGTGGCTGCCAGACTGCTGCTGTGGTTGTGGGCAGTAAAACTCAGTAATGTACTTAGCCTCTCTTTTCAAGTGCCCCAGCCACCACAGCTTGTAAGGTCTGAGCCACCCACTTTCCGTATCTGAAACTCAGTGAGACCTTAAAAATTAGGTATCTCTGCCCCAAATTCGGTCCAAAAGGCATTGTGATTGCCTCTTCATGCTCAGGCTCTGTATACAAACAGATCAATTTCCATTCCTTGCTCAAATGGTGTAGTCTTGCAGTAAAGAAATTTTAAAAACAACAAAGAACAAAAGAATAAATAAACTACTTGGAACGGGTAGCAGATCAACAAGGCACTCTCTGTGACCAAAAGCATTGCTCAAAATCCACTATATGAGGGATGGGGAGACTCATCCCTAAAGAGCCAGTATGATGAAAAGGACATGCTGTAGGAAAATATAATTCTGCATATTATGGGACTGCAGTGACAGCTGAGGCCCAGATAACTTCTGACCCCGCACATAAAAATAAGTTTTTCTGTTTGGGGCAAATCCCACAATTCCCTTCAACTCCTTTTCACACTATGTAGGAAGGATGTAGATCTAAGGATAGTTATCCAGCTGTGACTGAAAATCCCACTCAGCTGGGTTTGATGATAGCTGTATCATATGGTACACTGATCACTGAAAGATTTAAAAGGGTTTGTCATGGTTGTATTTGTTAAAGGTAATTCTTAGTGCCCAGACATCTACGAAGTGCAATGAAAAGCCATAGCTTTTGAACTTAAGAATTGCATTTATGTGATCTTTTCCCAGTCATTACTTTTCTACCTCTTCTAGTCATAGAGCACTTACGGTAAAGTTCTGTCCTTTCCTAGAGTTCACAAATGTATTTTTGTTTTCTAATGCCTTATCCTTGTCCTTTGTCCTAAGCAAGTTAAAATGCTAAGATAATAATCAGTATTGAAGTAGATAAGGCCACCTCTAGCTTGAGAAAATTTACGAGCTTTTTTATTGTATGGTCTGGTAGTATTGCAATTTTGCAGATAAATTTGTACTACCAATTTTAACTTGCTAAAAATGCCCACAAAAATTTGTCTGGCCGTTGACTTGCATGACTGAGAGTGATCTGACTGCAACTCATAGAATTCCACTTCTACCTTTTTATGTGATGAAATTCTGAAGAAATAATTTTTGGATATAATAGGAACAATTTTACAGAGGGGAAACGTTATTGCCACCTCCCAGTACTTAAAAGTATAGGAGAGCTGAAGAGGGACTTGTACAAGGGCATCGAGTGATAGAACAAGAAGTGTCACGGTCCGTCGGGTAAAAAGGAATGGTCCGCACTCGTAGAGGGTGAAACAGGAGTGGAACATTTATTAAGGGAGCACGGGACTTATAAAGGGTTCGGGGTG
>JAWWEE010000085.1:4641448-4656201 GCA_035221455.1 Xenops minutus
ACATTAAATATCTAACTATTAAAAAATTTTAAAACATGGGAAACACTCCAGTATTCCAAGTAACAGTCCACAGATCTGGTATGTGTCCTTCTCATTTTGATGACAACTCCATCCACTCGTGAAAGTCCTTGTATTCTCTGGACTCCCCTCGTACAAAGGAGGAATGGCTTTAAACTAGAAGAGCCTATCTTTAGCTCAATTATTAGGAAGAAATTCTTTACTGAGCAGTTTGTGAGGCACTGGAACAAGCTGCCCAGAGAAGTTGTGGGTGCTTCATCCTGGGAAGTGTTCAAGGCCAGATTGGGTGGGACTTTGAGCAACCTGGTCAAGTGGAAGGTATCCCTGCCCTGGGAAAATGTCTCAGCCCATGGTAGAGGATGTTGGAATGAGATGATCTTCAAGGTCCCTTCCAACCTAAACCACTCAATGAATCTGGGAATTTTGGTAGAGAGCAAACTCAGGATCTTCTGAGACCAACGTAGCATTTTCTAATAGATCATCTTCTACTCTTTTCTTAATCTGTACTGAAAAATTCAGAGAGACTTGTGCTCTCTTGAAAGTTCACAACTGTCACATTTGATGTACAAGGTAGAAATCAGCTTAGTGAGATCACAGAGAAATTTCAAAGTTACCAATCTGTATAAACACTCTCCTTAGAGGCCAATTTCTTAAATTTTTCAATTTCTATTGTATTTAAAAGTACAAAGCAGACTTAAAATGCCTTGCCTGGGAGGCAAATTCTCTTTACTTGAAGTTTATCTTACTTCAAGTTGAATGGGTTAATGGAATAATATCCAAATTTATAATCTTTTTCAGATTGATGGAATGTCATCTTTTTAATATCTGTGAAGTTCTTCATCAGAACATGGTTTATTCCATCTGCAGTGTGTGAACTATAATCTAATAGTTTTCCTCCAACTCTGATACAAATGTCTGTTGTATGTTCTTAGTAATAGCAGGCAACACACAGTTATCTGTGGTTTCATTTCTATTTCTGAGAAATTATTCTATGATGACCATCACTCAGGATAATATATTGCACATTTCTGCTTTTTAATTTTTTAACAGTTTCATACACATTTCCATATGGCAGCATGTTTTGGTTAAGTTTTGCTTTTTAACATTCATCTATTGCTATTAGATTTTTCTCTTCTTCATGGCAGTGAAATACAAAGTGTTAGAAGATATTAGTATCTATACTCACATGAATCTTAGCAGGATGCACAATTGCTATTGGGTTCTTTTTGCTAGTGAGCAGGCAAGTGTAAGAACTCCTCTCAGACTTTAATAGTTGGACATGGAAGAAAATGAAGATACAAGAAAAATTTGTTTGCAGTCTCTTTTCTCCATAAGCCATTCACATATTTCTCCTTTTTGTTTGTAGGCAGAGGGCTCTCCTCACCACTTCCTTCTCAGTCCTTAAGGGCTAGAATGCTGCTCTGGTTAAGTGTCATATTCCCATAGAATTTTCCATTTCTGATAGTTCCAATGTTTTGCTGCCTGTGAATTTCTCTGAGTAATGTCAATCCTTCTTTTCCATTAAATCTATTCCCAAGCTACCTGAGAGAGTGGGTTGCACTTCTGTTTTCCCGCCCTTTTAGTGTATCAACTCTGACTAGAGTTTCAAAATATAGTCTGTCTCTTTGTGGTGATACACCCCCCACTGCCTTCTCGAGCCACACTGTGTTTTCAGAAATGCTCATTAGGCCTCAGCCTTGACATGGAAAATTACTATGACTAAAGCCAACTGTCTTGGACCCCTTACAAACGGTGGTCCTAAGTGTGACCCTTTGAACTTCCATGGACCGCTTGGGCTATGACCAGAAACCTCCCTCTGAGCAGTCACCTTGGAGCAAGCAAACTCTCCAGTTTGCTGAACTTGGAGAATTCTGGTAACCCACATTCATCAAGGCTCAACCCTTTGCCTGATGAGAATGTACAAAGGCATCCACTGTGAGTACTTCACTGAACTTGAGGGAGTTTTTTACCTTGTAACTCCTTTAAGTCTGTATGCATGCACTTGTGAATGTGCTATAGCAAATGTACTGTGAATGTTGCTCTGTTAGTTTCTCAAGTATGTTAGATTTGTAAGTTAGACCTGTGAGTTCCTATTGTGCTTGGTTATGCTTGTAGTAAATTCATTAGAATTTTTTATTAAATTCTTTAAATCTGACTATCACTTGAGTGCTGTTATGTGCTGTTAAAACCTTTAGGCCTAAACCATTGGTCAAATTTAGTTTGGCAAGGGAACCCACTCTAAATCTTGTGACTAAATGGAAGAGTCTCCCTTATTCCTTTTAATCTTTACCTTTTCCCATTCCCAGTCTCCATAGGTAATTTTAGGTCAATTTTATTTTTAGATTGATTGTTTTAGATTTTAGTCTGATTTTTCTCTGTGTACTCTAACTGTCTAGTAGGTAGTAGAGTGAACTTTGCCACTGATTTATGTCGCTTTTGTATTAAACCTGCTTTTACCAATGCCTTTGCCAGTGATTCCTTGAGCAACTTAATACACTCTTTTAACAGAGCCTTTACTCCAAATATACTTCTTTCTTTAAGTTTTCTGGTCCCTGTGACTCACATTGTAGCAACATGTTCAAAATCAGAGAATTGCACAGAAATATCTTTGGCAAATAGGCCTCAGGTGTGGGGACACTGCCCATGTCACAGAATCACGGAATGGGTCAGGGTGGAAGGGATCACGGGGAGTCCTCTGGTCCAACCTCCCTGCTCAAGCAGGGTCATCCCAGAACACATGGCACAGGACTGCTTCCAGATGGTTCTTGAATATCTCCAGTGAAGGAGACTCTGCAACCTCTCAGTGTCAAACTGAAGGAATTAACAGCCCAGAATTTGTGTAAAAATGTTGATTTCTGTGGGAATATCTGGAGGCTGTCTGTTAACAGGGAGGATGTTGGCAGCATTTTCCAGTTGGCCTTGGAGCTGCGAAGGCAGGAAAGAAACTCCCTTCTCCAAATCTTGAGAATTCACAGAAAAAGAGATAATTCACAAGACTTGTCCATTAAATCACCAGCTTAGTTTAAAAGCCCTGATTGTTTTAGGTTTGTAATTAGGTTGCAGTTATCTGTAAGAATTCCTTTGTTTCTCTTCCTGTCTAAACACTGTGATATGTAACCACCCAGAGTCCCCCTCCTCTCCCAGCACAAATGTTATCTTGTTACACCTACCAACCCTACATATTGTAGAACATGCTTTCAATAAAATTTCAGTTATTGCCCCCTAACTGGGAACATGTAGATTATTGACCATCATCAGATCTCCACTACCTATTTTTGTGTGCAGTGTTGCTTGCTGAGCAACATACAGGCCTTTTGTAATCTGTGAGTCATGGTTGGCTTGAATTCTTCTATAGCTGTCGTGCATGAACCAGATTAAACACTTCACAATCCAGATTATGAAATTAGAATGAGTGTCATGAATCTTAGAAATGTTGATATCCACTCTTTATAAAAGTAGTTGGAGTTTTTTCAACTTCAACTTCATTACTTCCACACTTAAGTCACTGTGCACTCTTTCCCACCCCAACACTCCCACCCCATGCAGTCTTAAGCAGTTTCCATGACATCATTAGTAGTGACATACAAGCTCAGTTTCCATAATGAAGCTAATAAATGAAGTTCACGACAGTAAGCATATGCTCTGCAGTTATTGATTATACAAGTAGTAAACCAGGGTCTGAGTGAACTGCTGTTTCTAGATTTGTATGTATTTAATATGTGAGTGTGTAAATAACTCTATTAGTCTGTTCCCCAAAGATCCTGAATTATAAAAATAATTTTGTCTGCAAACAGTTCCTTTCTTTTCCTGATGCTCAGGATCTATGAAGGAGTAAATGATGTCACAAATTACCAGGAATTTATAATGAAGTTTTTAAGGAAGGTCATTGATGGAGGTTCCCAGGGCATGAAGTCTCAACACAGAGCTTAATAGGGAAGAAAATGCTCTGTCAGGAGCACGGCATGGGGTAGATTTAAGTCAAAGTGATGTTTTCTCTCTCACAGGTGGCTATACACACACTACAACCAATACGTCAAGTCACACCTATAGTTAACCAAATTCTGGTAAAGGACTTTAAAAGACCCAAACACTGTGTCTTGGCCACAAACATAAATAATTCTCAGACATGTTGCACAAAAGTAATGAAGTTGAAGAGACGTTATTTGCTAGAATATGCCTTCAAAGTGAAAGTGTGAAGTGAGATGAAGTTTTTCACTAGCAGAGACACAGTATATGTGCAGGCAAATCCTTGATCTCTAAACATAGTCACTACCCATGATATCTTTTAAGTTGTCACCTAATAAATGTTTAACTTGTGAACAATCAGCTACGTGAGCTTAAGGTCATAGGAACAACTGTTTGAATTCAAGTGTGGGGTTTTGTTCATAATCGTTGCAAAAGTAAATTTCACAATTTGTACCTAAAGATAATGTTAAATTCTGCTTTTCTTTTAGTAGTCTGTTAACTCTTACCTTAATGTCTACTTTTAGTAAAAAAGTTTCTTATACTCAATCTATCAAGCTTCATCTTAAACAAGTAATGAACCCAAAGTAATGCAGAGGAGCCATCTGTGAGATTTTTGAGGAAAAAAAAATCCCCAGTCTTTTTTTTTTTCAGCATAACAGAGGGTAGCAAGCAGTGTGTGTGTGTGAGTGTGTTCACTATCTTTTGCAGATTTCTCTGCATCCTCCTTAGCATTGATATATTTGCTGTAGTACATCTTATTTTTCATGTGAGACAATTAAGTTTCATGGATACAATTTTATGTAACTTTTTGGAAGACAGGAAGCCAACCATACTGATATCAAGAAAATGCAGTTCACATGTACATAATGCATTAGGAATGGGATATCCAGATCTTCGGGTCTGGTTTTGAAATCCAAGGCAGTAGTTATATATAATTAGAAATGGTTTAATTTACAGCCAAGTCACCAAAGCTCATACAGAAAAGCTTCTTTTACTGGGTGTGTAGAGAGTGTCCCAGAGAAAATACGGGGAGATCACAGAATACCCAGAAAGACAGTTGAGTCACCATGAAAGAGAATGAGTTTAGGAAAGAAATATCTGTAAATGCTGGTATGATATTTCCTTTTTAGATAAAGCATGTCACAAACAGGAATAGGTTCCTGTGCAGGAAACAGCTCTTCCGTAAAAGGGGAGAGGGAACAAAGGGTGTTAGGCCAAGACACTGGCAGAGCATGCAAAACAAGTACAGTGGCTACTGATTTCCTTCCTCTGTCATATCACAACATAGTTTGTTGCAGAGCTGCAGAGAAGAAATTGCTCCAGCTTTCAACACAATTATAATGTCTGATTCAAATTAAGAGTAATGCATGCTCTTATCCTAACATGCTTAGATCAAAAGGTAACATCTATGAAAAAACAAATGTAGGCACATGAATATATTTGCTAACAAAATAATTTTTTCTGGAAATATTACCAGAAAAAGGGAAGTTTTCTTCTGAAGGAAATTGTACAAGAAAATATTGGCATGAGGCTATGGAGTGCTTCAACCACCAGAAGTTACATTTTTGTACCTCCAGTTAGGTAATGCTCATGAAGCAAGAAGTGCTATGATGTGCAAGGCCAAAATTTCCTCCTTTGGTTTTACAAGCACTGCCAATAGATGCATAAGAAGCCCTCTGTGCACATTTTGGTCTCACATTCAGAGGAAACATACACAAGCTCCCAGAAGAGAAGTAGAGGTGTCACACCTGCCTGGCAGGAGCTAGCAGACAGAAATTAAGGATGTGGCTGAGCAGCCCAGAAACAAAAAGGTATCTCTGGCAAAATATTTCTGAAATGAAACGTTTTTTAATGAGACCCCTTTGAAATACAATTTTTCTTGAGCCTTTTAGGAGTGTTTACTACAGGATATCTGAGATCCTGGCAGGCTTGTGCTTATTTGCAAAAGTTGTTTTTGGTGTGTCTCAGCCACAGGCTCTGATGGTGAGTAGATAGGAGCCAATCGGAGAGGGGTCACTTGTTGGAATGTTTGCAGCTCCAGTGTCCTTGGAAACAGAAGAGGCTGTGCCAATTTACTACTTGGCACCTGTCCAGCAGATATTGCATCTTCTCAACAAGAATTCCCTGCCAGATAAAGTAAAGCTAAGTAAAGTAAAGTAAGGCTTGCCATCACATTAACTGAGTAAGGTGAACCTGTTACAATAAAAAGAAGGTCACTTTAATTAATGGGTTATTGCAAGTCTCTAAATTGAAATCCTGATGGAGGGAATTATAATGACCTATGGGTGAAATTAGTTGGAGCTAACAGTTGAGCTTTGCAATAAGAAACATAAAGTGTGCATTGTCAAAGGCAGAGACTAAAGAGTGTCTTGGATGGGAGCACAGGGGGAATGAAGGAAGGATTAAAAGATACAACACAAATTATGAAGAAGAGATTTTTCTTACCTCCAAGTCCAACCTGGGCATTAGATTCCAGATGTTACTCAGAGAAAATCTCCAACAGATGTCCATCTTCAAACAAAAACCTAAGTAGGCTGTTGACTAAAATCTGAGTGTGTCTGTCAACATGACTGAGAATCATGGTTTAATCATGATGTTAGCACAGATGTTCTCATACAGGTCTGCCATAGTGCTCAAGCCATTTTACACTGTAGTTGAAAAAACAACAAAAACCTCATAACTGTTGTCTCTTGAATAAAATATGGTAACAATGCATGGAAATTGAACTTGGTTGGGAGGTGAGTCTGCTTTTCTCAGACAAGTTTTTTTTCCTTTTTTTCCTATGCTTCCATCAAACGTTAGTCTGTGGACTGTGAAGAGCAGATATACATGGTAATAAAGATATCTTCAGCCCTTCAGTGTGAGATTGAAAGGTACGGATGGAGATAGAGGACAGTGACTGCATTGGGATGTTTGCTGTCACCTGATAATTGCAATAGCAGCCTGCTCCAAACATACTGTAGCTAATCCTAGGGAATTGTTTATTCCTACCCCAGGGCATGTATATCTTCTTAAAATACTGTGTTGAGACTCAGGCCTTGTGTATTTCCTGATCCAGGATATCAGAAGAGGCATCTGAGCCCTTTTGTCCTTGCATGTTCCAGAGCTCTTCCTCCAGGATCAGTTTTTTTAACAGATGTCAAATATGTAAAGCTCATTAGTTGACAGTAGTTCATCCTTAAACCTCTCCTAGATATTCTTCTCTCTCTTGTTCTTAGTCATTGTGGTTTGCCTCAATCATTAAGAATAAAGGCTCAAGACAGCAAAATCACATTTATTATTAACCCTTCCTCTTCCAATGTGAGGGTGAGGTTAACCAGTCAGCATTGTTCACTTAGAGAACATTGATAAACACCAAGTTTTTTTACTTTTTACTGCCTATTTTTGCAAGACTGCCACAAGTTTACATTTTCTTTCTTTGCCTGGGTAAGAAAAATACACTGAGGAACATTGGTTGGTTCATGTGCAGGCAGCTCAGTTTTCAACTTTCAGTGTGAGAAACAGGCTGAGTCCAGGGTGGCAGGAGCCCTAGGCAAGAGCCATGACCTGCCAACACAGAAAAGGGCACGGAGCCCGGTAGCACCAGCCAGGTGGATGGACACTGGGAGACACAGCAGGAGCCAAAGACTCAGGAGGAAGAATGAGACTTGTGCACGCTTGGACCATGAAGGGATAAAAGCCATGGGCTTTCTCTGCTTGGGGTCCCTCCTTGGAGGCACCAGCTCGAGGTGTTTTTGTGTTACTGTGCCATGAATAAATGGAACGAAACATGTATGGAACGAAACATCTGAGCCTCTGCTGTGGGAAACCTGGGGTCAAACCAGTAAGGAAACCTGGCCTAATTGTATGAGAATGTGTAGGGAGTCAAGGGGGGACCTGTCAGGTCACTGGAACCACCCACTGCGAAGGGGCTTCAGTGCCAGCAGTGAAAGTCTCTGGTGGTGGGAGTGTGACAGCCAGAGAGCCTTGTGAATGGTCAGACTGGAATGTTTCCTTAGTGCTTTTTGTGGTTTTTGTTGCGAGTTGTGCTGCATGGTTTTCATAGCAGAACAAAAAAATCAGAAACAAAATGTTTCCCAACTACATTTCTGTGAAGGGAAAACATAAGGTCACAAGTAGCTGTTCAAAACTATTTTTATCATTTATATTTGAATAGGAATTATGTTATTCTGATGCCAGCTTGTTCTTTTAACATTGTTTATTTTTTCATGTGGGGCTTTATATTTCAGCAGAGGGCACTGCGACCTTACTTAGAATTCAATCTGTTAATTGGGTCACTTGAGAACAGGAAAATATTATACAGTTTTTCCTCAGCATCAGTCCTTAAGTCATAGGGCTATACACGTAGGATTCACTTATTCTGCATTTTAGTCATTGCCTAATCATCATGGCTAAAAGACTGGAAGCAAGTGAGAAAAAATGGAAGTAATATATTTTAAAAATAAAATAATGTCCTTAGTTTTCTGTACGGAAGAATTAGCTAAATAAAGGCCTAGACTTTTTTCCTCTAGGGTACTGTAGTTTCCCACAGAACAACAATGTACTGAATAGGCTTTTTAACAGCACAGTATAGGTATTTAACAAAGAATTTACAGCAGCTGCTATATCAGAGTATAACAGAAAAAACACATCAAAACTCCCAGGCCTCACTGTTGTGTACAAGTCACTAAAGCACAACCTGCTGTTCTATGCATTAACACAAAGGGCAAAAACACCAAACCCACCTCCACTGCAATTACACCTGTGGAGGCCAAGACAGACTGTAAGATTGTCATCGCCGCTTCCCTCCAAATGCCAGTCCCATGCTGTGAGCCTCAGCCAGCCCCTGCCTTTGTTTTGGGCCTAGCTCTTGCTTTTTCACTCCAGCACATGGGCTTATTTTGAGCCTCAACTGCTGAGCTACTAGGTAGGCACTAGGAATTTGCTGAAATGAGGAAACAAGGAAGAAAGAAAAAGGAAGAGGCTCTCTGCCACCTGTTACGCCACCAGGCAGAGATAGCTGGTGTTACCCCAGCTTGCTCTTCTGTGGAACTTTTGGTGATAAGCATCTCACAACCACAATGGGAAGCACAAGGATGAGCAGCAGAGATGGCATGAGCTGGTGCCCAGTAGCGTGACCTGGCCATCAGCATTGCCCACCACCACCCAGCAGTGTGCCCTTGCTCTCACCAAGGGTACACAAAAAAAAAGGTTGTACTCAATGTTCTCAGAGGTCTTTTCCAACCTAGTTGATTCTGTAAGCCTGTGAACCACTGCACCTCCAGTATCACAGAGCTGTGAGGCTGCCTCTGCTCTGCCAAATGCTGTGAGCTGAACAGCTCCTGTGTGAATAGGAAGCAAAGATGTTGCTATCAGTTGCAATTTCCTAAACAATTCATTCAGCTGCTACACAGAAAATGCCAGTAAATGGGTAGCAATAGAGAGGGAGGGAGTTTAGATAGCTGATAATATTGCCTAAGAGATAAGCCAGTCATTCTTTCAGGGGATGTGTGTGTGTATTTGTGAAAAGATGGTATTAGGATAAAGTAAAGAAACTAATATTGGCTAGTAACCTCATCCTTTGAATTTTCTGCTTTGAGTTGCTTATATCCAACACTTATGTGTATTTTATTCTATTTTATCCAAAAGTGGTATTTGTATTTCTGACAAATCATGCATGACTTGGCAAGATTGTTTTGAGCACTTCAGCTAGGAAAGTTTATTCAAGATATGTCCATTTTATTTTGATGGTAGCATATGTCTGGAGAAAAAGAACTTGGTTTTTAAGAATGACCCTCATCTTTCCCTTCCTGTCTGGGACTAAATGTGATGTTTTTGCAAAGCAGAAACATGAGCACCTTGTGCTTTAGACATCAGGATCCTTTGGGGTGCAATGGTGACAGACATCTACTATTTTCTGTGACCTGTGATCCATTCCATGTAGTTGCCCTGATAGTGTTGGTTCTGATCCATTATACAAGTGCTTGTACAAAAAGACCTCTGGGAACATGAGGTTTCTTGTGGTTTAGATGTATCTGATGCCAGTACTGGAAACAGAGAATACAAAAAGGGAACTTGGCTGTTGGCAATGTGGTAGAACCTTGCTGTACGGGAGTCAAGTGACCTAAGAGTTATTTCTAGCCCTGTGGGTATGCGACATACCTGACAAACACAGTAGTTATGCCTTGTTTGTAGCCAAAACTTTTGACATACTTGCCCACCACCTTGTTGACAGGCTGTCTTAACAAGCCGCTGTCAGCAGGATCTTTCTAATGAGAAAGATATTTCTTCAAAATGTATTAAATAACAGATCTACCTGCATTTAGAAGCTATATGCCATGCAACAGTGACCTCTAGCTAATTCTTGTTCCTATTTCACCCACAGCACCCACAGGAAGAGTTGCAGCAGTTCCATTTGTCTGCATATTCTACGTCTTTGATTTTGGAGTAAACATAACATCTGAAGCTAACAGTATCCTCAGTGACAATGTGAGAACAATGCTGTTTCTTAAGTTCTGCTTTTCATCTGACATGTTACCATCCTTGCTGATTTCAGAAGATTGGTGAGTTTTACAGTGTGACTGCATTTGTCCTCCACCTGCCCCCCAGAAATGACCTCTGTGACCATTCTGATTTGAGTGGCCAAACCAAGCAGTTTAAAAAATATACCAACCTCAGCTTATGATTATAAATGATGCAATTCCCATTGTGTTTAAAAGCATCTCTCTGGTGTTTTGTTGTGAGTCTGTAGGTAATGCAGGTTCCTAAGAAAGCAGTATTGCCTCTTTCATTGACACAATATAGCTGCCACTTATTCTTCATTCCTTTTGTCTTGTGAAATGCACAAAGAAATCCCACTTGCTATACTGCCTTTTCCTTGTCACCTCCAGACTTGCATAAAATGGGAAGCATGTAAAGTAAGGTTGGATTTAACTTCTTTAGAAATTTTTAAGTGATTTAACATTATGGTGCTGAGGAAGAGGAGGAAGAGAGACACACTGTGCATCTGTACTGGCTTGAAAAGGAATAGGAGATGACCACAGTGATGAGAACAAATGAAGGCATGATTGGTATAAACCCTTCTCTTGATGTGAACATGGAATTTATGTAGCCATGTTGTCATTTATAACTATGGATTTAAAAAAAAAATAAATTATTTGTGTTTTAATAATTTGTAGCAAATCCATTGCAACAGAAGTGAATTAGAACTCCAGTTTGCCAGTCTAAATAGCATTTCAGCCATGTATTCAGTGTTGTATTTCCAGTGGGTAAAATTACAAATTGTCCCCAAGAAAGCTCAGTTGTGACCTGTCAAGCTTCAGAAGACTGCAGAAAAAAATTAGTTTGATGTAATGGCATTTCACAGTTATATCTTAGATGAAGATCTAGTCTGAGAGTGGGGCAACAGTGAAGATGAGAAGCTGTGAGGCAGAGCAGGTACTGGAGAGGTTTGAGAAACATGTGTGCAAGTTTGGGTGGCCCCATCAGCTGCAGGAGTTGCAGGAGATGGGGAAAACACAGCATTGCTCACTGTAGCCATGGGTGCCTGTGACTGGCAGTGGAATTGGCTCTCCCAGGGCTTGAGCAGGATGTTCAGGTATCCTCAGGGCAGGAGTACCCCATGTCCAAGGAGATTTCCAAGACACCTTCCCTCAGTTGCATGCTTGTTGCACGATTCTGCCATGGCCATTGGTAGACAAAGGAGATCCTGCAGGGCAGAAGAGAGGGCAAGGAGACTATGTCAGGATGGCGGGATGTCAGGAAAAAGAACTGTGATCTGTTTCATCAGTTATTCCCCCATCAGCTTCTTTCCTCTGCCCAATCTCTTAGTTTCCTTACATACCACTCCTTGCAGAAGCAGCTTCTCTCTCTGTGTCCATATCAGTTATATTAACTATGCTGATGACTCTGAATATACTAATTCATTTAAACCATTAATCATATTTGATTCTTTCCTTGCAAAATGGTTTAAATGGCTTTTTTCAGGGCTTAATGTTCTTCCCCTCACAAATATAGCAGACTGTGAGTTTGGTTATGTTTCGATTTAAAACTTATACAAGGGTGTTATTAGATTGTAATTATTCATTTTGTAATCACTTCCACCTAATTTAGATGTGATACCTGTGAAGATTTCTTACCTCATTTTGGACATTGGCTGTGATGTCTCATTTTAATTAGTGCACAAATCCACCAGTTCTTGCTTATTTCATTCTAGTCTCCTTCTTCTCCAGATCTGTAATACAGCTCTGTAGATTATTGATTTTTGGTATGCAGCAGTATTTTTTGTAAAAGATTTTTGCAACATTTGCTGCTGTATACACACACCAAGTATAATTATTACAAACCCTTTGAATACCAACACATATATTTCACTGTGTAATATAAAGGGAGGCAGCTGAAAATTGCATACCTGTTTTCTTAATGCTGAGATGCTAGTAAATATTTTCAGGCCCTGGATGTTCTGATTTAATATGACTTGATTCACTAAGAAGATATTTGTTTCTCTCAGTCTAAACTGGTTACAAGACAATCATTTCCTCATGAAAATTGGTTTAACATAGATACCGGTTAAAGAGAAAAATAGTCGTCATGCTGAGGTTTGGAAACTTTGACCTGAAAAGAGAGGCATAGTATGGAGAGTAAAATCTCGACTCAGCCCAACAGCAGCTGCTTATAAAAGTATGTCATTCAAACCCACTAGTTTACAATCCAAGCACATGTTTAACCCAGCAGGCAACACTGTATTACAAACACTCTCAAACACATTTTAGAGCCAAGAGCAGCAGACTATGTTTACCTCAAGACCTCACTTTGTTATTCTGAAATGCTGATGGCATAAAGATCTCCAGGCATGTTCACAGTGAATCATAGAACATCTCAAATTGGAAGGCACCCATAAAGCTCATTGAGTCCAACTCCCTGATCCTCAAGAGGGCAAATTAAAACTAATCCATGTGACTCAGAGCATCCAGATGCTCCTTGAACTCTGAAAAGCTTGGTGCTCTGACCACTTCTCTTGGGAGGCTGTTAATGACTCTTTATCAGGATCTAATAAAGTTGTCACATTTTGAAAAAACTCTTCTGTGGGAAAGGCATCCATTTTGTTATATGCTGCTCCATAACAGCTTTATTTCTCAATTAGGTGTTCTTGCTTTTCAACTAATACTTTTATACTGCAACAAGAGTTTTGATGTTTACTTTTATCAGGAGAGAACTGTTAGACAAGTAGTTACTATTATACAAATATTTTAAAACATGATACTTTCTGCAGACAAATTCAGATACTGAGATACTCTGTCCATAAGACAGAGTAAAAATGGATGGAAACGGATAGATATTTAAAGATACAAGTACAAGATCCTGGTGGTAACTTCGACTCTTGGCAGTCATATGCAGCATGTACCACAGTTGCTCTTTCAGGCCCTCATTTGCTCAATTTGAAGTATCGTTGGATTCACGAAATTATGTCCTTTACATGGAAGATAATTATATGAAAGGTTTTGTATCCGAACTTTAGTTTCAACCCCTTGTTGTTACAGAAGGCTTTTCTTTGTGTAGCTCAATCCTCATTCATCACATAGCACATTGATGAGAAAACTTCCTGTCCTGAAAATAAACTTTGCTGTCACATAGTTCTGCATGAAGTAAATAAATCTCAAGTGGAGATTTTTGGGTAAAAATGTTTTGAAGTAAGATTTATTTTTTCATCAAGTATCTTCTACCTAGTCAAGTAACCATACATATCAAAATGCAATTGCCTTTATGTTCAACTTCATAAGTAACAGAATTTTTCTTAGAATTTAATTCTGGAAAACCTATGGAACAAATAATTTATCCTTTCCCCCTCCTCTGTTTTGATTCTTATCTCTGTAGTATTATCTATATTTTTGTTGTTGTTTCTTTCTCCTTGTTTGGCAAAAGATGATGCAGAACAGACTTACACAGAAGAGAGCATTCTATGCCTGAAAGCTGACCTACCAACAAGAGTATTGGATTGCAGGTTGTGCAGGTACACAATGAATAAATCCTCCCAAGGAGCAATATCAGTAGCCCTCAAGTGCTAGCATTCTTCTAATCAGCTTATCTAACCTAATCAGCTGCAGAAGTGAAGCCATTGCTCTGATATCTGAATAAGAAAAGGGAAATTATGAGAATCAAGGCAGGGGGGTCTAAAGGATGACTGTCCTTTGTTCCTTCATGGATTAACATGAAAGAGCGAGGCAGACAGCCCTGTGGGTTTTAATGGCAGCAACTCCATAACCATTTCATTTTCTTTCTGACATGGGTGTTACTTGCTGCTTAGCTCTTTGAATGCTCATACCTGCAACCCCATGGTTGCATTCTGCTCACAGCTCTGTATCCTTTCACCCAGGCTGAGGACAGTATTTGCCAGAGTCTCCAGTGCAGTATTCTCCCCATATTGTTGCCACACTGCTGTTGATATGCTGCTGATATCATGGCCTTGCAAATGGTCAGATCTGTGGCGTTATTACAGCAGGTTCTTCTGGGAACTGGTTGTGGATGAGATGAGAATCATTTCGTTATTTCCATACCTTGCAGCTGCAGCTCTTTCTTTCATGTGGAGGCCCAGTAACACACCAGAACAAAGCTCAACAGCTGGCTGAGCATGTAGTTCCTGCCCATACCAGAGCATATAACAGGAGCCAAAATATTTTCCCAAAATAGGATCTTCTTTTCAGTTTTTACTGAATGTATGGCTCCACTATCGACAAAAAAAAAACCAACAAAAAAACAAAACAAAAAAACAAACAAACAAAAAAAAAAAAAAC
>JAWWEE010000085.1:4656301-4685041 GCA_035221455.1 Xenops minutus
TGTATGCCTCAACTATCGACAAAAAAAAACCACCAAAAAAACAAAACAAAAAAACAAACAAACAAAAAAAAAAAAAACCACAAAAAAACACCAAGCTGTTTCATTCCCTTTACTGGAAATAAGGGGTCTGTAGGAGGTTCCCTGATATTTTTCCTTTCAGAACCCTAAAACTCTGCCTATTCCTCTTCTTTCACCTTCTTTTGTATCATTCTTTTCATTGTACTCAACATGTCCTCCCAGTTAGCATTATGAGTCAGCTTGACGGGTTCCTGATATATTCCTTCAGGATTCTCAGTAAAAACTAACAGATGATTTCTAGGTCAACAAATCCAAAGCAGTAAAAGGGACATATGTGAAAATATGTCCCCACTATTTGTCATAAAAGCACTTGTATAACTGCCCAAGTATGTCCCCAAGTCCAGACTGCAACAAAATCCTCATTTCCCATATGCTCATTTATTTTGGTCCCTCTTTATCCAACCCTGCCCTGATTTTATATGATGCGGAAAGGAGGGAACTAACATTTGCACATCTTTCAGCCCATCTCCTACGGAAGATAAAATCTCTTGCCTTTCTTGCCTTTTCTCCTACTCCTCAGTACATAGCATCAACATATCTCCTCCCAATTTACACTTTTTCTGAATGCCTGGATCTCTATACAATATCATAAAACCCTCAAGATAAAACAAGGCTCATTCCATCCAAGTCAGTGTCAAAACAACACCAATTCTATGAAAATACTAAACCATAAGAGCCCATTTTCCCCATTCTCCAATTTACAATGTGACAAGGTAGCCACCACTGGTTACAATATTTATTAATTTTATCTTTAGTCACCTGATCTTCCGCAAACTTATTCCAGTTCTTCAAAATACAACCTGGGGGTTACAGGGTGGAATTTTAAACTGGTTTGCCAGTATCCAATTACCCAATTTCTTTAACCTTAGGTCTGGACCTCCAGGATATCATCTTAACTATGACTTCATACATTTCCATTATCTCTATCAAGCACGTATGAATTTGCCAAAATCCTCATCTCAATCCTTTATCGATCCCAACAACAAAGTGAAATCAGATAGTTACCAGTCCAGGAATTCACCTGTCTTTTGCTCAAATACCTCTGGAGTGTTGCACCTTTGAGTCGCTCACCACCCCAGCGCTGTGGAGGATTCCATGAAGTCCCTAGTCAAACTGGTCAATGCATGCTGGATTCCTATCTGATCCTTGGCTGTGGGCAGCAAGACAATCCAGACAAGACTTCATGGCCATCCCATCTGGGTCACCAAAACTGTTGTCCCAAAATAGGTTCTTTCTCCTGGTGTGCAAGAGGCCAGTTCACACAGTGTGGTTTTTGATTCACCCTTTCCCCCTGCTGGAATTATCTTTTATCCAGTAGGACCTGATTCAGCACAGTTGCTGATTTGGCTTTATTAGTTTCTTCCTTATCTTAGGAGTTCTGACAAATGTCCTTGTAGCCCCTAAATTCTGCATTCTTTGTATCCACTATCAGTGGTACATCCTTTTTCCTAAGCTTTGTTAACCCCTCCTTAAGTCTGAGATCACTGAAGCATGTTAAGCCCTAAACCTTAAAAAGGCAACTCTGCCAATAAGTAATTTATCTTTTGAACACCTGGCCATCAAAAGAACCAACAGCCAGCAGGGACTTCAAGCAGATCCTGATGAAAACCTGTGCTAGTGTGGGAAAGCACTTTGAGCTTCATCTGCTGCATGAGGGAGGAAGGATACCTGCATTTGAGAGGATGTTCCTCTGAGGACCCCCAGCACTTTCATGTTTGGCCCCTCTCCTTTTTTTGCCTCTTTCCTCTGTAAATACCTTTGACCATTAGAGTCATTAATTGTGATCAGCTAGAGACCCTGTCAACATATCTTTGTGCATGGAAATCTGTTAGAAGACATTTTGTATAGCATCTTTCTCCCAATACTGTGAATTCTTGTGAAGACTATTTGTGAGAGGTTTTACTTAAACTTTGTAAGAATTTATAAACCTGCTATATTTGCATGTCATGCTTAGCAGTCCTGGGCCTGGAAAAGAAACATAGATTTTTGAAGTAAAATAAGTTGCATCCATTGGAAATGTGTCACATTCTAACTTTTTCTCTAATGAAATGACATATTGGGCTGCTGCCACCAATGGCTAGATTTAGTAGGTTAGCTTTGTAGTGATGGTTTTGCTCTTTGTTCTGTGAGGTGCAGCTATCTTATCTATTGTGTGTTCCTTACCATCTGTTAGAGTTATTCAGTGCTACAGGGTAGTACTTCTACTTGTACTGGTGAAACCCTTTGCTATTCAATAATAAAAAGAATAATTTTGTTGAAATTTTGCCAAGTTAATCTTAATTTTCATTTTTTTTAGTTTAGATATATATATATATATATATATATATATATATATATATATATATATATATATATATATAAACGTGCACAGAGGAACACATATATGTCTGACTATTTAGCATTTTTTCCTCAAGTGCAAGCATATGTCTAAAAATTTTTTTTGGTGCAGCTACAGAAAACTTGGCACCTTGTGCAGAAATTACTGAACTGTCATTCTAGATAATCTGAATATGTTTGTATTGCAGAACAGTTTATACAGCACATCACAGTCTTCTGGCTCAGTCTGATACCTGTTTTAGAAGCTAAAAATATAATTTGAGAACTAGGTTGAAGATAGAAGTGTAACATATGTATGATAGTCTCCATTTGTTCTAATCTGAAACTAGACTGAAAACTGTACCTCAGGAAGGACAGCAGTAGCATGTATTTAAAGATGGAAGTATGAAACAAAATTTTGCAAATAATTTGTTTTCCTGGATTTGAATAGCAAGAATTGCTGCCTTGCATATGACTATTAGAATATTCCACTGAATTAAAGTCATAAGATTTGTAGGTCTCATCAACTCTTATGTGGATGCGAACCTTGAGTATGTGATATAAAGTTCAAATTCATAGAAGTTTCATGTGTAAGCATGAACTCAGAATTATATTAGCAGTCCAGTTCCTCCATAGATAAGCTTCCTTTGGTTTGGCTTATTTCTCTCTCTCTTTGAAAGTAATTTAACAACATCTGGAAAGCTGCATCCACCATTTCATCAGCATCCACTGTCTTGTCCCAATTTTATTATAATATACTGATAATCACAGCTGCATTTTATGCACAAAGAAAGTTTTGAGTTCCTGAAGATATTAACTAATAGTAAGAAAACAGCAGAAATGATGCGGCCATGATAGTCTAGGTATAGGAATGAGGCAATTTTTTTGGAAGTGGTGTATAGTTTTGGCTGAGAGAGAATGAAAACTATCAGGTACACAGCCCTCTTGGAAGTTAAGGTGAGAACAAAAAGGTGTTTGCTATCTTTCAGGAAAGCTTTGGTTACCTGCAGGGGGAAATTTCTCTTTCTCCAGAGGTACTCTTTGAATAGGAAAGCATGTGCTGCCTGTCTCCTTGGGTGGGGATGAGAGGCCCTATGGCACAGTCTATATGTCTTCATAATGCACCACTTCCTTTCCATCACTTTACTCACACTCACAAAATCTTGGTTTGTTTTCTGTGCAGCTCCAGAGGTTTGAGCTGACTTCTTAGTCTGTCCTTTCCACCTGGCATGCTTAAATATTTATCTTATTTCAATTTTTTAGCTCTCTTTGGTTGTTACGTTAACCACTTTAAGTCATTTTAGTGAATGGCAGGAGAAAGGATCTGTAGTTGTCATGAGGGAAAAAAAAGTGGCAGTTTGAAAATAAATTGAGTATAAAATAGAAACATCCAAAAATAAATGTCTGATATATTTCTTTATGCATTAAAACATTTCCAGACTAATGACATTTTTAAACAGGAAATTTTGTCAAGGGTCCTCATTGCAGATCCAATGGTTTGTCCTCTTCTGTCAGCTGATTTTTGATGCAAAACACCTGTATTTTCAACAGTATGATACAATTTTCTCTTTTAGGGTTTCATTCTACATTATCTACAGTGCCAGAAGCACCTTCTACCCTGTGACTAGATGCTGGAGAAGGTTGAACCATTTCCAATCTGTATTTCAGCCTCATTTCTCTTTGATCATTCAATCAGACAAACTCACAAATGTAAAAGAAATTATGTTAATATTTGTATGCAGAGCATGGTCATGACATAGTTGATCTTTCATCATCCTAGTGAAGTACAAGTAGAGGTTACAAAAATGACAGTGTTTCAGCATGGAACTCACAGAAGCCAGAAATTTTGACATGCTGTTAAATAAATGACAGTGATCTTTGTAACTTTCATTTGCATATGTGCAGGATATATTGGATACCTTCTGGTCAATCACAGTCTTTTCCATGTCCTCCATAGTGATAAAATATTTCTGCAGTGGGAGGAAAAGTTCTTAAGCATATACAAAATTGATTGACTCTATAAAGAAATAGGCCAATACCTGCAATTAATGTGCAGAATGATGTTTGAGATGTTATTAAATAGTTTTAAAGAACTCATTCTCATCTTGTTAAATGCTTGCTTAGACAGACTGAGTAGTAGCTTAATTTTTTAATGAATCTGTTATCAACTATGTTGTTCCATCAATTTCCAACTATTACTTTGATGCTTAAATGAACAATTTTATTAAAATTTTGGCTGTAAATGTCCTTTCACGCATGATATTGAGAAATATTGGTCTGAAAACAGATGAGCAATAAGACATCTACAATCTGGGATTTCTTGAGTGATGCATCCCCCAATAATGCCAGCCCCTCTTGTGGATTTCACCATCCTGCATGCTGGTAGTGTGTTTGGACGGCTCCTTTGCTTGTCTCAGCCATAGGCAGTATTCTCCTTTGGTCACTGAACAGCAAATTATAGAGTTTGAAAGTGCTGTGGTATCTTTCTGAAGGTCTGGAAGTAAGAATCTGTATGTAAGAGCCATTAAAAACACCATACCATCCAGCTAGCTCCTTGAATCTTGGTCTAGGTTCATCTATGAAGGATAAATTCTATATATGTTTAAAAAAAGATGAGATGGGCCTTAGAAATGAATTTCTGATTTTAAAAGAATGGAAAAAAAGTGAATGATTGTGAGTGATCCATGTTGCCTATCCAAGGGATATTTCCTGACTATTTCCTACTAGTCATGTAATTGGAAAAATGAAGTATTTGAGCAATATAAAGGTATGGCTCTGTTTAGAAATGACAACAGAATTTAACTTTCTAGGGTCCAAAAGAGAGCATCCTAGACAGGTTTTTTTGGTCAATGCTAGCTTTTGTTTTTGCTGTCTTAATATACACATTTTAGTTGAAGAATTTAAAATTACTTCATAAAGCAATACTGCTCCCATGTTAGTGCTGGGGGGGAAAAAAATTGGTCTCACAGTCACAAAATACAGCAGAAGTAGAGTCCATAGTGTAGTTAGTCTTTGTGCATATCTTGTCCTGTTGAAAGTACTGAGAATTTACAGAGGTCCTGTCACTAGGAAAAATATTAGCATAAGCGAAATTCAAAACTGCCTCAAGCAATTTCTATTTTTTTTTTAATTATTGAAAAAAGTTATTATTCCCTTCATACAAGACAGAAATTCCCAGTACAAAGTGAAGCACCTCTTCTCACTACTCAAACAACTCAAGACACCAAACATCTTCAATCTCATTTTAACGTGTTTTGGGCCATCCAAAAGCCTATTACATTTATCCTTTTTTTTAAACTAATTTATTACTTTGATTATTTTGTTTGCTTACTCTGATCATATAAAAATCAACCACTGTTAAGACAAACCTTGGTCACAGGAAAGGGGAGTTCATATATGATGTTGGGATACAGAGTACAAAGGATGGCTATTCATGTCGTATAAATGATTGGTTCAGATGTCTTGATTTTATGGGAAATAGTTTGTGCAATAGTGTTTCAATACCCAAAATGCAGCTGAAGTATACTGAGTGGCTTAGTTTCTTCAGTACATGCACTCTGTTCTGAATGTTTACAAATAGGTTAAACATAATAGTCTTTAGGATATATAAATTACATATCTTATATACAATTCTGTATCCAAATAACTAATTCTTAATCCACCCTTTGTAAATCTGTAATTTTTTCCTCTCTCTTTATTGATGGAGAACTGGAAGCAGAGAAGGGTATAAGGATTTCCTCCATAAAACACAAGCTTATCTTGGTCATAGCCTGAAGACAGGACTTGAAAAATCCCAAACCCTAGGCTCTTCAGCAGCACACTCTGCCCTGTATCTCTGGACAAGTTATTCTGCAATAACAGACTCACAGACTAGAACAGTGTTCTGAGAAGAGGACAAGCAGTTTCTGAAATGTCACCGTAGCCTCTGTGAGTCACACAAATTGCATGGATGGCATTCCAGTCCCATATGGCCATACAATTATCATTGGAGAAATGGTTCAGCTGTCATGAGCTAAGGAAGAAGCCAAGCGCTCTGGCTGCAGAGGGTGGATGGCGCCTTGCAGTAGTGAACCCCAGCTCTTCTCTGATCTTTCACACTCACCCGTGGCTCTGAGCACAACCAGCCTTGGGCAAGGCTCCTAGGAAAACAGAGGGAACGCCTGTCGGCTGGTCTACACACAGATTTGGGAATATGTTTATGTTGATTTAGAAAGGTTTGTAGCACTTTGGTTTGCATCAGTGAATTTATATTATCATCATGTGCCTTTCTAACGCAATGGGTGATTGTTAAGATTCTCTGTTGGAAAATAAAATATGGAACATTGGCTAGCTAAAGAATTCCTCCTGCCTGCTGTTCTTCTGTTTGCCTAAGATTGCTGCAATTTTTTATGAAAAGGGACACACCTTTAAAGTAAATCCCAACTGGAACATTTTCACTAATCTTAGAGAAAGGAAGGGACAGGGTGGCAGCCTGGAATTTTCACTGAAACTAATACAAGTGCAAGCACACATGGAGGGAAAGGCAGTTTAAGGCCGTGTGAGGAAGGAGCACTCTGTGTTTAATCCATCTATCACTTTCTCCCATGAAGGTCAGAAAAAGACTCAAGAATGTATTTCTCTTTATTGTACCTCTGTATTTTGAATAAGAACTATCAGGCTAGAACAAATGCCAAGATTTTGTTGTTTAGAAACCTAAGAAAATTGGTGTGGCTTAAAGATGATCCAAAAAGCATTCACCAGATGCCAGTCAGCAGGGCAGGTAAAACAACTGAACACCAAGAATGCAATGTTGTTTTTTAAAACCATAATAAAGCCTTGATATTTCAGTACATCTGTTATGCATTTTCTTCATGTCCTCTGAAGCATTCAGAATAAGGTAGAGGGTTCTCTGCCTCCAGGTAAACAGTGAATGCAAGGCAGAGATTGTCCAATGAAGTGGCTTGCAAGCCTCAAGTCAAAGGTAAAGGCATGGGAAAAGGCATGTCAATATTGATAAGATTTTCTCTGAACTTGAGAAACCAACCTGTGACAATCTCAGTGTTAAAAACCTTCAAAAATCCTTCTCATTTTTCTGTCAACTACATCACTGACACCTTTGCAATTCTCAGGAAGACTGGGGAGCTTTTACAAAATTGTGTTACTGTAAGAAACAACAACAAATCTCCCCATTTTTTTATTGTTGTTGTTGTTGTTCATTCAATATATCTCCTGTTTAATTTTGAACCTCTCCAAACTTAAATGCAATCTTATGTCTCAGTGCTCTGCTCAACCTCTCCTCCACCAAAGACAGAACTTTCTATTTTTTAAAAATAGTGATGATTCAGTTTTTGTCTCATCTTCAGTGTGGAACTACAGTACCTCATTCAATTGCTCAGTCATGTTTGTTCTGAGTAGTTACATTGAGCAGGCAGCTGGAAATAATATGGAAATAATATGTTTAACTTTGGAAATAAATTTCTTTTTCAGCCTAATTATTTTATATTAATTTTTCTTGCCAAGGTACAGATGTCAAAAGATAGAATCTTTTGGCTCAAAGCCTGGCCAGGCCTTGGCTTCAAGACCTACCTGATTTTAGAACAGAAAGGATAAAAGAAGAGAGGAGACTATTCATCATATCTAAATTAATTTCTGCTTCACTGATATGTAATTTAAATGTGCTTTCCTGTTACAGCAGTTTTGCTTTTGTTTGTCATTATTGATATGAGCTATATGCCAGTTGCAGAGTGTTTCTTTTGGAAAGAGAGATTTGATACAAAAGTAGATGTTTCTGGACAGAAACTTGTTTCAGCTTTCTGGCTACATAGAAGAACATCTTGAAACTGTCTTAGGTGAAAAGTATTTATTCTGCTTAACCTTCAATATTAACACTTTTCTTTATTATTTTTAATAGTAGTTGATATTGCCAACTATCCCTGTAACATTTAACTCATGAAAACATCTTTACATGTGTAATCGTGCTTTCTTGCATAATTAAATAACTTTTAACTGCATTAGTTTCTCTGACAGTATTTGTGCCTTTTTTAGCATTTATGAGTGTTCCTAGAGCAGTATCTGTCATATGAAAAGTACTGCTGAGTTTTAGGTTTGATAAACAAAATTGTTTTGACCAAATTTATTCTTAGCAGGGCTTCAGAGTATGATATTTTGTTACATGCCACATCTGACAGACTTTAGAACGTGGCTGTATGGTGGAGAAAGTAAAATGTATCTATTGAAATTTCCCAAAAGCAGCAGGCAATGCCAAAAGCCCTTGTCTTTTGTCTTTCTTGAGGCCTGAAGGAAAACTGGTTTTCAAAATTGTCAAGACAGGTCATCATGTGGGCAGGAAACTGCAATGTGAATAAACAGGGCACAACAGGTTTCATTTGCTTCTTGTTACCCAGGAGGAGTCTTCCAGCAAGCACAGAGGTCCTGCAGAAATTCTTCTTGTGACATTATGTCCAGCTCCCATTCTGCTGCAGTCCAGCAGCTTGCAAACACTCCAATGTCTACAGAAAATTTGCTCTTTTCATATATGAGCCATTTTTTACACCCTCTTTTATTTTTCTTAATTGGACAAGATCCGGACCTTAGTGGGTTTTTTTCCTGTTTTGTTTTTTTTTCAAATGTGTTGAGAGTTGATGGGATTGGTTTTAATTAAGTTATTCAGCGCTGCAAATCACACCCAAGCATTGAATATAACAAAACTTTGTGCAGATATAAGGTACTCCTTCAGGAAGTTGGATTTTGATGTCTGACTCAGCAGAAACAGTCAGAAGAGATTCCAAAGTGCAAGCCATTTCCTGATGGAACCACAGCACACTAAGTATTAAACAAAGAAGTTAGGCATAAATGACACATTCAAATGGGAACTATTGATAAATAGAGCCAAACTGCAGACAAGATACAGTACTACAGCAGAATCAAATCTGAGGGAACAGGTGGGCTTGTGCTAATCTCAGAGCTCTGGGTATGCTTGAATTTCATCTGTGCACTGCAGCAGGGCTGTTTGGTAACTACTGCCAATATGTGATACCAATGAATACTGTAATCCCAAACAGGCCCAATGTGTCAGTGTTGTAAAGTGCAGTAAAATATTGCTGGCTCCCCTCTGAAGTTTGCTATGCTAGGTTGTGTTTCATCTTTTGGGCAGAGAAGATAGCTACAAAACCTCTTTGGAATCCAGAAGGGTGAAATCTTCAAAAGCTACACAGGAAATCTTGTTACTTTCAAGATATTCCTGCACAGACAGGAGAACAAAAAAACCCCAAACAACCAAACAAAAAAAAACCCAAAACAAAACAAAACAAAAAAAGAAAAAGAAAAAAGGCAGGCCTGACAAGTGTTGTATTTGCAGTAAATAAGAAAGTCTCCATAACTTTGTTTTTGTGTCATGATAAGCAGAAAAAAAGTGGCAAACTAAGAGTCTGGTTTGAGATGAGAGGGGAAAACTCAAAAAGGATTAAGGTTACTTATTTCAGAAAACAGTCAAAGCAAAATGGGTTTACGCTGGTGCCTACAGATTCTGCTCAGAGTCATTTAAAATAAGAGATGTCATTTTCAATGCAAAAACTTATTTTTTAAAAAATGCACTCTGACTTTCCCTCTTCTTTGACCTTTTTTCTTACAAAAGCTGCCTCTAATGCCTCTTTACTTCAACTCTTTATGTTCCTACTAGACTTTGAGGGAGAGAGTGTAACTTTCAGATAAAAGTGGCTTTCTGATTTTTCAACCATGTTTGTATCCCAAAGATGATACACTTACCTTCTTGGGAGGAAAAAAATATGCCAGGAAATATGAAGACTGCTACTAATTTTAGATTAGATCAGACAAAACCTGAGAGTACAATCACTTTATAAAGCTGTAATATATTCAGTGAGTCCTTCTCTTTGAAAAGGCTCTCTGTGGGTTCTGGGCTTTGCAGAACTTGATCAAGAAGTCATATTTATGCCTTCTCTGAATGCCCCTCTCTCATGACAGTATGTAATTTCAACAGTTTAGATACCTCCAACTGTGAAACTGGATATTACATAGAATCATAGAATGTCCTCGGCTGAAAGGGACCTTAAAGATTGACTAGTTTCAAAACTTTCCTTGACAGCTTCAGGTAGCAGCCTCTTTGCAGGTATCTCTTTTGGTTATCTCTGCTCACACCTTTTTCCTTGTCCTGGTTACTCTGGGTGGCTGACATTTATATCCTGACACCTTATTTTCTGCCCTCTCCGCTTGTGACTCTCACAAGTCTGCACTCACATGGGCCTTTCTCTCACCTTTGTATATGACTCGTCTCTGTCAGGCCATGGTAACAAGTGTCCCTGCAATTGGTCAGTCTTCACAATCCTTCCAGTGCTAAGGTAGAAAAAAAGAGGGTTAGTTTATCCTGCAGCAATAAATTCATCGAGCTATTTCCTTGGAAGCTAGGGGACAGGAAGCAAGGAAGGCAGACGAGCTAGTGGTGGCAGGTTAAGCTCATAGGGGGTGATTCAGAGCTTTCCATTTTATCTCTGAGGTTCCAGTAATTCCTTCTTCATATGAACGATCAGATAGGATTAAAAAAGGATAGGATAAATAATGTATGGTGTTATTTGCTGAAAAAATATTACTAGAATTCACTTCAAACAGAATGCTCTATTATGTAGCTAGATTTTTCAGAGCCCTTCCATTAGTGCCCATTTAAACATGTAATATTTTCCAATTAAATGTGTTGGTAGGAATTATTTATTTTAATAATTAAAGCATTTCCAGAACTCCCTGAAGAGCGTTACCATGGAGGATTGGACCCTCTGCTGGGAACACTCACAGCATGCTAGTGTATACTATAGGCCAGGTGCTTAATGTCAGTCGTGCAGAAGCATAAAATCCAATCCTGAGGCACATTAGTGTTGGTTGCATATAGCTGTTCTTTCTGTGCCTGTGTCAAAATTACATATTTGAGGCATCTTTTGAATTCTGGGGCTTATGAAGCCTGCTGCTTGAGCACCCTCAGATAGGCTGCAAACCTATCTGCCT
The DNA here is from genome assembly GCA_035221455.1 of Xenops minutus. Lineage (NCBI taxonomy): Eukaryota > Metazoa > Chordata > Aves > Passeriformes > Furnariidae > Xenops > Xenops minutus. The sequence goes on from JAWWEE010000085.1 coordinate 4,667,684, forward strand.
CCCACTGCATATTATGGTCATGGCTTCCTCTTAGATTTGGTCCTCTTAGCTTGTTCATCAAGGACAAAAGTGTTATGTTTCAATGATTTGCCTTGTCTCGCTTTTGGGAGACTGCTAGTCCAGACTATTGACAAGCTGGTACTGCCCCTCCCCCCACTAAGTCATGTTCTTGGCATGCTCCTCTTCTGTAATAATCAGACATCTGCTCCTCGTGGGTATTGAAAATTCCATGGCATACTCTGGAGAGAAGGGTTTGATGTGGCATCTTTGACCAATGTTCCTATTTGCCACTGCCACACAGTGCATTGGCTGATTACCAGTTGGCTTGTGTGACTGTCACCCTCCCACCGGAGCTGGCTGATGCTCTGTGTTTGTGTGTGGGCACATGAAATGAGGCAGACAGAATGCAAAGTGCTTTAAAAACAAGAAATATGATACAAAATCAAGTTTGGCTGCCATCATATCCAGTTCACATTCAAAGGCTGACTTGAACAAAAGGAAACTTGACAAGAAACAACAGAAGATGGGAGTCACAAGGTTCACATATCCTTCCAACTTCATAAAAATGCTTCTGTTTTGGTTTTGTATAAAGAAGGAGGAGGTACAAACAATTGGTTAGAAATCATAGAATCAATTGGGTTGGAAAAGACCTCTGAGATTATTGAATCCAGCGCTTGCTCCAACTCCAGTCTGTTTACTAGATCATCACACTAATTGCCACATCCAATCTTAGTTTAAAAACCACCAGGGATGGTGCATCTACTGCCTCTCTGGGCAGGTTAAGATACCATGTTGTTTCAGAAAAAAAAAGAAACCAGAGGGAAGATAATTTTTTTTTTTTTTTTAACAAAGCCAAACAACTAAAGCAAGAAAAAAATAAAGAGGCCAAGTATCACAGAAGAACTGTCAACAAAATAATTTGTTATTACAGATCTTTTTGCCTTACCTACTTTGTTATCTACAGATAGAAAAATCAGATTAGTTAGAACTACTGCTACTCCTTAAAAATGCACCAGCAATCCAAACTGCCTACATTGTCCTAGAGAACCAATAATGCTGTGAAATATTTAAAGGTTTTCTTGATCTGATTTTCAGTGACTATTTCATACCCTTATATCCTTGGAATTCTTACAAATAAAAGTCACAATTTGTGTTAGTCACAATTTGTGTTACTCAGGCTGTGATTTGGAGACCTATGAAGCTTTGTCAGCAGTGGGGAAATTATCAGTGGTCAAAGATAAAATATTTCTGAATAAGTTGGCTTTGAAAGAGTACTTTCAAAAAGTGTTGTGAAACCAGCACAATCCACAAGAAAAGAGAAAATTTTTCATCTTGAAAACATCAATTCATTATATGAAACAAGCTGAAATCTAGACCAAACATTCAGGGCAATTGTTTAGTCATTCCATTAACAGCCAGAAACCAAAATCTTGCCTGTGATAGACTCTTCTGAAAGGCTTGAAAGCTCACAACAGACAGGAAGATCATTTTCTACCTATGTTATCGTACTTAGTAGCATACATTTTTATTCAGTGGAGGGTAATAAAATAATAATAAAAAAATCTTTCTTCTAGAAAGACCTTCTTTTCAAGGAAAATAAATTTCATTGTTCCTTCTTTTCTGATGCTTCTTTTCCCGTGAGAGTCAAAATACGGAATTAGATGAACTGTTCATTTGTGGGATTTGGAACGCTTGAACTTCTTCACCTGTATTATAACTAACCACTAAGGGGCACACATTATGTGAGTAGAAGTGTGCTTATGTACTTTTTTATCCAACCAGAGCCATGGGGATATATGGGTTATTCTACAGTCAGTACTGTCATCAAATCTTGCCCAATTTCTGCCTAGCAGTTGGCTGACAGCAGTCAACAGTGCACCACTGCAGCAACCAAGGCAGATCAAAGCCTGGGCTGCATCTGCTGGGACTTTGCTAGCAGAGACAGAGACAAGATCATCCCAGTCTTCCCAGTGCTTGTGTAGGCCACACCTGGAGTGCTATATCCAGCTCTAGGGAAAAGATGCAGAAAGACTGAAGATAGTCAAAGAAGAGCTATGAAGATGATCAGGCCTGAGGAACCTGCCCATTGAGGGAAGACAGAAGGAGTTAGTTTCTTCTTTCTGGAGAAGGTTCAGGGAGACCACATCACAGCATTTCAATACTTAAAGGGTAGATACAAAGAGGATGGAAGGTCTCTGCACAAGTAGACGTATGAAGAAGGCATGTGGCAATGGGCAATGTGGCAATGGCATTTGCACTGGGAGAGATTTCATGTCAACATAAGGGAGAAATTGTTCACAGTGAAAACAATCAATCACTGGAACAACCTCCCTAGTGGTGTGGTGGAGTTCCCATTGCTGAAGACTTTCAAGTTGCAGCTGGTCAGCATGCTAGATAGTCTCATCCATCTTTCCTTCCACACAAATGTTGGACAAGGTGATCCTTACAAACCGTGGACTGTTCTGTGATTCCATGATCCCATGGTATCAGGCAAACATTGCACAGTTTAAAAAATTTGTTTAGGTAAATACACTCTTGTTTTGTTTATTTTTTATCTATCAAACCCACAACTTCCTCTAGAATGTTATCTCTTCTTTATGACATTGTAAAATAACTTCAGTGTGCAGAAGTAAAAGTAAGTTTTATACTTAGCCTCTGAGACACTAGGCACAGCTAGACTCATTAACCAAGCATATTCACTATGGCTAGCCTGGGTATAGGTCTGGATCTGCTCCAGATACAGCCTAAATAACTGTAGTCTGTATCTGATCCTTCATTGCCAATAAAGTGACAATCTGTAATTTTGCATAAAAAGTGTGTTTACCTGCATTTCAATATCACTGCGTAACCCTTATGAAACTAATTCTGGGAAGTGATGGCACATAATTCTTCATGTTCTTTGTGTTCCTTAACTTATCATTGGCATTATCTAGTGAAAACAGATTGAGCTTAGTCGCATTGAACTAAGTAACAGACAGTAAAACTAACTTAAAATAGTTCTCATTTACAATTATCTGTATTGCTAAGATGATATTGCACTCACTGATGAAAGCAGTGCAAGCAGCTAATGTAACTTATATATCATGGTTTTAGCCTTGAACACTGATTTGCACAACCAATTTCCATTTTCTCAGACTTGTCTAACTGTGCAGTTTGAAGCTGGAAGCTCATTCAATACACATTAGTTAAACTGTGATGGAACCAGAAGACGCAAGACAAACTAGGGGTAAAAAGAAGCAATTGTTTTTTAAAATTTATAAAAGATAATCCACAAAGCTATTTTATTTATTTATTTCATTTTTTTCCTATTATTATTCTTTGAATTCTGCAGTTTGTTTCAGAGCTGCCACTTATGAGAGTATTCCCTGATTTCTCTGAACTGGTGAAGCATGGTCACAGTTACCTGGTCTTCTTGTGAGACTCTTTTCTAAGGCATGAGCATGAAAGTGGCCCAGTGACAGAAGGATCCAGACTAACATCACTTAGGCAGCCAAGCATTGCTAAGAAGTGTGGTACAGGAGAAAAAAAGAAAGAGAGGGAAATGGTCCTGGCCAGTTGGAAGCTGAGTAATCATATGTGACTTGCTGAGTTAAAAAAAGCAATGCTCTCCCAACCATATCTGGAAACCAGAACAGGACAATTAGCCATTGCCTTCTTCAGAGCCCTTACTTACTTCCAGTACACATCCAAACCCAAGATGACTGAATCTAAAATCAGATCCTTGTCTGTCTGCTATCAGGAACCCCTGTGGGTAATCACCCCAGCTGTCAGCATTCAATATTCTGGCACTGCATCCTCCCTCCATGCCCATCATGTCCATGATGGACTTCTCCCAGTTCAACAAGGTCTAGGTTGTCTCTGTAACTAGACAAAATGGATTTCAGCGCCTCTTGGCTCAGATACGAGCAGGAAAGGCTCATTGGAAAGACACACAAGGTTAATAATCCTCCAGCCTGTCCCTGGGAAGATCTAACTGCTTGCGAAACTGTCCTTGAGCCTTTGAGGTTGGCAGCACAGTGTAAACAGGCAGACCAGCATTCATCACACTGCTTCTGCCTTAATCCATCATAGCATAAACTACACCCATGAAGAATGAATTCCCAAAAAGTTAAGTGCATAGGGCCAGTTCTAAGTCCATAGGAACTCTCTATATCTAGCATTCCTTTGGTAAGCCCAAAGCTCGCAAAAGCAATTGGCTTATAAATAATTGTTCAGACACATGAAGATGCATAAATTATGACTGAAGCGAAACATAGACAGTTAACATGCTTAGAAGCTGAAAACAAATTCAAATATTTGACAAAAAAATGTATGTCCCTAAAAATATTTTTCTCGTCTGAGTTTCTGCACAGCACTTGGCCATAAGTCAGAGTTCCCTCTGGAACGCAGGATCCCTAACTCTATAATAAATTTCCTTGTAAACATGCAGCCTCAGTTTCTCCTTATGCCCTCCTCTCCCCACCCCACACCCCCACCTCAGACTTTCCAATATTTTTCCTTCTGCAGTCATTAAACGAGAGGTCCATACTAGTAAAGCACCTCCTTTTCTTGCTGCATTGTCACTTCCTAGCTTCTAAGACTGATATTCATATGTCAGGCTTTGCCTAACCTAAAAAAACCCAAACATTATTTTGGACACCATTTTTTTTCTTTAAACTCCACTTGTCCTGCTTACCCAAGTTTCACCTCAGTGGGAGGTTTTCAAAAGTGTGAGTCTGCACACATGCAGTTGCATGAATGCCATTGTGTGGGAGAAGTTAAAGATGAAAAGTTTACGTTCTGACAGAAATAAACTGCAGGACCTGCTGCATCAAACAGTATTTCATAGCAGCCAGTAAGACACCCTTAATACTACTGCACACTTTATTCTCTTTCTTTGACAATCCAGAAGACAACACTGGCACCACTTTTTTACCAGTAAGGGCAACAAACAAGGGAAGTGTTTGTGGGAGGAAATGGGGAGAAGGCAGACAATCAAGAAAATTTCTCCTCTTGCCAGCTTCATGTAAAAAAAATCTCTGAAATTAGTGAAGTTTGACTGTGAAGGCTTTGAACCAGGTTGTCAGGTGGCTGCCAGGGCTGGTTTGAGGAGATGAGAGATTCAAACAAAAGGTATTGGTCATACAGGAGAGCTGAAACACATTTCTATAACGTCCTTCTTGGTATCTTCCCCAATAGATAATTAGATAATGAAAAAAAAATTATATATATATATAGCCATCACTTACACCTTCTCCAAATTTGTGGTGCAGATCTGACCTGTTTCTTCTCCACTCACCTCCCACTCACTCCACCCACCTCCAGCTGGCTACCAATCTGTGACATTTTTTGCTCATTTGTTAACAGTTGTGCAGGTTGGCTTTCCTGTGCAGGGAAAAACAAAGTGGTTCATTTCCTCCCTGAATTTCTATCCCATATGCATAGCATCAACACAGGGCTCTCTTGAACTATACTACTACAGCAACTGGTCTAAGGTGTCTCTCAGCAAAAGCATTCAATACTATACAAATGGTATTCGGCACAACATATTAATACATTGCCACTTCTGGTCCTGAAAAGAAAAAGAAAGCTCAAAATTAGAGAATTAGTAAAGTTGTTGGGTACCTGGTACCAAAGAGAAAGATGACTAGAGAAATTAACTATTAAAAGAAAAAAATCATATCTTTTTCTTTTGAACTCTTACTTCAGGTGTGATATTCCACTTCAATTTTCAGGGTCCAAAAATCAAATAAATTCTAACAAACCTTTTCAAAGCTGCTTTTCAGTGGCAAGTCATGACAGAGAACACTCTGCTTTATGAATTCTAGGTTTTGGTTTTTTTTTTTTTTATTCTAAATCTAGAATGAAATCTAATTCAGCATCTAGAATTAAATCTAATCCTGCCTATGACATGAATATTTAGTTACATGATTGTAAATAATGTTTCTTCCAGCACACTGTAGTTAGGTATCCAATAAGATTGTTTCAAGGTTCTGTACTAATTGCAGTGGTGGCTCCAAACGTTTTTCAGCTGGTGAAGATCTCAAAAAATGTATTGTAGCAGACTTGAATGCATATGTACACATTTGCATACCAAGGACAGTTTTAAAAGAACAATGTACCACACAAGAGCACAGTGTCAAGAAGATTGTAACTTACTCCTCTATGCCCAAGCTGTCAGAGATGACTTCAACAAGCTCTAGGACAGTAGCAAAGTCCAGAGATAAATGCAGTGCATGTCTATATCTACATGAAAAAGGTAATTGGTTTTTGTGTAATTTTAAAGAAGTAATAGAGCGAGCTCTGCTACATTCCATCTCCTTGTCATACATTACCTCTGTTGTACTATGTTGTACTATGCTGCCACTCCTCCCAGCAGAAGTGAGATTTTAGCAAGGTTTATGAAGTTCTGGTGGGGTTCCTCTGCAGCTCACAAGGGAAGAACCACCCTCATTAAAAGCAAAAATAATTTTGACTTCTATACAAGAGTAACTATTCATTGCATTATGTTATTGCAATTTAAATCCTGAGAACAGCTTATGGAAGTCTGCGCTTTGTTTCTGGAGTTTACCATATAATTTTCTTTCACTTTAAAATTTCCATGGGTACACTACAGATAAGCCATTCTCATTATTATTGTGTACTCTAAACTTCTAAACAAACAACTCAGAAGTCAGTCCACCAAAAAATTTAAGTGTAAAAGCCTTTTAAATACCTTAAAATGTTTTAAATTTTTTTTCACTGCACTACATATATACATACACATGAAAACTATTTCTAAAATAGTAACATGTTCACAAAATATTTGAAACCAAGACATTGCTACATAACTGAAAGAGAAAAACATAAATCATAGCATTAATTTTCTTCCATTGCTACAAGTCAGAAAAAATTAGCTTGTAAAAAGCATACATTCTTAGCATTCCTTGACCTTAGACATATTTGAGGTGGTAAGGGTAACTTATGTGTTTGTATTTTAAGTTTTTAAACTTGTACTGTAGCTTTACTGAAAAAGCTTTATTATATAGTTTTTCTTACCAATCCTCCTATCTTTTGTTTTAAAATAAACTAGATTGTAGTTGTTCTTCTCTCCAGGATGAAATTTGAAGAAAGATCTGACTCACACCTGCTGTTTTATCCACATGTTATCTTAGCTGTCAAAACCTTTATTGGAAGAAAATAATATGAGTAAGATGAAAAGGATAAAGAACTTTGTATGTCACCAAGATAATGTCTTTCTCTGCTTTCTTCTTTCTTCAAAAAAAAAGTGATTGAGCAGTTTTTACTTTTTACTGTAAAAAAAGTGAAAGTCCTTGCAAATAGAAAAAAAAAAAAAAAAAAGAAGGCTTTGACTTTCTTCAACCTTTTGTGGGGGTAGGGGGAGGGGTGGTGGGAAAGAAGAGATGGAAGTGTAGTTGAAATTTAGGAAGGCTCTGGATATCTGGTACCTGAAAAAAATTTTTTTGTACCTGAAATATAATTTTGCATGAAAACTCTTTACGTATGGTACACCTCAAACTTGAGTTCATAGTCTGTTCACATTGAAGAGCAAACTACCCCAGAATAACACTGCCTAAAGGCAAGTCAGTAAAAAACTAGCAATATGAGTGGGGACTTTCTTTAGACCTTTCAAATGCTACACTCAATGCTGCAGAGAGGTGTATACACATGTTCCAGAAGATGTTCCTCAATGGACCTGCTTATTCAAGGCAGAAACCCAAAACAAACTTAGAGATGCAGAAAGTAGTGTTTGGGTCTCATTGTATGTAATAGTGTCTAGAAGTTTCCTAAAGAGAGAGAGCAAAGATTCTGCTCCTTTCTTTGCTGTGGAGATCAACACAGGAATCCAAGTGTGTAGGAATGCATGCTGGGGAGTGCAAATCAGTGGAAAGTGTCTGTGGCAACGTGGGAACATCCCAGTGGGAACTGGCTGAGGAAACATTCAAGGTCTGCTGAGGCAAAGGGATAGTTTACAAGAACAAGTATCAGAAAGGGAGGGAAATCTGCTCCCCATTTCTGGGGATGCCTAACATTTTTGGCCATTAAGATAACCACTGGAAAACAAATGCATGTTAGAGTACATGTAACAAGCTTTCATCTGGAAGTGAGGATCTGTGCCCATTTCAGGACACCTGAGCTTCCTGCTGCACTAAAGCCCTGTCCTTGGTTTCTCTCAGTCCTGCATGAACCTTGACTCATGCGCTGCAGTGTTAGAGCTGTGAGATGGGAGAAAAGTTAGTGTGAGAGCTGTGAGATGGGAGAAAAGTTTTAGATACTCTGGAGCAAAGAGAGGAAAGGAATTTGGCTTTGTTATGTAACAGGTGACCTTGCTAACAGATGGAGATGTTTTCCTCTTCACCAGCTCTCAGTGACTATTTTACAAGAGAGCACTTTGATAGCATGTTCTGAACAGAAGTTCTTTCTAAAAGGTATTTATACACAGCCTAACAGAGGGCATTGCTATGGGACTTGAGGCAGGAGTGTTTCTGGCTGAATGTCACAGTCAGGCTAATGTATGAAACCTGTACCTGAGGTTGTAGCTACCGAGTGTCTAGAAAGTTTAAAGATTAAAATAAAAATGGAGGCAACTTCATCAAGTTTTGGAGAGTGGCAGAGAAAAGAATCACAGGTTTGGGTTTACTGAGTCACTGAACTGTTTTATATTTGTAAAGGAAAATTAAATAAAGTCACATGTAATATATGGTTAAAAAAGTCTCATTCTTATTATGGTTTCTGCTCAGAGTATTATTTTCTACTTCACTGTAAATTGTTCAGTATTCTGAGACTTGTCCAAAGTCACACTGAGGCAAGTTTCAGTAATACAATATGATTTGTTCTTCTGCTAACAGTGACTTGAAATTTCTCAACACACCTTTGCCAGCTTACAGAGAGGTGAAAGGATGAGCTTGTTGCTTTGAGGGGCAATAATCAATCCTTGAAAGCAGAGCTCGGGCTGTAGGGGGGCTTTGTCTGGTAGCTTGTGACCCTCAAGACATTAGAAAACAGCATCTTCTCAGTCCTGGAAAAGATGATTCTCAGCCTTTATTTATACAGTCATAAATAAATAAAGTGAATTGTTAAGTAACCACCAACTGTTTTATTGTAGTTTGCCATTAGTGTGAAAGGTTTGCCAATTTATGCATCTAGCAAGTAATGATACCTACCAGGAAAAGAGGAAGCTCTTCTCACAGAGGAAAACTCCTATCCCTCCCTGAATCCAACATGCCAGTGAACAGAAAAAAAATTCACCTATAAATAAACCAAATGAACTCGTGTGCCGCAATGCCTTTTACACCAGTTTTAATAATCACAATCAGTGTCATTCACAGATTGTTTTAAGAGCCGTCTGGGATAATTATCACTTGGCTTTGAATCCAGCATTAGTACTATAATTAGGAAATCGATCAACTTATCTCAGGTGACAGGTGGTAAAACTTCTTTCCTCCCCATGTATTGATTGCCTCTGCAGCTGATAAGACCCCAGGGGTTACTGCAGGAGACAGCTCGAGGTGTACAGTGATTAGTCTTCCTTTGCGCTCCCCAGCTCAACCGGCAGCAATGTCAGAGGAGACAAGATCAGCTAAAGCCAGTCACAGCAACCTATGGCAATAACAACATGCAAGAACTCTTAAACTGCTGTGAGGGCTGACTCTTCTCCCTCCACCCCTGCTTTTTCTGCCTTCCTGCTGTAGAAATGCACCGGGGTTGCACTCTGCTGATAGACTTGAACCTGTCACATCTCCTACACCTCGCAGAATGAGAGAAAGGCATCTGGATTCATAGCACCTCCTCTGCAGAGAGTTGGCTGTCCAAATGAAGAATAAACAGGCAAATTTGGTGAGTTCTATTTGGTGGTCTATTTTAAATGTGTTGAAAAGAAGTTTGATTTTTGTTTGTGGTGCTTTTTTAAAAAAACTAACTTCGGATATGTAATTGCTCTTTCCTAAGTCTCTAATGAGTGGCATGGATTAGAAACTCTGGAAATGAAATTTACCTTAATAATTTCCTCTGAGATCAGGTGCACAGAGGAGTAGAATTAGTACAAAGACACAAATGCCTGAAAATATCACTTCTTCACTAATGCACTATCAGGATACTGGAGATACTGTATCATACAGCAGTAAGCTGTTTATAGATTTGCTGTCCCAGGACAGGCAAACAGAATAATGAATACAGAAAGGTTTCAAATGTCGTAAATAAATTGGAACTGTCATGGAAGGGAAAGATGAAGTTCAAAATTACCAGAAGGTTTAATGTAATTTAACTTTTTTAATCAATTCATAATGCTTTTAAATAATAAATACAAAATACACAAAAGTTATTTTTTTAATTAATGAAAGAAGGTTATTGTCTTGGCTTCTCTATTCTGATTGTCCAGTGTTTAATTCTTGTACATAGAGTGTGTATATACATAGTGTCGCTGTATAGGTCTTTGTTAACTATGGAGTTTTTCTACTTTTTCAGTAACATTTTTTGTATGGGTAAAGCTATCCAGTGGATTAAATGACAGTTGATTTCTGGACCCTGTTCTGGTACTAATATGCAAATGCCTTTTCAGGGCTGATATTTAACTCCATTGAGTACTTTGACCAGCCGGCATTGTTTTTGCATATGAGTGAGATGTTTTCATCTGGTGTTCTGCTTAGTTACCACTTTGGACCTTCCAGTTAAAAAGTCTAAGGAGAAAAAAATTTTTTAGGTGCAATAATATTTTTTATGTTATTTAGGTGATAAAAACATAGAATATTTCTTGCTCTTTGAAATTTATTTTACATGGAACATATTCTTGCATGACTAAACCTATAAAAATAAAAAAAATTTTCCCACAAAAGGCTAATTTGAAAAGGTGTTCCCACTATGTTAAATGATCTTACTACTTCCTAAAAGATAAACTGTGATATGAAATGTCTTTCTTGCTTCCTCTGTTTTCCATTCTATGACTTTATCAGAACTCTTCGTGTAGAAGCATTTTAAGTGAGGTAAGTGCTGAAAGCTGATGCCTGACAGCAATATTATAGGTGAGGGCAGAAGGAGCTGTTTTTGGACAGAGTAGGGTCTGGACAAGATTAAAAAAAAAAACAAAAACAAACAAAAAAACCAAACAAACCAGAAAACCAAAACATTATCTGGAATTTCCATCACAGCCCTCTAGTACAGAAGGCAAGGACCTGCATTTTAGGTTTGTGGCTTGCTGTAAATATTGAGGTTGCTTTATTGACACCATTAAGGTCTATCTATAGATGGCTGGAAATTATAACATTCTCATTATTTGGAGAAGGGACAAATGAAATGTAAAATGGATTCTCTGGGTCTTTTCCAGTTCTATATCACGTTTTAGAGCATAAATATTTTGAGATGTAAGAGGAAGAAGTATCAGGTTTGTCTTGTTTGTGTGCAGCTTCAGAGGCAGAGACAGAGGCGCTCACATTGTAAAGTGTAGCAAAGGAGTTGAAGACATCCAGCAATATTTCCCTATCAAGTGAAAAGCATAAGATCTCAGTGCTTCTGAAGGATTGTTAAAAATACATGTTGTTTGTGTTGTTAGCTATGTGCTATGAGCCTCCTTGAAAAGCATATGTGGAGGAGGATTTGGGAGAAAGTTAGGACTGGACATTGAAATGGTTTGTAGTTTCTGGATCCCAAACATAGTATGATAAAGTTCTATAGTATCTTAAAATTATAAATAAAAAGTATTTTAGAGATCCTGTTTTTATTACTTGGTAATGATAGAAAAAACCTTTTTCTAATCCCACTCTCTTCGTGACATTTTAAATGTACAAATACTCTTTGAAAGTCACTGGCTTTTCATTAAGTTGTCTTGTGGAGATTTGATATGCTTTTTATATATTTTTGTATTTCCTCTTTTAATGAAAATAATTGCACCAATGAAAGGTATCTGGTGATTTTTAAGGCCTGATCTCAGTGCCATACTCTTCTTCACAGCAACACAGACTTACATCACAGATGGTGAAGGGAGTAATAATCAACATAAGAGTATTTCTAAAACAATAAACATAAATTCACTTGAGAACAAAATAACACTAAGAAAAGGAGAAAATTAAAAACAATATTGTCCAATAACAGAAAGTTTTCTGGTAGGTGACATTCCTTTCAAAAAGGCATCAATATGTTTTAAAATGGGTAGGAATGTAATTTGGAAGATTTAATTTGAAATAGATATTAAAGGATTAATTTTTTGAAGGTTTTGCTTCTAGACATTGAAAATTATAATTCAGCCATGCAATGCCATTCTCCCCATCTTAAATTTCTTCATTTCAAAAAGAGCGGGTATAGTCACTACTAGTGCTGCTATATTTTTGAAGATCAGTAGTACAGTACATTGTTAGCACGAACAGTAACAACCCAATCTTCATGCATACATATTAAACATATTTAAAACAGTTATTTTTGCTTGAAGGGTGTGTCTTGGAAAAACCATCCTTATGGTATGGTAACAATATCAGCTGAGAATATGATTTAAAGCCTCCTGTTGTTGTATGACATCTCAAAAAATTGAACTGTCAAAGTAGGCCAGAGAGGACCAAGTTTCCCAGGTTCTGGTAAAACTTTACTGTGACTCATATAAAAGAGAAAAGGATAGGCTTTTCAGCATCATGCATCTCTGAAGTAGATTTCCACTGCATAAGTGAAAAGTTTTGGTCTGTTGGAGTCTGCATCTGTTGGTGTCCTTCACCTCCATCCCAGACCAAGACTCTCCACCTCACATCAGCAGGTAGAGGTCCTACTTCAGAAAAGCATCCAGCAAGGTATTTCAAGGAACACCTTTTCAGTGCAGTCAGGCCCAGAAGCATGTTTGAATTAGATATCACAATGCTTTCCATTCACAGATTTTAAATGGATAGGTGCCTTCCTGATCAGTATCACATGCTTCATTTTCTAGACCTAAAACCAGCTTATTTGCTTGCAATGATTTTTAACACTGCCATTTTCCACACATCTGGGTATCTGCTCCACCTTCTGACACTCTGCTGGCTGAAGGATTGCCTCACTGCCTTTGGAGTACTTGTTCCTGACAAGGTACGTTTCATGGATCTTCAGTGCACATCAGACCAGATCTCCCTGGAAAAGGGTTGCTCTACCAACAGGCTGACTCACCCTCTAGGCTGGAGGGGTGATATGTCCGTGTCTGGGTCAGAAGTTTATTACAACTGAAAATCAGCTGTGGTGATGGGTATGTGAGTGTGATACAAGAGTTGTTTGCTGTCTTGAGAAGCAGGTGTGAAGATTTCATGCTGTGCAATGGCCTCTCACTTTGCTGTGAATGTCTGGTTGCTGATGGCATGGCTGCTTGAGAAACATTGTACTCAGAAAATTAATTCTAGAGTTACGCTGATTGTACTGATCATTAGTTCACTCTTGTCTGTTCAGTAATTTCCTTCAGTATGAATAGCACAGAGTCATAGGGGAAAAAGTAAACACACTGGGAGGTGCTGATCAGAAAGAGAGAAGAGAAGCAGCCTTTATGTGGAGCACCAGAGACAGGTGTTTTGTTGGAAGTATAGGGAGATGCAAATGAATTTTGGTTTGCCTTAAATGAGACCTTCTCTTAAAAGATCATGCACATGAATGGTTTGAAATATATTTTGAGAATTGAATGTTTTCTATGGAAGAAATGCATATTTGCTAAGATTTTCTCATCAACTTCAAATAAAAAACATTCTCTAGCTAACATTTTAAATAGGACAGGTTCTGTAATGATTGCTGGTTACTGAGATTTCAGATGTGCTACATGAACACAATGATAGTGTTTTGCTGAAATGGACATGGCATCCAGGTTTGAGGGCCACTCAAAAATAGACCTAATGCTTCTAGAGATGAAGTTGCAAAGCTCTCTAAAAAAACCTCTAGAGTACAGAAGCTTTTATTGCGTTCAAAATTAGGAGTGTTTGTATCTAACATGTGAATCATTCCTTTAGTTTTTCTCATGTTGTTCTCCTTAATTTCTTATAGCAAAATTTTTGGGATTCCTACAAGTACTGAAAGAGGTTGTCACAAGTTAATGAAGCTGTTGTCTAATTGTGCTCCCTGGCCAATGATCTCGTATCCCAGAGATGTCGAGGCTTTCTTGGAGACAGAGGGTTTTGGCTGGTGATTGCAAATAGTTACAATTGTGACATCTGCTATGTGAACTGTGGGCACGCAGGTTGCTGACAGGCTAGTCCTGAAGCTCCGTCAGACGCCGAGCTGCAGGACAGAGCTGCAGTGAGCTCAAATGTTCCTGATCCGGCTTTGCCCTCTGGTGGTCCCCGCTTGAAAGATTCCCGGGACTCGAGAGAGGAAAAGGCTTCTGCCTCTGAATTCAAAGATCTAAGGAAATGTCAGGTCGTGTGATGGACGTAATAATAGCAAAGACTAAAGGAAGGAAAGGTCTTGCAGATTTCAAGACTGATGGCAAGGTAGAGTCTGAGGCAGGGAGATTCAGTGCTCCTGCATTGAGGTAAGCCTAACAAGGAGTTTTGCTAACAGGAAGTTCCTCATTGGTCTGACCAATCCTTTGACATAACAAATGCTAATTGAAAAAACCAACAAGTATTTTCCTATTAAAGCTCAGTTCCTTACCTGGTTATGAAGACACAGCCCGTAAGACTCTCTTGTGTCTCAGTAAAAGAGAGAACGTGGCAGAATTGTGAGCTTTAATGAGAAGCATCATCTCATTGGCCTTCAGAAAGTTATGAGTAACACTAAAGGGCTTTCATGAAGTGTGGCTTTTCATTTCGTTTAAATGGCAGATGCATTTTCAGGGGAGGCATTTTTTTATTTTTACCACTTGGGTGCTTTATGTGCTGGCAGTCATGCATGTATGTGAATAAAACTTCTGCTTCTTTTCTCAAAAAACAAACTAGCAATTGTTTATAGGCTGTAAGGGAGAGAAATGCTCATCTGAGAATACAGCTGAAGTGTAAATCAGGTGCCAAGCAGCAATTAGAATAGTGTGTTACAGTTTGAGGAGAACAGCTCTCATAGGCAATACCAAAAAATGTACACATTTTGAATGTCTCGATGTAGCTTTATTTAATGTTTCTGCTGTTTTTCTTCAATTTAAACTAGGGAGCAAAGAGGTGAGTACATTTCAGGGAAAGGATGTTTTATTTTCCTGAACAAAAGATTTTTTAGTTTGGAGAAAAAAGTTTTGAATAGTTGTTGTTATATCTAGTAATATAAAAAGAGCTAAACAGATCCTCCCTTTTTACTTTTTTAGCATTCACAAGCAGAAAGCTGCCAGTGAAAAGAAAATCAATATCTTTACAGTGGATATGCAAATGTAGGGTTAATCTCTGCAATTTCTTTGTGGAAAGATCACACACGGAAATTGCTACTGATATACGACTAAATAAAATGTGGGGCACAGCACAAGATTATGTATTTTGACATATTTTTCATCACATTCTGAAATAGCCTGGATATAGGAGACCACAGGCTTTAGTGTTGTCATGCTTGGACATTGCGGTTACCATATACCACAGCATGTGCTTTCGAAGAATAGAGCAATAAAATAATCTTTCCTACCCCCAAATGAGCACATATACCTCCCTTCTTGCAAATATTTGTTTTCCCTTTTGTGTTCTGGTTTCTGACTTTAATTATTTAAGCCTTGCAAAGAAGTGTGCTGAAAATAGACAGTGCTGTACAGTTCTGTTATTCTGTCTCTATCACATCAGCTGAAATTGATCCAAGCATCCCTACACTCAGAAAATGGTGTCCTGAGAAAGATGCCAAAGCATTACTAAAAAGCAAAAAATCAAAAAGCTCTGGAAAGCCTACCTCTCACACAGATTAGCATATTATTGTTTTTACACCAGAAATTGCAAGATTTTGTGTACCTAAACTCATGCTCTCCATATCATTGTAACAGGGTTCCACTGATATTTTGATCCCACGGTACGAGAAAGAATAAATTTAAACCTGAAATACACATATCTGAGAATAATTTCTAGTCAAATCTTTCTTGCTTTCCTATTCAGATTTGCTGGTTTTGTCTTTAGGAACAATGGAAAAAATACGTCTCTTCTATCCCAGTGTAAAAGAACCACATTGCTATTGGTTCTGATTCCAGCACTCCATTTTAGTAAATAGGGTTTCTTCTTAACATAATTGTGTCTGTAATCACAGAATCAGAGAATGTGTGGAGTTGGAAAGGACCCACAAGGACCACTGAGTCCAACTCCTGGCCCTGCACAGGAACATACCCAAGAGTCACACGCATGCCTGAGAGCATTGTCCTAAAGCTTCTCGAACTCCCTCAGACTTGGTGCTGCAACCACTTCTTTACAGAGCCTGTTCCAGTGCCCAACCACCCTCTGAGTGAAGAACCATGTTCAACATCCAGCCTAAACCTCCCCTGACACAACTTCAGGCCATTCCCTCTGGTTCTGTCACTGGTCACCACAGAAAAGAGATCAGTACCTGCCCCTCCTCTTCCCCTCACAAGGAAGTTGTAACTGCAACGAGGTCTCCCCTCAGTCTCCTCCTCTCCAGGCTGAATGTACCAAGTGCCCTCTGCTGCTCCTAATGCAGCTTCCCCTCAAGGCCCTTCACCATCTTTATTGCCCTGCTTTGGACTTTCTCTAAGAGCTTAGTATCTTTCTTATATTGTGGTGTGCCAAAAACTGCACACAACATTCCAGGTGAGGCCACCCCAGTGCAGAACAGAGCAGGACAATTCCCTCCTTTGACCAGCTGGTGATGCTGTGCCTGATGACCCCCAGGACATGGTTGGCCCTCCTGGCTGCCAGGGCACTGCTGACTCATATACAACTTGCCATCGACCAAGACCCCCAGGTGCCTTTCCACGGCACTGCTTTCCAGCATCTCATTCTCCAGTCTGTACAAACACCCAGGGTTCCCCCATCCCAGACGCAGAATTTCCCTTGTTGAACTTCACATAGTTGGTGACTTCCCAGTCCTCTAATTTGTTGAGGTATCACTTCAGGGCCTCCCTGGCTTTGAGGAAGGACACTATGTATCCAAAGCTTTAATGAAAAAGGAAAAGATTACATGAACTGGCCTCCCTTCATCAACCAGGTGGGTTATCTTGTCATAAAAGGACTTTCCTCTCATGAAGCCATGCTGTGGCCATTGTCTTCCAGGTGCTTTTCAATACTTCCCAGAACAATTTTCTCCATAACTCTACCAGGCACCGAAGTGAGACTGACAGGCCTGTAGTTTCCAGGCTCCCCCTTCTTACCCTTCTTGAAAATAGGGACAACATTAGCCAGCTTACAGTCAGCTGCAACCTCTCCAAATTCCCAAGAAAGCTCAAAAATCATTGAGATTCACCTAGAGAGATGTTTTGTGATGACATCAGCCAGCTCTGTGAGGATTCTGGAAAGAATCCCATCAAGCCCCACAGATTTGTAA
>JAWWEE010000085.1:4685141-4701642 GCA_035221455.1 Xenops minutus
CCCCCCCCCCCCCCCCCCCCCCCCCCCCCCCCCCCCCCCCCCCCCCCCCCCACCCTCATAGCTATGCGAATTAGGAGCATGAGAGCCAACAGAGAGATGGATACAGGTTAAAAGGATAAACTCTTTCCCTGTGATGGTAGCTCAGCTGTGGAACCAGGATCAGGGAAACTGTTCTTTCCATCTGTAGAGGTTTTCCAGTCCTGATTCAATAACGCCCTTAACAACCTGGTCTGAGAAGTTGCATCCTTTGGCATAAAAGCATAAAGACTGCCTTTATAAACCAGATCTAGAATATCCTGGCTTATTGCTTCTAGCTTTGAGCAATTTTCAGGAAAACATACATGAAGTTAAACAACTTATGTTCATCAGTTTTTTACCTCGCCCACATTTATCCTGGAAAAAAATCAGCCACAGAAGTGAGAGTATAACTATGTAAGTAGTCACAGCTTGGAACCTAAATATCATCATTCCTAGTGTGGATACCAGCTAAAATATCACCGTAATTACAATGGAAAATGATTGACTGTATGGAAAAATTTTTCTTTCCCTTGCTTTTTAATTGTTAAATATTTGGGATTTATTCCTGGGTTTTTTTAGTCCACTTTGCCTTTTCTGTACCTTTACTTTCACCTCAAGATGCTTATTGACTGAAACCCCAGCATTCTTGTCCCCTGGAAATGCAATTGGGTTGCCTGTCTGTTTATCTCTTTTAAGGCTCTCTGCATGTAGAAAAGCACTGGAGGAACTTCCTACGTGTTTCCCAAACTGCAATTTTCATCTTCCATTCAAAATGCCAACTAATTTGGACTTCAAGACATATAAACAGGTGAGCTTTAATTCCATGTTTGTGCTAAATAGTCTGGAAGAGAGAAAATGTCATTTTAGTGTCCAAAACTGTTTCCAGTTATAAACATTTAGAAGAACTCGGGAAGAAGATAGCAAGCTATCCTTTAGCAATGCCCCATGAAGTATTTTCATGCACCCATGCAGACATTCAGTGGTATTTGCTGATTAAAAGACAGATTCTGTGGCATCAGAATTCTGCTGTGGCACCTCCTAAACTTTTATTACTAGTGCTTAAATATCAATAGCACTTTTTTCAAGAGGGAACAAACACTGGAAAGACAAAATGTATTAGATATTATGTGCTAGCACTGTTTGTTTCATTTATTTTAAAGCAGGTAACCTGTAACCTGTACAGGCACATCTGTAACAAAGATACTTTTTCATCCTAATATTTCTGAAGAAAATTTAAAATGCTTGTTTACTTGTCCACTTTCTTGTAGAGGTTATATTTTTATTCTTTGTCATTTGACAAGTACAATTCTTAGAATTCCATTTTTCAACATTACCATCATGGGAATGAGGAGAAATCACCTTTCCAGTCCCTTTCTGGCACTTGTGTGAGCACCTGTACCCTCCTTCGGAAACATCCCAATCTGTGCAATGATGATTGCAGTTACTTTTCTATCTCAGAGTATTATTCAAGAATTCCTTGAAGCTAATAGGGACAGACTGTCATATATCTGCTCAGAATCCAGCAGAAATGTTTGTAAACACTCTTTATGTGATTATTTGCTATATAAGTATAAGCAGAAACCACTCCTCCTCCCCCTGAATTATCTAAGATACTTGAGCATTAAATTTAATACACAGCTTATTACATATATCCTCATGTATAAATAGCTCTAAGAGTTGCAAATAAATGGAAACAAAATATACCTTAGGTGGGAAAACTTCATATATACACCTAGGAGAAAACAGAGTTATAAGAAATAACCTGATTTGTCTTGATGGGAAAAAGTATATTGCTGCTCATACAATTGCTCCAAGTGAACTGTTGGAATTTCTAGTTGGTGAAAACAACATATTTTTCCATTCCTACTTTCAAACTAAAGTGAAGTTATTTAAGTTTTATACTGACCTGTTCTCCTTTATCACTGTCTACAGACTTCTGTTAGATCATGACATAACTTGACTTTTTAATTTTATTCTTTACTCTGATTTATGTTGGGTTATTTTAAAAATATTTTCTCTAACAGTGAAGAAGTATTTCTAATACAACCACTATTAGTTAGTTAGTCTATGTATTCACAATTATTATACTCACTTGTCAGCTGGTGCTGATTGTGTCATAATCTCTAAGAAGTGTGTCTAGTAAAAACCAACTTTTGTATTTTTAATAGTGAGAGTCCATGACCGTGGTGTTTATTTATCCTTAAATGTATGGAAACACACATATTCGAAATCAGTAATAAACTCACTTTCATGCTATCTAAAAATTTGGAGTTCCATTAAATAAAAAGTATTATCAAAAGAAATCTTACAGCTGTAAGAGAATTTTCTATAATTATTTTGTGGTGTGTTTGTTTGTTTGTTTTCCTCTAAACACTGTGTTCAGGCAGGAATTTGTCCACTTTATTCATATGCAGTTAATATTCATCTCTACCAAATCATAACAGGTCCTATAGTTTTTGCTTCTTTGTTTATGCAAAGCACTGGCTGTAAGACCCCCTTTATTTTTTAAAAAATAAACACAAAAAAATAAAGTTACAAAATACATTTTAGTTAATGCAGTTTTATAGTTTTAAGTTATCTGAACAGATAGCACAGTAAGTCTTTTTTTTGTTATCACCCCTCACAGGCCCAGCTATCTAGAAGGATACCACACTAGAACTGGTCACTGAAACTGTGATTTTAGAGAATTCTTTTATGTGATTGTTGGTCTTAAAAAGCAATCCTTCTAACAAGTTCCAAAAGCAGAGATACTATTCTGTATAGACATGTTGAATTATCAAAAAGAAAGCTAATAGTCATATGGAAAGATCCTGTGTTAGATTTGAAAAAGTTCTGCATGCTTACCTTTCAAGAATCTGCTTTGAAGATCTTCTAAATCAGATTGAAATATTTAAATGTTTTACATGAACTTCAATAGGGGGAGCATATCAGCAACTCTTCAAATTTCTGCTGTTATATCCAGTTTTCAGCATTGTGGTTTTGCTGGATGTCTGTTGAGGATTACATTGCAAAGTAGTAAATATAAAGATATTGTGTTATTAGACCAGGAAAGCTGAGTCCTACTTCAGAAAAAAAAATAAATAAAAACAAAACAAAACAAAGCAAAACACATAAATATAGACCACCAAGTGTTTTCCAGGATCACATTCAGGACAAGAGACCCAAAGTTTCTGAAATGTGGAAATATAAAAACTCAAAACAAGCAAGCAGTAAAATCAGGAGTATCTTTGCCCTAAACATTAAAACATCTTATTGAATACCTTAGGAGTTGTTTTTCAAGCTATGTCAGCAACACGGTAGTAATGACATTTGTCTGCAACATGTATGTGGTGATAATAAGGGATTTCATTTGATAAGGGTTTTCTGCAGAAGATTGACTGCGTATCAGACTTGATGGATGGTATGAATTGTGTACCGGGTTGGCATTCTAAGTAAATCTTGGTGCTGGTTTTGTCTGGATTAATTTTTTTCACAGTATCTAGTATGGGCCTGAGTTTTGGATTTGTGCTGAACATAGGGTTGATAATACATTTTTGTTATTGCTGAGCAGAGCTGACACAGAGCCAAGGCCCTTTCTGCTCCTCGTACTGTCCCAGCAGGCTGGGGGTGCACAAGCAGTTGGGAAGGGACTGAGTCGATGCAAGCAGGCAGCCCGAGCAACCACAAACCACAGTTCTAATGCAGAGAGTAAATTTATTTCATCACCTTGCCGACTGGAGGATCCCAAAGCAACACCTGGGCAAAGACACATAAGCAGGAATGTAGGCACTGTTACACTCAGCCCATCCTGATGGGCAGCTGGCCTGTTGTTTGCAGCAATTTATCAAAGGCCCAGGCTGTGTTTTCCCTTGTGCTCTTTAGGATCTCTGAGGTTTGATCTCTCTCCCAAGAAAGGGAGCACAAGCACATCCCTGAGAGTGCCTCCACATCTCTGTAAACATCTGTGTTATCTCTACACAGAGATTCTACTTCTCAAAACAGGCAGAGGATAAACAATGGTAGGCATAATAGACAGGGTTTCCCACACTGTTATTTTTCAGGCATTGGCACTCCCAACTGCAAGGTCACTTGACCGTATCTACCATCCTCCTTGCCATTCTCTTGCTTTTAACCATTTCCTCCCAACATTCCAGCCCTTTGCTGAAGAGATCACTGATGCTGGGACTGGAAGCGAAGGACAGTATAAAGGACAGTCTAATTTGCAGAGGCAATTTATGAATCTTATAGGAAAAAAGGAATAAATGTATAATGCTTTAAGGCAAATGTCCCAGACCTCCTGACAGAGAATTAAACCACTCAGCTAACAAGGCACCACCAATAGGCTGCTTCAGTCAATGTATGAAGTCCTGTCAGTGTCAAATGTTCCTCTCAATGCAGCTGATTCAGGAGTCATGTTGAGGCAGCACGTGCCAACAAGTTTAGAGCAGTGTATGTGGTATTGAGATAGGAGGTAGCTCTTCACCAGCTGATGTGGTGATGCTCCCAGGCGTGGTGCAGTTACTTCCAAATTCAGGACAATTGTCTTTGTTATGCAGTCTAAACCCTAGGTGAAGGCATACTCTAGATGCTCTGTATTTGCTTCTTGGAGAAGAAAAAGGAAAAAAGTTACCAAACACAAATATTTACATTGTAATCCTACAGAAATGTATCCAGAGAATGTGCATGTCCTACAAGTCTACAAAGCATGGTGATCCCACCTGCGATAAGGAAGGAAAACAGAGGAGTGTCAACTCCTTCCAGTAACACAAATGCTACTGCACCAACTCCTTGAGCTAAAATTACTTCAGGCCTGGTAACTCCAGATGGGGTGATTGCCCACACAGATTGAAGAGGTATTGTTTGCGCTTTTTCAGACTGAACTTCATTTTCATGGTGGGTTTGTGGCACCAGTAACAGAGTTCCAACACTGTCCCCACTAGATAAGGCTGAGGTATTTATTGAGGATACTTGAAATACAAGAATTCAAGAATTTGATATTAACAGAGGATGCTGTGTAAGGGGAGAGACTGGAGTACAGAATCATACTACATTGTCAGGTCCTATTACATGAATTTTCATATCTAGACTAACACGCTGTCATCTCACCATGTAATCCATTGGTGAAAACAATTCCATTTCCTCTGTAGGTTCTTGGGGATGGTTCTGTGCAGGGCTAATAGTTGGACTCAATGATCCTTTTGGGTCCCTTCCCATACAAAGTACTCTGTGATTCTGTGATTTTGTAGTTAATATTTTGGGAGAGACACCATCTGGAAGAACCTCAATACCCACCATGTTTTGTACTGAAGGTGATGTGACATGATCATGGAGTGTTTGTTTGTGAGTATTCCATTTGTTTAACAAAAAACCTGCTTTAGTAAGGTGTATTCCAGTGTTGTAAAGTTTTGGTACTGGTTAACTTTTTCAATAATCCCTTTAACATCCCATTCATTCTTTCAATCCAGCTTGGGGATGGTGGACAGTGTGGAACAGCCAACCTGTTCCTGGGCTTTGAGCCTGGTCTTGGACATTACATCCACTAGTGTGTTTTCCTTGGCCACTGTGTATTTGACAAGGAGGTCTGTACTGACGGAAGAGTTGTTCTAATGCTTTAGTCATGCTATGTTGGTTGGCATGTTTGGTGAGTTTAGAAAAGAGCAATCCTGACACTGTACCCACAGCGGTGAATACTTATCACCATCCCCTTGATGGGGGCAAAGGGCCAATGTAATCAAGCTGTCAGGTAGTCAAGGGCCACTGAACTCACTTTATTTCCCTCCAGGGCCTATGTAATTCTCTTAAATGCAGCAGTGTACAATTAGTAGTTATGAGCAAATGTCTTATACACATGTAATGGCAAAGGGGTTTGGTTGTGGGTAATGTCCCAGGCTCGTGGAGTATGAGCTGATTGATGTCCACATGTGCATTCATAACTTGTTCATGTACCTCAGAGGAGGTCATATCACTTACTTCCTTAATATTTTGAGACTTGAGTGAGTCATCTTTCTCATGGGGAGACATGTCTTACTTTTAAGGAATGCTCTTGTACAGTGTCAAACTGTTACCATGTATCTGCTGCCTGCATAGGGTATTTCTGTACATGCCAATCTTCCCAAGCCCAGCAAAGTAACCACATTGTGAGGCTTTTATCTACAACCCAACTGTCAGTTTATCAGTGATGTGCCTGCCCTTCCAGGATGGCAAGGGATGCTGTGATCAATTCAGCCCACTGACTAGGTGCCTGTACACCCATTTGCCATAGGAAGATTCCTGGAACTGGAGCACATGCAACTGCTCTCCATCATCTCTTTCCTGTGGCTGTGCATGTTGCCCTCCCATCTGTAAACCAGGCATAATTCCCGTGCTCCTCTCTTAACTTGTCACAAAGGGGTGCTTCCTCCACAGGAGATGTGGGTAGCTCTCTGGGGAGAGAAGGTTCCCCTGGCACGGGCATGTCATTAAAGGAAGCAGTTCCCAGATGAGTGGCATGTGGAGTAGTTACCTACCGTTTTCCCAGTAAAAATTGTTGCTGTAAACAATGTTTTGACTTCCAGTGTGTGGCTGCCTGGGCCACCCCTATGTGAGCACTAACAGTTATACACCCATGAATGGAGATGGGTGTGAGTACAGTCACACTACCTTGGCCTGTGATCCTTTCAGTTCCTTGCAATCATAGAATCACAGAATATGCCAAACTGGAAGGGACCCACAAGGATCATCGAGTCCAGCTCTTAACCCTGAACAGGACCATTGCAAAGAGTCACACTGAGAGCATTATCCAAATGCTTCTTAAATTCTGTTAGTCTTGGTGTTGTGACCACTTTCTGGGGAGCCTGTTCCAGTGCCCAGCCATACTCTGAGTGAAGAACCTTTTTCTAATATCCAGCCTAAACTTCCCCTGACACAACTTAAGGCCATTCCCTCGGGTTTTGTCACTGGTCACCACAGAAAAGAGATCAGTGCTTGCCCCTCCTCTTCCCTTCACAAGGAAGTTGTAGACTGCAATGAGTCTTCTCCAGGCTGAACACACCAAATGCCCCCAGGCGCTCCTCAAACAGCTTCCCCTCAAGGTCCTGCACTGTCTTTGTTGTCCTTCTTTGGACACTCTCTAGCAGCTTAATATCTTTCTTGTATTGTGGTGCCCAAAAATGCACATAACATTCCAGGTGAGGCCACCCCAGTGCAGAGCAGAGCAGGACAATCCCCTCCTTTGACCAGCTGGTGATGCTTTGCCTGATGCCCCCCAGGACATGGTTGGCCCTCCTGGCTGCCAGGGCACTGCTGACTCATATACAACTTGCCATTGACCAGGACCCCCAGGTGCCTTTCTGTGGCACTGCTTTCCAGCATCTCATTCTCCAGTCTATACAAACATCCAGGATTGCCCCATTCCAGGTGCAGAATCCAACACTTTCCCTTGCTGAATTTCACATAGTTGGTGATTGCACATCTCTCATTTGTCCAGGTCTCTCTGCAGAGCCTCCCTGCCTTCAAGGAAGTGAACAGCTCCTCCCAGTTTTGTGTCATCTGCAAACGTGCTCAGTATCCCTTCCAGTCCTGCATCCAAGTCATTTATGAAGATGTTGAAGAGCACAGGGCCTGAAATGGAGCCCTGTGGAACCCCACTAGTGACAGGTCACCAGTCTGATGTCACCCCATCCACTATTACCCTCTGTGCTCGACACATGAGCCAATTGCTCACCCACCACACGATATGTTTATCCAGCTGTGTGCTGGACATTCTGTCCAGAAGGACACTTAGAGATAGTATCCAAAGCTTTACTGACATCCAAAAGGATTGTCACCTGGTTTCACTTGATCAGCTGGGTGGGTTACCTTATCATAAAAGAAAACCAGTTTTGATAAGCAGGTCTTCCCCCTCATGAAGCCATGCTGGCTGTGACCAATGACTGCATTGTCCTTCAGATGTTTTTCAATACTTCCCAGAACAATTTTCTCCATAACTTTACCAGGCACTGAAGTGAGACTGACAGGCCTGTAGTTTCCAAGCTCCTACTTGGAAACAGGGACAACATTTGCCAGAGTCCAGTCAGCTGGGACATCTCCAGATTCTCAAGAAAGCTCAAAAATCATCAAGAGATGTTTTGTGATGACATCAGCCAGCTCTGTGAGGATTCTGGAAAGAATCCCATCAAGCCCCACAGATTTGTAACAATCCAGCCAGAGAGCAGATTCAGCAGTTTCAGGGTTGACTGGGAGCTGATCACTGTCGCAGTCATGGTCCTCCAGCTCAGGGCACTGAGACCCCCTTGGTCCATCATCTGTGTTGAAGACAGAGGCAAAGAAAGTGTTAAACTCCTCTGCCTTGTCTCTGTCCCTGTTCCATGAGGTGACCATCCTCATTCTGTAACAGGACAATGATATTTCTATACTGCCTATTGCCATTGATGTTTTTGAAAGAACCCTTTTTATTGTCCTCCACATTTCTGGCCAGCTGTAATTCCAATTGAGCTTTGGCTGCATGAATTTTCTCCTTGCAGTAGTCAGCAGCATTCCTGTATTCTTCCCATGTCACTTGACCTTGCTGTCACTGGGCATATGCCTTCCTTTTTTGCCTTATCTCCAAGAGAATATCCCTGCTCATCTAAGCTGGCCTCCTGCCTGCCTGGTTGACTTCCAACATTTGTGAACTGCCTGTTCCTGTGCCCTTAGAAGGTGATGTTTGAAAAATGACCGACACCCCAGCACCTGCAAAAACATTTTCCCGGAAGACCTTACTTACTAGTTCCCTGAACAGCCTGAATTCTGCTCTCCTCATGTCCAGAGCTGAGGTTTTGCTGGCACTTGCCATTGGAGATTTTAAACTCAATCTCTTCATGGTCATTGTGGCCAAGACAGCTGCAAACCTCCACTTCATTCACAAACTATTATGCCCTGAAATACATCATTACCAGAGATATAACCCATATCATCAGAGTGCTATATTGGTTGGAATCTATATTTTTGGGAAGAAACTTTTGCATGCTTTAAAATGTTAAAATTTTCCAGTTTATTACTTTGAAATGCTAGACAAAAGCATGAATGACTTCTTTAAATAGTCTGTTCAAACAGCCTTTATTTTTTCAGTCAAATTATATCTAAGCGTTACTCACTTTAAAAATACATTTTTCACACTTCTTATTTTTCCTAAAATTTTATGGATTTGCATGGGTGTTTTTTTCCTTCAGAGGATGAAGACATATAATCAGTAAGTGCAAGAATTCAGGCTTGGAAAGCAGGCAATAACTGGATTTCAAAGGTTGTAGCAATAACACGTTCTGTACTTCATGGAGCACTAGCTTTGATAGATTATATTTATGCAATGCACTTTAAAATAAAAAAAAAGTAAGCTGTTTCAAATTACTCTCAGTTGCCACTTCAGTTTTCTTATTTGGTTACTCTTAAGTATTAACAGTGGAGATCTTTGTGGATATTTACAAGAAAGTCTTCCTGGGTTTAGTGTATGTCTTAGTTCAGGGGTGAACTAAGATATCTATGTTGGCCAAGAGAGAAAAAAAGGAAAGGCCTTCTTCCCCCAAGAAATCCAGCAAAAAAACCCCAATAGAAATAACCCCTCTCCTTTAAATTTAGAACAGAACTTTAATTAGAAAAACATATAGGAAAAGAATAACAGTTCTTAACCACAATATATCTACATATACGTCCAGAAAAGGACCAAACAAAACAGTTTGTAATAAACTCTTTAAACGAAGAAGAAAAAAAGGTCAATGTTCTCTGCTCCCTTAAAAAAAGGTGCAATTATATTTACGGACAGCAAGTGGCGATGTTGTGCCTCGGGCTACCATGAAAAAAGGGGTGTAGTTATATTTAAGGACAGCGGGTGGTGATGCCACGTCTCAGCCAGCTGGCCCCCTTTGCAGGCAGCACTACCCCCGGTTTGCTGACCAGAGACCGATTTGAGTTACCAAATGGCAGTGTACAACAGTTCCAAGTCAGTCCCTGCAGGGTTGATGGAGGGACAAGGGGAGCCCCCTGTCTCCGTGGTGCAGAAAAAGAGGTGAGTTCTCCTCCTCACGGCAGCTCCCATATTGCGCACAGCCGCCACAGGTGAACAGTCCAGTGAGAGAGAGAGAGACAGTGACAGAGAGAGAGACAGAGACAGAGAGAGAGACAGAGATAGAGACAGAGAGAGAGATGCACAGCCCCAGTTCTCCTGTGAACTGTGAAGGATGTGTGTCCCTGTCCTCGCTCCCCTGCCGAGACTCTGAGCCTGCGCAGAAAAAACACAGAAACCCTGGTAACTTCCCCTCCTCCCAAGCCATCCTCCCTCCAGGCCTGGGAAGAGACCAGAACAAAAGGCTCTGGGCTAAGTCATTACATTAGGATATGAATATTCATCATTTCCTTTGTTAACCATCTTCACAGAATTTAGGTGTTGGCTCCAAGCTTTCTGGGGGGAATTCCAACGAGATGCTGAAACTATAATATCTCAACAGCATCTAAAACCATGTAGAAATACATGTAAAAGAGCTGAGAAATGGGTAAATGAGATCGAGTAAGTAGAGAATAAGGAGAGATGGAATACATAATTGAACATAAAGTTGGTGCTTTGATGTCTGCAGTGTTGGAGGAATTCAAGATTTAAAATACAGAAAAAATTTTAAGTAGGGAAAATGGCTTATGACAAGCATTTGAGTAGGTGGGGGCAGGACAGTGAGGAGGAGAGAAAACTGTCTGACACTGAGACCAGCAAGGCCAAGGTGAACACTTAGGTAATTGTGCTTTGGGTTGGAAGACCAAGTTCATTCTTTCTGATGCAAATGCCTGCACCTTCTGTCTGGCCATAAAATCACTTGCCTTGTTCTTGAACCCTCTTCCTCTTACACTTCTGCTGGTTACTGTACAAAATAGTGTAGGAACAACAAGTTCTCTAGTAGAGTCACTAAAGTTTATCAATCATTTCCATATCATAAAGTAACTACTTGCATAGTTTGCCTAAGTATCCAAATGAGGAATTGTCACAGTTCCTTGCTATTGAAACACATTTGCTTAGGATTTGAGAAACATCTTATAGCTCAGCTGTTTAGTAAAAAAAAATTGTAATTAGATTATGAGTTGGTGTTTACATGGTATATAATGGAAATCTGATTGCTAAATTCTTCTGGGAGAATCTGATTTAAAGTGTTATCAGGCTTCTTAAATATCCTAATAGGTGTAAATTTCTTTTTCCTCATATGGCTGTCATTTTGTGCAGTTTTCACATTTATACCCTAACTCTAATGTAGCATATAAAAAGTCTACTCTATTAAGTATGACTAGTGTTTTGTACAACTGAACCTTTGGCTTCAGGATACTTCTGCTGATCAAAAACTTTACTAATTCAAAATAGCCTCCTGAGCATGATTTAAGCATCATATAATAATAGTTTAGCCTTATTTCCAGTTTGAGATGGCTTCAGTCCTATGTAATACTACATGGATGATAATTTTGAGAAGATTATCTACAATTCTGGGATGGAATGTCTTCTCCTTTTCTCCTGTACAAGAAAGGCTGACACAGAACTCAGTGACACTAGCTAACTTAAATACTGTAAACTTTTCATGTTTTTATTTTTGAAATTTTACTTTTAATGTCAGTATTATGCTCTTAAAAACAGTATTTTCACTTTGAAACCAAAGTGCAGTATAACAGACTAAATTTTTATGTTTTGTGACTTTGGAGTAGGGAGAAAATTGTCACTGAGGAATAATCCACCAAGGAGTGGATAATTAGAACTAGAGGTATTTGAAGCTGCATGCCCGACTGGTTTGGCTACATCATCAAATTGTTCCTTCCTCTGTTCAGATCTGACTCTCCCCAAGTCCACTTTCTTGCCAAAACACGTTAAGAATTGTGTTCCATGAGTCCAAATACGGGGCGGGTCTCATTCAGTTATTCCTCATAGTAGGTCTCACATATAGCCACGTGATTAGAGCCTTCCCAAAATATACTGTTCTTGAGCAAAATTGCTTAAGAAGTGTGGTGGCTAGAGTAGGGGTTGATCTGCTCAACACTATCTGTCATGTTTGGAGTATTTACTCTGCTAACATGTCTTAAGTGTCTCCTGTAACCTCTGGGAGAGGTTGATGATATGATCTTGATGATATGGAAGCTGGTTTGAGCAGGGGACAAGTTCTGCACCTTTTTTCAAACTGTGTAGAGTTTGGTTCATACGCTGTAGGATGTCCACAGGTGACTTTACCTCCTATGTGAGTGCCTTATCTTAGAGATCCTTGTACTTTTCTGGATGATGTTTTATCCACAATTCCACAGTTCTCTGCCTCCTGCCTCTATATAGAGATGTACTTTTTTTTTTTTTTACTTTTTTTTTTTTTTTTAACTTTTTTTCTTTCATATCCTGGTAGAAACAATTCTATGATAAAGGAATGCACTCTGCCTCCAAACAAAACATGTTGAATAAACCAAACTGGAACTTTCAAATATATGTGCTATGAGGTGTCTTCATCTTAATTGCAACAGCCTAAAAAACCCAGCAGACACAATACTGCTATTAGCTTCATAAAATCCTTGTCACAGAGGCTATGGCATACATTCTGAATGGGTTTTGGAGCATTAAGCCTTTTGCGACTCATTAACCTGCAAGACAAGTCACAGATGCAATACAGTAACTTTAAAAAAATCTAAGCTATTTCCTCTTCAGGCAAATCATAATTTTTTTCAATTTGTGGATTTTGGGAAAAGATAATTGTGTTTATTAATGTTAAGGATTCTGTGAAGTACATCAAATTGTGATGTGATATTAATACATTTTAATGTGAGCATAGCTGTTTGTCTACCAGTTAGACAGATGATAGAAAAGCACACAAATCTCCTTGGAATGGGTTAAAATCTAGTAATCAAAACAGCAGATGAAAAATAAGTATATGGATAGGCAACACATTATCCACTACTCTATGCTTTAATTGAAACTAACTGTTCAAACTGGAAGGTTTCAGCTGTGGTATCATAAATCTACATTGTGATAATAATAAACCTAGACATATTAAATTTCCCAATATTTATGGCAACATGTTCTGTAATTAAAACTGTAAGTACTTAATTACTTATAGATAAGTGAGACATAATAAAATGCAGTAAAATGCTGTTAAGAGACATTTTTCTTACATCAATTGGGATATTCTCTTGTAACTTCTACAGTGAGTGCAAATTTTCCTTTTTCTGTCATCTTAGTGGCAGAAGGAAACAGCAGGTGACTCTTTCACATCAGAAATGGAGGAAAAAAAGGTGGAAAGTTTTGCCTTGATTTTGAGATTTGAAATGGCAGAAACAGAAGTTAAGGGGAAAGGTCTTCTCTCCCACATTTCTCCCTTCTCCTCCTGACCAAAGCATGTGTGTCTTACATGAGTTACTGGATCAGTGTTAATGAGTTAATATGGCCTGCTGAGAGGTTCCTAGGAGTGGAGAGGATGTGGGTGTTATGGAAACAGCAATCATACTGGGATAGGAGGGAGGTCACAGCACCAGTGGATTCATCTACATGTATATACATCTACAGAACTTGATGTAAATAAGGGTTTATACAGAGGTATCTGTTTCATTAGCTAGTATGATAATCAGTACCAATTCAGTATTACACAGCTACAGATTATTTTGAAATGACCAAAGGTTGGTTAAACCACTATGTGTCATCTGTAAGGACTGCTAAATATACTACAAAAAAAAATATTTTATAGATGACATTATACCAGTGCTAACATTGAGGCAGAGATAGAAATGAAGCCAAAGTGCACTTTCCTAACTGAGCTGTATGCTGTTATTGGGAGCTTTTAGCCAGTCAGGAAGTGCCCACTCCCCACTCCAAGTTAGAGTTGCCTCATCCTGTTGGAGCAAGTCCAGAGAAAAGGCACAGGGATGACTGGGTGGAGCACCTCTCCTTTGAGGAAAGGCTGAGAGAACAGGGATTGTTCAGCCAGGGTAAAAGAGGGCTTCAGGGAGACCTTATTGTGGCCTTCCAATAATTGCAGGGGGTCTTTGAGAAAGATGGGAACAAACTTTTTATCAGGGCCTGTTGCAGTGGGACAAGGGTAAATGATTTTAAACTAGAAGATAATCAATTTAGACCAGTTATAAGGAAGAATTTTTTTACAATGAGAGTGGTGATACACTGGCACAGGTTGCTTGGAGAGGAGGTAAATGACCCACTCCTGGAAATATTCAAGGTCAAATCAGAAGGGGCTCTGAGCATCCTGAAGATGTTCCTGCTCATTACAGGGATGTCGGACTGGGTGGCCTTTAAAGACTCTTTCCAACCCAAACCATTCTGTGATTCTATGATCCACCAGCTAGGAGCATTTGAGTAGCAGTGTATCAGCTGATCACCCTTCACCTCAGTGGAGAACAGGCAACAGGGCTGAGCAGCGAAGTCATAAGAGACAACCACAATTTCAGGTAGTAGAGCTGACTTTATCCTTTTTTTCTCCGGAGGAGACAAAGCTTTAAGGCATCTACAAGTGAGTGCAGCTTGGTTCTGCCTTGTTGGAATTTCATACACTCCAAATTGGAATTGAGAAGACAAAAGACTGTGGGGGGACTGCCTGCCTTCCCCTCCCCTCACTTTTACACTTGTTAGAGCCCACTCTTTGAGCATGGAGACAAAGTGGGGAACAGCAAACAGTTGATGAAATACTTGTCAAGTACTTTTCAGTAAACTTTTATCCTGGGTACTTTCAGAGATCTCTTGGTAAAGAAAAATGTGTATGAAATTAGTTTGTTATAATCACAGGATCACGTAGACCAAGTTCTAAAAAGTATCCAGTAGTCAAGGACCCTTTTGCCAGATATATGTCATGTCAAAGATATTTAGAGTGTATAGGTTCCCTGCTCCTAACTTGTTAGGATGTTATATCATTAATGTAACTCTTTTTCTGCTTCTGTTTGTTTTTGGTTTTTTTTTATTTTGAGTGCTGACTATTTGCTGCTGAGTGCAGGTAATGAGGAGATATATTTACATTTTCTACTGAAACATATTTTCTAGATCATTATTCTTTTTGCTAGCAACAGTTCTATTTCTTTTTTAATGGCCTGACTCATTGTTCATTTTCCATGCATCCTTTTTTTAGGAAAAAACTTTGTGGTTCTTTACTTAGGAAGAAACATTGTAGTCTTGGGAAGAAACATATGTGCTCTAGCCTTTCCTAGATCGAGTATTTCTCTTAACTTCCTCCACAGAGTTTAATCTGCTCATCAAAATGATGAATTACCACCTTCTCCTTTTTCCAGAAGAGGTGAGAAGAGATGGAAAGAGTATCCTCTCACATGAAAAAGAGGAACACCTCACATCTATGATAGGCCAGCAGATCTGTGGTGAACAGAGGTTTCCATTTACTATCACACTTTAGGAATCATAGAGACAAAGAAAATCACTGCTACAACATAAACAGCCTGCGTGAGCTCATAAATGCTGGGGTGGCCCTCTAGAAAAACCTGTCCTGGCTGACACCATAACACAATACTGAAGCTAAAAATACCTGTCTACATACATCATACATCATGGCCTTCAAATGCTTTAAGTCAAAGAGTTGATCCTCGCATTTGGACCTCCATAACTGCTGTGAGGCATTTCAGTCATGGTTTCTGTCAGCCACCATGTCTGCCACAGGCAGTTTGATGTGTCCTAGTGTCTTTGTGGGCTTAGCCCACAATAAGAGAGGTTAAAGAGAGGTTAAATTGCCTTATATTTGCCATGGCCTGTAGCTGAACATACAGTCAGTTGTGACAAGAATACTTCATTAACTATGGCAAATAGATTATTTGGTGAAACTCAGCCTAAGAATGCCAAGGACGCAATTGGAACCAAATTTCTTGATTTTCTTCCACCGTGAATTCTGGTTTCTGCTGTTGCAGTTTGTTGTTTTAAAACATATAGAATTACTAAAATTTTGCTTAAAAAGTAGGGAATTTTTCTCATGTAAAAACATAGGCATACTGCAAACTTCCACTATCCCAGAAGTATGGTCTGTCAAGTAATGCTTTTGTTGTTTGCTGAAATAGGAAGTATGATAAAAAATAATTTGACCCTTTTGACCAAAGGCACCATGAATCCCCTTTTCTATGTAGTGTATGTACAGTTAACTATATCCTTCTCTTCTGTGTTCTGAGTGAAAGAAAATCACAGTTCTGCACTGGGGGTATGTCATGATGTATAAGACTTTGTCTTAGTTCAGGGGAGAACTAAGATATCTATGTTGGCCAAGAGAGATAGAAAAAGAAAGGCCTTCTTCCCCCAAGAAGATCAGCCAAAGAAAGAGAAAAGAAATAAACCCTCTCCTTTAAATTTAGAAAACAGAACTTTAATTAGAAAAAAATACACAGGAAAAAGATAACAGTTCTTAACCAACAATATATATTCATATATGTATGTCCAGAAAGGACCAAACAAAACCAGTTGGTAATAAACCCTTTAAAAGAAAGGAAAACAAAAGTTAATGTCCTCTGCTATCCTAAAAAAGGATAGAAATATATTTACGGACAGCAGTGACGATGT
>JAWWEE010000085.1:4705606-4719928 GCA_035221455.1 Xenops minutus
TCCTTCCTTCCTTCCTTCCTTCCTTCCTTCCTTCCTTCCTTCCGTCCTTCCTTCCTTCCTTCCTTCCTTCCTTCCTTTCTTTCATCTGCTCATCTTCTCCTTCATGCCACCAAGCTCACTATTTTCTGCTAAAATAGTCCTGTTTTCCTGAATTTTGTCACACACCCCCTGTTACGCCTCCTGCTTCTTGTTACAGTAGATTTAATACAAGACCTGAGAGAATTTAGCTTCAGTGGAATCCCTTTAAATGATCAATACCTGCTTATAACACCTGAATGCTAAAAATAACTTCTCCTGAGATGTTAATGGTGCTGGGGTATCTTTAAAAACAAACAAACAAACAAACAAAACCAAAAAAACCAACCAACCAAACAAAACCCCACAACCTCATTAATGAAAATTTTATGCTGTATTTTGTATTCTGACACTCTCTGGAAGAAGATTTTCACATTGTACATTTATAGCTCCATACCTGTAAAAACAATGAATTGTTCCCTTTATTCTACCCTCTACCAGAAGCTCTTGTTCCAGCTACATTGTATGAACATTGAACTGGATCCTTACACTCATATGGACTGTTCATTTTAAACAAAATAATTCCTTGGATGAGTGAGGTAAGTTTCAGCAATAATAAAGATGACATTTACTGCAGACTCTAAAGCAGAGGACTGTGGCACAGATTCTATCTCCTCTGTCTTTTTGCTTTCAACCCAGATCTCCAGTTGGCTATAGGGACTTTTGGACCCTGAGCTTTATTCTCTCATTGTCAAATGATCTTTAAGTTCTGTGTATACATGTTGCAGGAAAAGTAGTACAAAATAACTCAGCATAAAATCCTTTGGATGGAAAATGTGATACTTGCTTATGAAATCTTTAAGCAAGTTGATTTTATGTATTCACACTTGTTCTCTCATGGTCTTCATGCACTCACTCTTTTACTCTCTCTTTGTCTCTCTCACACACACACACACACACACACTTGTAAGCACCAAGATGTATGTGTCCAAAGGGATGCCCAAGTGTTTCCATCTATACTTACTGCATTCAAACACCAATTTCAGTATTTCTGTTAAAAATCTATAGCATCAAATGGTGAAGTATTTGTGAAAAAAAAAATATGTCTGGAAAACTTTTCTTAAAGGTCTTTCTACTCTATATCTTAAAAATAGGTAAAAAAAAGTAATTCACCTGCGTTTAAACATAACATATATCTCTGCTATAAGACTGAAGTGACTGTCACTTTATTAGAAAATAAGGTTAGGTTATAGCAAACATTCTCTTGTTGATACAACTCATCAGTCATTTTGAGTATGTGATCATATTAAGAGACAGCAGTATCAAATATGGGAGAGAATTAATTTGCTAAAAAAACTTGGGGTACCATGGTAACTATTATTTCCAGAATTCACAAGTTACAATTGGATTAAAAAAGTTGTCTATCACTAAATATGGAAAATATGTTGTATAGGCTATTGAGATAAACTCCAGGAAGTTAATCATTTTATTTTTTGACTCAGCCCTGAAGAAAATCTTCTATTTTCTTAACAGTCTATATGCTTAAGACTAACAAAAAACTTTATCTGTAACTGCATTAAAAGACCAAAAACTTTGTAACATTTAACAATTTAAGGCTTATATATAGATTATTAACTAGAAATGGCCCCTATAGGTCCATTTCTGACTTGTAAGTGTGCACAAAATGCTGCTTTCTTCTACTCATTATTTAAATTCCCACAAAATGCTATAATCAAAGGAATGAATACAATATATTGATGTTAGTGAGTTTATTTTGCAGAAG
Source organism: Xenops minutus (assembly GCA_035221455.1). Lineage (NCBI taxonomy): Eukaryota > Metazoa > Chordata > Aves > Passeriformes > Furnariidae > Xenops > Xenops minutus. The sequence continues at coordinate 4,707,405 of JAWWEE010000085.1, forward strand.
TTTGTAAACGTTCAAGTGCTGATCTATATAAATATATATGTAGCTTCAGAGGTAAACACGTTCATACATAGCAAGTAATTTCTGTATTCTGGGATTGTATCTAATAACAGTATTACCAAATGCAAAGTGTAGGACCAGCTTTTTCATCTTCATATTGGTGATACGAAAATCAAACCTGGCACATTTGTGCTTCATATAGAAGTGTTGCATATTCAGCAGTACTTCATGAAGCAGACATGTAACTTCAATAAAAATCACTTGAAGTTCTATTGTTTTCAAAGTTCAGGATGGGTCCCAGTACTCTTGTGAGTTAAGATCTTCATTTCATTAGAAAGAAATTGTTATGATGTTCAAATCAATAAAAGTCATAGTCTTTATGTACGTGAATAATACCTACATTATTAAACTCCCATCTGTCAGGTGTCAGAAGAAAGAATAACATTAAAATATCATGGATTTCCTCTTATATAAATTTAATAGCTAATATTGGCTGGATCATTTCAAAATGGATCCCCTTCAGGGCTTCTCTTCTGCAAGGACTGATGCTTGGTAGCCAGATGAAACAGTTCTGGTGTCACAGCCATTCCAGCCTGGAATTAAATCTTGCAGAATCTCTAGAAGAATGAAGGCAAACCTACAGTGATGGATAGAGATTATGATGCATTTATCTAGAAAGGTGAATGAATAACTTCTGTGCGAGAGATAAAAGATAAACCAGTTCTATCCATCAGAAAAAAAACACCTCGTTCAATCTGGGGATCTCTCAGTATTGAAAGGCCATGGAAAAGGGCAGGAATTCTCTTTTAACATAAAGAAAAAAGAGGAGAAAATCCTTTAGAATTACCAAGCTTTCAAGAACTCTTGCACTGAATGTCTTCACTACTTCCTTCAATAAATAAAAAGGGCATTGCACGTGCCATAAAACTGCTGTACACTGTAAAGGAAAATCTTATCAATTAAAAAATATTGTCCCTCTCTCTTTTCCTGGAATCTTTACTTCCCTACTTGCAAATTGTGTCGTGTTCGCCCCTGCTACTCAAGCATTGTTATGACAGATTTCTATAGAGTGAACAGAACAGTAAATTAGTTTTGATTTGGGGCACTAGTAGTCTAATGGGGAAATGGAGATACAAAATCAAAGCAAGGACTCAATTTCATTTGATCTAAATAGACTAACCTTCGCATCCCTTCTCTTCCCCTTAGTATATATGACTATATAGTCAGCAAAGATCTCTTACTCGCCATTTGAGTCACAATTAATTCAGCAATCCAAAATTTTCACAGGAAAGAATCCAACATTGTCATCTATTTAAGGCTAGTGTGTCCCAAAGCTTTGCATACATTTACTAAAATATAATTACTATAATGAGATGCAAAAGCAATAGAGATAAACTTCCACAGAAATATCTTAGTTTGCTATCATTTTTTAAACAGAGAGGAATTAATTGAAAGATAGCATGCAGCAGCGGGATGAAAACTATTCCTGACAAATGCAGGAAATATTTTTTCCATATTGGGTATGTGGCAAATTAGTAAATCAACTTTTTTTTAGGTAACAATAAGGAGTGAGTAATTTATATGCTGAGGAAACCCACTCAATTTTCAATACTGACCTGGGTTTTTAAAGCCACATAATAATACTGAGATTAATGTCATTATACCATTATGACTTAGCTTGTAATTGAACGATTAAATAATGTGGACTTGCATTAGCACAAAATTATTGTTTAATGGTAGGATCATAATTGAAAGTGTGATTTTATATAATGACTTTGTAAAGTTAAATTGTAGTTTTTAAAGAAAGTGTCATTTTTGAAAGTATAGCTCCTCTTACTCTCTTTGAAGAAGGGTCACTGGGAGGTGTAACTAGTTAATATGGCCTGACCTGTGACACAGACCAGGGTACTTAACAGATAGATATTTGTAACCAGACCTTTATAATTACTTGTGCACTCAAAGCACAAAAAGCCAACCATATCCTGAGCTGCATCGAAAGAAGTGTGTCCAGCACGTTGAGGGAAGTGATTCTGCTTCTCTAATGTGGTCTTTTGAGATGCACCTGGAATGCTGCATCCAGCTCTGGGCCCTCAAGGTAAGAATGACACGGAGCAAGTTCAGAGGAGGACTACAAAGATGCTCAGAGTGCTGGAGCATCTCACCTATGAAGGTAGGCTGAGAGAGCTGGGACTAATCAGCCTGGAAAAGAGAAGGCTCTGGGGATACATATTTACAGCCTTCCAGTACCTCGAGTGTGCCCACAAGAAAGCTGGAGAAGGACTTTTTACTGTAGAGAGCAGGACAAGGACAAATCAAAAAAAAAACAAGGACAAATGGATTTAAACTGAAAGAGAGTAAGTTTAGATATTAGGAAGAAATTCTTTACTGTGAGGGTGGTGAAACAATTTCTCTAGAGAAGTTGTAGATATCCCATCCCTAGGAAAGTTCAAGGCCAGATTGGATGGGGCTTAGAGCAACCTAGTCTAGTGAGAGATGTCCCAGTCTATGGCAGAGAGGTTGAAATGAAATTATCTATAAGTCCCTTCCAACTCAAAGCATGCTGTGGTCTAGTGACTTGCTATATTGACTTCATTTATCTTCATTAGTTGACAGCTGCATATTTTAAACAAAAGCCCAAATATTGTGAAATGCCATGGTGTTTCTTAATATTTTGTCTTAGGCATGAGGCCTAAGAGAAACATTGTTTCCAAGCTTTTAAATATCTGAACTCCATGGGCCTCTCTCCTGAAGACAGAATGAGCATTTGTACCTTCTCTGTAACTGGTACTGGTGGTATAAGCACAAATATGTTGTGTCATCAAATGTTCTGTTTATGCTGTATTATCAAGTGCTAAATGCATCTTGAAATGAAAATTCAATCTAGCATTTATGTAAAAAGAGGCTAAATTCCAAGTTGAGCAATTCTTCATTTTATTCAGAATTTGTTGTCTGTTTTTTGCATAAGATGAACAACAACCTTAGCAAAAATACTGTAGAGCATTTGTTCATGGTGTCTGCTTACTCTCTAAAGTATTGCAAATGTTTTTGACAACGTTGTAGTGGTGACTGTGACCTTTTGATGTGAACAGACGGGAGAAAGAAAAACTGAGCATAATTAAAACTTAAATGTTGAAAGTTTTATCTTGCAGTCTGTGCTCAAAATTACTTCCCTCTGTAGTGGGAGTAGAGCTTGAATAAACACTACACTAAAGGCTTCTATGAAATCAAAAATTTTGCCTTTGTTCTGTCATACTTCAATGAGGTGACCAGGCCTGCTTTAGAAAGAGAAATTACTAATCACCAGTGTTCTTCCATACTGCTTCTTCCAGTAACGACCTAGGAAACAAACTATCTGCTCACAGTGTTGTCCTGCCTAAACTCTGCAAGGCATGAATGATCAGATTGCTACAGCATCAGATGCAATTAAGGGGATAGAGGTGACTAACACCTGATTCAGTTTTAAAATTATTGTGACATACTGGAGATTGCTCTAACTTTATTCTTCAGATATAAATTGGAAAGAGTGTTTTTCTATTTGGTCCACTATCCTATAATGATGACTCAGATAAATATAAAAACATGTCACAAGAAGTCTATTTCAGTTATAGATTTTTTTTTTTCCTGCCAATGATACAAACACCATTTAATTTAAAAGGTTTCATCTATAACCTTCAACACTGCTGTACTTTTGTGCTTTAGAAAATAAATTGCACTATGGGGTAATGTCCAATAATTTCAAAAAAACAGGTTTGTTACCTAAAATCTAAATGTGACATATTTTTATGGCATATTCAGAACATGAGTTCTAAGTGAGTTTCAGGGTTGATTTTATTACCTGACTTACTGAAAAGTGCACGATCACCTTCATTCGTTGTGCAAGCAGTTAAGACTGGTCACTCCTTTCAAAATCAAAGTTGTGTGGTGTTGGAGACTGGTCTCTCTCAGAATATGTTATGGTTGAGCTAAATAAGAATTTTATAAGTATCTAGGCCTGAATACAATGAATATTAGTATTGGCTTTAATTTATCTGTCTCTCCACAAAATTGGAAGGTTTAAAAAAGGAAAAACACCACCTGTGTTAGTTACGAAATATGAGTCTGCCTAAAGTAGATATATATACACAAATAAATTCTTCCTCAGCAAGAAGAGGACACCAACATCTTTTCTTGGAAACATGGCAAGGAATAGTACATATTTACATGGTGCTTTTCTGTTTTATTTCTTACACCACAAGTATAAAATATCCACAAGGGCCTTCATTCATAGGCCTTTCATAAAGACATCCTTGCCAGATCTGATGGCAATTGGACAACAGCTTTCCAAAGTCACCCCTGTGTGTTAGGAAAGAAGCTCTGTATTCTTCCCAGGTTGCCTGTCACTGCCTTCAGCTTCTGTATATTCTCATTTACATTTGTGTTTTGCACTGATCTCCTTGTTCATCCAGACAGGCCTCCTAGTCTTTTTGCCTCACTTCCTTGCTCATCAGGATGGACTGCTCTGGAGCTTGGAAGAGGTGATCCTTGAATAACAACCAGCTCTCTTGGACCCCTTGCTACTTTAGGTCCTTATCCTATGGGACTGTTTTGAGCATATTCATGAAGAAGCCAAAGTCTGCTTGTGCCTGGCTTTAGTGTGTCTCCAGCAGATATCCAGGTGGCTGAAGACCTCCTGTGAGCACTAGGACTGGAGAATGCAGTTTGCAGCTGTTTGCAGAAGGCCTCACCTACATGAGTGAGGAGGCTGGGACAATAGGCTTGTTCAGCCTGAAGGACAGAGTCTACAGGGAGTCTGAATTGCTGTGTCCAGCTGCTGAATGGGAAGGTGTAGAGAAGATGGTGCCAGGATGTCCCTGAGGATACATGGTGAAGTAAGCACCAGCAACAAACACAAGGGGAAACATGAGAAACTCCAATTAGCTGTGAGGAACACTTTTTCATTGAGACCATGCCTAAGCACTGAAACATTGTCCAGAGAAACAATGAAATATTCAGATCTGAAGATTTTTCAAGACCTGACTAGACAATGTCCTGAGCAAGCTGATCTACATGAACCTACTTTAAGGAGAGCATTGGACCAGGTGACCTTCAGCAGCCCCTTTCAGCATAAATCACTCTATAGATCCTGTCTTGCTAATGCAAACTGAAATGAAAACCTTTCATCAGTCTTGAAGGACTCCCAACCCACTCAGTAGTCCAAACTGTCTCAAAAGGTTCAGTGGATCTTGCACTCTACCAGGCTAGAAGATCTAAATCAGACAAATGGAGCCCTGTCACCACCTATTGACATGCCTTCTTGTAGATCTTGATAAATGTTTGAACATAATTATAAATTACTGTGAAGAATAAGCGGAATAAGAAAGGCTGAAATAAGGATATCAGGCAACTGTACACATAACATGCAGTCACGTCCTTCTCTGCTAGGCATGAAAATACTTTCTTGCCAGGCACACAGTATGCCTGATTAAGGCCATGACAGCAAACTATACAAGCATAGGTGGAATAGACTTAGGGTGTGTATAATATATATATATATGTGTGTAAATATTTGTATAAATATTGGAAACCAATCCTTTATAGGTGAATATCAAACAAACACACTGCATTAAATCTTCTCAGACCATGCAACAAGTTGAAGTTTTTGACAGACTATACAAAAGGTACCTGGCACTTAGATGGTCGGCTTTAGATTAATTACAGTCAGAAATAAGAAAGGTGTTTTCTGTGTTAAAAATTCAATCTTAACATCAGAAAAAAACCCAATATTTTCACGTTTTTTAATGTGTGGCTTGCTTTTCACAAAATTTAACTTTCTGATGTTATTCAAATTACCTGTGCTGTATCTCCAACTTTCTGAGACTTAGTTGTTTTTGGCTATGTTTTTGTTCTATTTTGGTTTAAAGTTCACAGCTTATTTAAAAGCCTGGCTATTTTTTTGTTATGTTTGTGATATTTATTTTAAATAAGAACATTTGCTTGCTTTTCTCATGGTGCTGTGAGCTGAATAAGTAGTATTCAGTAATAAGTGCTGTCTGTGTAGCTAAACAAGTGAAGGCACCAAACTTCATATTACAACTGAAAAAGAATTAAACAAGACCACTAACAAACTAGTAACACATTTTATTTTTATATATATATCCTGTCCTTAAATTCCTTTGCAGATTGTAATTTCCCACCCTCCTAAAAGATTCCATAAGACCTTGTCTTCTGAGGTTTATGTAATATGACTTTTTAAAAACTAACTTGCTTACAGATTTTTATGGACTTTGAAAATCATTAGATTTCTCTAATGCATATTTAAAGGAAAACAGGTGATTTGGGAAATTTGACAGTTATTACTAGCAGATAGCGGACACATCAGAGTATATAATCTATAGATGCCATTAAAAATAATAAAGCTAATGACACAATCAGGAAAGCTGACCAAATGCTGATGTGCCTCAGAGGGAAATAAATAAAGCTAAAAGCACTCATGAGAATAGTTCAACCAAATGAAGTAACTTGCTGTAGTTACAGATGCTCCCCAAAACATCTGTCTCCGCTGAATGGAAGGTACTTAGTCTGGAGCGTGATTAGGGGTTTGGAGATCATTAGAGTACCTAAAACCACAACAGAATCCTTAATCATTAGCTTCCAACCCATATTTAATAGAGAATTTAATGTATTCTTTGGAAACTGACCCATCTTTCTTGCTTATTATGACAATAGATACACTGTGAGGAAAAAAATCTCCTTTTGTAAATCACTTATGTACTGTGGCTATATGATATCATCCATTATAATGTCATATCATCTTTTTAAAATAGAAAGTTCAGCTACTTGAGAAAGCAGCATGGATACATCTGACTTTTTCAGTAAAACAGTCTTCTAAGAAATCTCTGTAAAACTGTTAAATCATAAATGCAAGTCAATGATTTAATGTCTGCAAAACACTCACTGTGTTTTTAATGATCCCTGGAAAACAGTGTCAATGTAGGCTTGGTTTGGTTTTGGGGTGGGGTTTTTTTTCAGTTGCTTTTTGAAAATGAAGTATTTATCTTGTAATACTGTTGCCTGAGCTTGTACACTAACATGCTGATTAGCTGCCTTGTTATTTCAGCTGTGGGGTTTGAGCATCTTCTCACTGTGTGAAGAAAAATCAGCAGTGAGTTTGGACGGCAGAGAGGAGGCAGCTTTTCTCTGTGGCACTGCACCACTGTCCTGTGCTCAGCACGCAGAGGTGATGAATGCATGTGCCATTCCTAAGGTGCCTGGTAGGACCCCGACCAGCACTGCAAGAAAGGCTTCTAGGATTTCTTAATTTCAGAGATGCTTCTTGTCGATTTTAAGAAAGAAAAACAGGCCCTGTGAAGGTATGTCATAGTACCAAAAGGTACCATGCTATCTTTTGCTTGACTTGCTGTTCCTATCCTCCTAAACGTTAACAGAAGGGAAAAATGCTGGGCTTAGCATGGAAGCTGTGCGCCTGGGACAGTTGCTGGATATTAAGGAAGAGCATATTTTATTATTGGTAAACTACTTATTTATTTCCCTAGAACTACTAATAGTTTAATTAGAAAAAGCCTCCTGAAAAAATTTTGGCAAGATATAGACAGGAGGTCAACAGATGTCATAACTTGTCATGTCTAAGCACAGTACATCTATCTGATCCTTTCTCGTCCCGCGCCTGTTTCCGAATTCACAGCCCCGGACCAGAACTCGGCTTTGCTGTGAGATACGACCCCCGTCCGAGCGCTCCGGGCCGCCGCCGGCCCCGCGATGCTAGGCTAGGCTAGGCTAGGCTAGGCTAGGCGAGGTGAGGCGAGGCGCGGCGCCCTCCCCGCCCCGGGGCTCCCCGGGGCAGTCCCGCGATGGGGGGCGGGCACGGCCCCGCCCCAGCCCGGCCCCGCCGGCCCCCGCCGCGCCTCGGCGGCGCCGGTGAAGCCTTAAAAAGGGCTCGGCGGAGCGGCGGGGGGTGAGCCGTGGGGCTCGGCCGAGCCGCGGGCATGGGGCAGAGGCGGCTGAGCCCGCGGCGAGCGGAGCGGGGCGGCACCGCCGAGGGCTCGGCGGGCGGCGGCAGCGGCCGAGGGCGGCTGGCCGAGTCGTGGCGCCGGCTGAGCTACCGGCGCGGCTCCGCCAAGCGCGGCGGACCCTCCTCGCCCGCGCCGCCGGTGAGTGCCCGCGACCGCGCTCCGCCGTGTGCGCACCCGGCGCCTGCGCGGCGGCGGGGACTGCTGCGAGGACACCTGTTGCGCTCTGGGATAAGGACTCGCCTTTCCCGTGCGCTGAGCCTGACTTTGTAGTTGTAACAGGTGCGAGTTTCCGGTTCGGCTTTCTCCGCGTGTCAGGGAGCCGCGGCTCCGCTGCCGCCGCCGGGGAGCACAGCCGGCGTGGCGGGGCAGCAGCTGCGGGGACTCGGGCTCGCGTTGTGCAGTTGAAGGGACAGGGGTAGTAGCAATCATAAGCGAAGGACATGAAGGCACGTAGGCTGAAAGCGTGGTCTTGGGAAACAAGGGTTTTCCTCTGGGGCAGGTGTCCTCCTGCAGCTGTACCTGCCTTCAGCCAGCTCGGTGGTATGTGTCAGGAGTCTCTGAGAGCGGCAGGCAAACACAGTAAAGGAGATGCATGCCACAGCTGTAGATTACATATCAGGAAAATGAACATCTTGGCCAGACATACACGAAAATTGAGAGAACAAATTTAGCATTCAAGTAGAAGGAGCGACATTTATTAGAAAGCTTAGCAGTTCTTGGGATCAGAACCCTAGTGCTAAATGGTGAGCAAACAAACACTGATGTTGGATGAACTGCTCACTGTCCAAGGGCAATGTCAGTCCTTGTGTGCTGAGAAACTATGTTCTGTATTCCTACCTAAAGCAGGCTCTCTGAGGTCTGGAGTGATACGCATTATTCAACAGATCAACTGTAGCGTTTCAGAAATAAACACTGATTTATAAGCTTTTGACCTGGGGGTAAGATGACCACAGGCTGAACATCAGCTGGGAAATAACATAAGGGTGAAGAGACCTGCGGTAGAAAGGATACTATGGCAACAAGAAAGCATCAGAGAAAGTAACAACATTATCTCATGGAGGGGGAAGAGGAGTATTGCATTCATCTGTGCCACGCTGCAGATTAAAATACTATAATTTAGAGTGGGGGTTTGGGGTGTTTTTTTTAGAATACACGAACTTCCCTTTGCAATAGACACCTTAAATTTACTTCCCAGGTAAGGGTTATATCACCAGAATTCATGAGAAAAATGCACAATACAGTCGAGGTTTATTTTTGTTTGGCTGTTTGTGGGTTTTCTTGGTGGTGTTTTTTTTTGTGTGTGTGGGGGCTTTTCGTGGGCTTTTTGGATTTTTTTCATTGGTTGGTTTTGGGAGTGTTTTTTTGTTTTGTTTTATGGAGCTTGTTGAGTTTCTATTGTTCTGAAGGAAGTTGTGTTTGTGGTTTACAGCTGAGATGAATCCTTACTACAGCCAGCATCCTGAATGCGATTCAGGTTGCAAATGTTTGGCCAGAATTGAAAGCTTGCATTAGTCTTTGATTGACCTTTGCTTTTCCAGAATCTTTTTGAAAGGATGAGCAACTCTTCCCTGTTTTCTTCTCTAAAGCAATACTATAATAGTGTGTTTATATTAGTGGAGTTGCATTGCATTGAAAGCACTACACTCCATAAATTGCAGGACAGATGAGAATGATTCTGAATTTTTAGTTTGTTCATTTGATTCTTCTTGTGTCAGCTTTTTTTTAAAAAAAATCAAAAATAAACAAACTTTTGTTGTTGGTAGTTATTTGTGTTTTGTTCATTTATACATGATTTTTTTTTAATGAGAGCATAGGATTTTTTTAATCACTTGGAATCGTTTTCCAAAATGAAGAAGTGAATGATATTTGAGATGGAAAAGAGCAAACATTTTTTAGATCACACATGGGGCTTGCTCTAAATAATTGCTAAGTTTAAAGCTATTATCTTTGTTTAGACTGACCCTGGTTACATTTTGAGTAAAGGCATTGCATATGGAAGGAGAAAACACAGTTCTAAATTAAGCTTTAGAAATTAAGCTTTTTTTACTGTTTTCCTCTTTCCATCATCTGTAACTATGGTAAGGGAAATCTGAGGGGAACCCCCCTGCTCAAACTGATGAAAGTTTTGCTATTGAAAACAGCACATCACTTTTTCAATCACACTAAATTTCTACCATGAAGAGGAATGTCTCAGTCTTTTCTACTAATATCTTGTCATTTGTATTTATGGCATCTAAATTGTGTGAATTTTTCAACCCATTTTATGCAAGGGCTGCACAGTGTTCTAGTTCAATAAAAATGGCTATAAGTGGCTGCTCTGCTGTACAGTTTCTCATCACAAAACTCTTTTTTTTCTTCAAAGTCAATAGGTTTTTTCTTATTGCTTTTGCACTGAAATTTACCCCAGGATATTTACAGTAGCTCAGCTGCAAAATGACAAGTGAGAAATGTTTGAACACATGAAATCAAACTTACTTATTTTGCTGTGGCATCAGTGAAATTACAGCTGTGAACCAGCTCATTGATCCTGTTCTGTAGACTGAAAATCAGATGGGACAAGTACAAAAGATTGACACGAAAATCGTCTCCTTTATGGCAGAACTGAGCTATGTGTATGTGATTGAGGAACAGCATATATATAGTTTTAATCCATTTAGTGAAGAGCTGTATTTCAGAGTGACTTAGAGCAGACTGGGGAGCCTTGAGCAAAACTGAACTTGACCTCTGAGTTTCACATTTGTGAATTTAAGAAATTAGCTATTATTTTCTCTTTCTCACTTATTGTGGCAAAAGCATTGTTGCCAGGATGCTAGACAGCCCGGTGAGGAGATAGTTAAACTAGGGAGAGGGATTACAGCCCTGAGTTACACGAGCAAATGGTGTGGCAAGGACACAAAGTACAAGTACAGGGTGGAATGAACAAAGCTTGGGAATATTAAAATAAGACAAAAGGACACCCACCTCCATCTGCATACTGCCTAAGAGTTGAGAAGGTGGGACAAAAGCTCAGTTTGTGGTCAGAGTTGAAGAATTGCTGGGATAGCTGTGATGTGGTGGGGCAGTGAGTGATGGAGATGATGAACCCTTCAGGAGAGGCAAACAGGGAAGAGGAGCAATGGCTCCATGGACCTCCATTTGAAAGAGCAGCTCAGATGTGTGGGGCCCAAGTCTGAGTAGAGCTTGTGGGTCAGGGTCAGAGGAGAGTTTGTGGCTAGTTTGTGACTCTTTTCTGAGATGTGTTACAGACCACTAACCAGGGTAAGGAAGCAAATTGAGTTTTTCTGAAGAATCTGAACAAAGCTCTGTGTCACAGACCCCTATCCTCACTTGGAAATTTTACACATCAGAGCACCAGCCATCCAGGAGATTGCTGAAGGTTGTCAAGGAAAACTTTTTGTTAATGTGTGGTACTCCAGTCCTTGAGCAGCACACTGACCTGTGGTGGTGGTGCATCCTTCTCCCCACTATCCCCCCTGTCACAGGATGCTCTATGATCTGAGAAATGATCTAAGGAATGCTGTTCACAGACATGCTGACTTGTTTGCTCATTTGAGCTATTATATGATTTTTTGTTTTCCAAGGAAACAACTGTATTTGTGTTTTCTGCTGGCAAACAGAAACAATGTTGCTATAAGGACTTCTTGCTGCAGTGCTAGATGAAGGCAGGGTGGTGCAAATGGTGTAATTCTTGGTGATGAGTAGGAGCAGCCTACAGGCTCCTCTCCTAAAATGAGTTTGTCCTGCAACCAAAGAAAGTTTGTCCTGAAACACAACACAGCTTGAAGGCCAAGTCATGTGCAGTCCAGCACAGCACAGGCCAGGGAGTACTCAGTTTAACATGTCTGTGGATCACTGACTTCTTGATTTGCAATAGTTTCCCTGTCAGGGTGACTACAGATGAAGAAAGTGATACAGCGACAGCAGACATAGATAAGGCAGGTCCTTACCACTTTCGTTGTTGTCACTAGCAAGGTCTACCAGGCCTCTGCACTCAGTGACTTGGCCGGAGGAGGAGAGAAGCTACCAAACAGGGTTGAAGATCCAGTCAGGGAATGTGCAGGAGTACTCAACACCCACACATGTTCCTGGGACCTGTTCAGGCTACACCCCAAAGTCCTGAGGGGAGTGGCTGATGTCCTTGTATAGAAAGTTTCCATCTACTCTCCGAGGCTGTGAAGATCAGGGGGAACAACAACTGGAGAAAGGCATATGTTACACCTGCCTTCAAAAAAGGGCAAAAGCCACTCTGAAGTTCAAATCACAGGCTGGCCAGGTGGCTGTCTCTCTGAGATTAAATCAAGGAGTCACACCTCCTAGAGCTCGTGTCACAAAATCACAGAATATCCTGAGCTGGAAGGGATCCACAAAGACCATCAAGTCCAGCCCCCTCTGAGAGTCACACATGTGCCTGAGAGCATTGTCCTAAAGCTTCTTGAGCTCTCTCAGACTTGGTGCTGCAACCACTTCTTTACAGAGCCTGTTCCAGTGCCCAACCACCCTCTGAGTGAAGAACCATGT
>JAWWEE010000085.1:4720028-4780183 GCA_035221455.1 Xenops minutus
TCCCTTGATCAACTAGGTGGATTACCTGGTCATAAAAGGAAATCAGGTTTGATAAGCAGGACTTTCCTCTCATGAAGCCGTGCTGGCTGTGACCATCGACGGTGTTGTCTTCCAAGTATTTTTCAATACCTCTCAGAATAATCTTCTCTATAACTTTACCAGGCCCTGAAGTAAGACTGACAGGTCTGTGGTTTCCCAGTCCTCCTTCTTGCCCTTCTTGAAAATAGGGACAACCTTTGCCAGCTTCCAGTCAGCTGAGACCTCTCCAGATTCCCAAGACCACTCAAAAATCATGGAGACAGGTTTTGTGATTACAACAGCCAGCAATTTGAGGATTCTGGGATGAATACCATCAGGCCTCATAGGTCTGTAGGGATCCAGCTGGAGCAGCAGATCCTGCACAATTTCATGGTTGGCTGGGAGCTGATCATTCTCACAGTCATGGTCCTCCAGCTCAGGGCACTGAGACCCCCTTTGTCCATTGTCTGTGTTGAAGAACAAGGCAAAGAAAGTGTTCAACACCTCTTGCCTTGTCCTTGTCCCTCTTTGTGAAGTGATCATCCTCATTTTGTAGCAGGACAATGATATTTCTATACTTCCTATTGCCCTCGATGTACTTGAAAAACCCTTTTTATTGTCCCCACATTTCTGGCGAGCTTCAACTCCAGTTGAACTTTGGCTGCACAAATTTTCTTCTTACAGTGCCAAGCAGCATCTCCGAATTTATTCCATATCACTTGATCTTGGCATACACCTTCCTTTTTTTGCCTTTTTTTTACAAAAGAAGATCCCTGATCAGCCAAGCCAGCCTTCTGGTTTGCCTGGTTGACTTCTGACTTTTGGGAATTGCCTGTTCCTGTGGCTTTAGGAGGTGATGTTTGAAAAGTGACCAACACTGATGTACCCCAGCACCTGAAAAAACATTTTCCAAGGGGATCCTCCTTACTAATTCCCTGAGCAGCCTGAGGTCTGCTCTCCTCATGTCCACAGCTGAGGTTTTGCTGGCACTTTTCCTCATGTCAACAGAGATTTGAAACTTGATCACTTCACAGTCACAGTGGCCAACACGGCTGCAAATCTCCACTTTGTTCACAAGATCTGCTCTGTTGCTGATCAAGGGTGACGTCTTTCTGAGCTGGCTCCTTTAGGATCTGTTCCATAAAGTTCTCATCCAGTTTTTTAGGAATCTCTTGGTCTGGGCTGAAGCAAGTATGTGATGTTCCCAGTTATTTTTTGCAAGTTGAAATCCCCCATAAGGACAAGGGCAGTTGACTTGGAAGTATCCCTTAGTTCCTCAAAATATAAATCCTCATCATCATAGTCCTGGCTGGGAGGTCTATAGTAGACTCACACAGTGACATCTGCATTCTTGATTTTCCCCTTGATTCTTACCCAGAGGCTCCCAACTTCTATTACATATACAGTGCCACCCCTTCACTTCCTCTACCCTCCTGCAGAGCCTGTAACCATCCGACAGGGCACTCCGGTCACAGGACTCATCCTGCCAGGTTTCAGTTATGCCAATGACATGAATTTTCAGCATCTGGGACAAAACTTTGAGCTCCTCGTGTTTGTTCTTGGTGCTGTGTGCATAGGTGTAGAATCATTTCGGATGTGGTACACTGTAGCTACTACCTCCTGAAGCAGATGGTACTTGTTTCAAGTTTTGGCTCTCCGTTCCATCACTCATCTCTGGCAAACCTAGTTTTGCCCCTTTCCCCCTTCCAAGGTAGTTTAAAACTCTATGAATGAGCCCCACCAGCTTCTGTGCTACAACCCTTTTTCCCCTCTGAGATACGTGCATCCTGCCAGGAGTCAGTAGACCAAGTGTTGAGAGGATCATCTTGGTCAACAAACCCAATTTTTTTCCACTTACACCAGCCTCAGAGCCATGCATTGGCTGGATGGATCTATTTATTTCTATCAGTATTATTCCTTATTACTGAAAGTATTCAAGAAGATCACTACTTGTGCTGCTGATCCCTCTACCAATTGTCTCTGGGCCTTGAAGTCTCCTTTGATGGCCCATGGACTTCTCTTTGTTATTTTGCTGTATGTGCTTTCTGGGCATGTCTGGGGCGTGTGAGGGAGCATACAGTGACAGAACAAGGAACTGCCAAGGGTCAGTCGTGCCTGACCCACCCCACTGCTCTCTGTGACAGATGGGGATGAGAGGAGAACAGCAGGTGTCACTTACCTCCACACTAGCCAGGCTTTTGCACTGGGCTGTGACATTGCAGTCTGGGAGGGATGATGTGCTGGTGGATGAGGGCCAGCGGTGGAGCCAGGGCAGGATGGGGGAGTAGTTTCTCTCCAGCCTTGCAATTTTCACACCATGGTTGGGTGAAGCCCTGAGCAGCCAGGTCTGCCCCCTGCAGCTGAGCCTGCTCTTGGGAGCAGCTGGGACTGGAGACTTCCCCAAGTCCTTGCCAACCTGAGTTACCTTGGGATTGTGCAAATCAACATTAGAAAGTCCTCTGAGAATTAATTTACAAGGTGCACACTAGCATGGCTATTAACTGTTTTCTATATTCTGTCTTCTGGACAATCTTAGAAGTGAACCTACATTGGTTATCAGGTGTGAAAACTCGCTTTTTAAGAAAAGCAGAAATAGTAGTACTAGCCCCGGGCAGGGACTGGTAAAATACTCTATTAAAATTGTAAAATGGGAAATAATACTTTACCTGACTGATCTCCCGGCTGCACTGGTGGAAGGATGCACCTTTCTCTGTTGCAGCCTCCCTGTCCAGCCGCAGCTCCTTGCTGCCTTCTCCACTCAGAGGATTCAGCTAGAGAATTTAGCTTGCTGGAGGTAGCTAAAAGCAGATGTCCATTATATTTGAATACAATGCTTTTCTGATGGTTTCATTGTTCAGAAAACTTAGCAATTAATGATCCAGTAAGACTAGAAACCAGAAATCTGTCAGTGGTGTGACTGTGAGTGGTGTCAGTGGTGTGGTGAGACAAAGGCTTGGGCAAAGTAAGCCTACAAGAGGAGCTTGTGCAGGTTCCAGGTCAGATTTGTGCTTCTGTAGTACTCACATCATCAGATGAATTGCAATAAATTTTACTACTGATCTGGTTTTACTATCTCTGATGAAAATATTTGTTTTTATCATTACTCTTTTAAAGTTCTTGGTAGTAGAAGAAAACTAATTCTATGCAGGAACACTTTGTCACGTATGACAAATTGCACATTTTGTCTTAGCTTTTATTTTAGGCATCTGTTTTCTTAATGTTGACATTTATAAAATGGGTTTTAAAAATGTTATATACTATATAGTAGAGTGTTTTGTTGCATTTTTTATATTTGTTTCTGTGTGCTGTGGACGAGCAACACTTTTTCTGTCTGCTTATTTGGATTCACTAATAACAAAGCTAGAAACAATGACTATTTATGCTTCAGTTTAAATGCAGTTTCCTGAACCTAAACATGAGATTTCTGTTTTAAGAATCTCTCATGAACATATTGCCTAGTGTCTGCCTGCCACGGGCCTCCGTCAAGGAAACCTGTAAAGAAACTTTCTGTAGTATACCAGTCCCATATATTTGTCCAAACAGCTGATCTTGAGTTTGTTCTTTTAGTGGTGGAGAAAAAAAATTATATTCTGTGCATTACTACTTTGGTGCATGTGTGAACTAGCCTGCTAAGTAGTGTGACAGCTGGATTTTTAAGGGGTAATAATTTATTATGATTCTAAGGATCATGTTTTTATCAGAACTGAAAATATTTTTGCTAATGCTTGTTAACATTCTTGTGAAGGTGTCCTCTGTGGTGTGGACTGAGTACTTCCTCGATCCTGGATAAATGTTCATAATCCCCTGTTATTAGTATGAAGTGACTTTGAAATTGCTAAATGTTGTGCTGAAGGGAAAATTTCAGATAATGGATTTAAAGAATTCCAGAAAATGCTTATATAGGGCAACCCTCAGAAGTCCCTTCCATATTCTCTGACTGTAAATTATTCTATGACTGTAGCTTTCAAGAGTAGTACTTTGTAAATGATAGAACACAGTGTAGCATAACTGACTGCAGACATATGGGATAGGAGTCACTCCAGAGCTATAATGTGATTTTTAGCACAGAAGATGAGAAAACAGGAAAAAAATCCAAAACCAAATGAAGAGGGGGAAATGAATTCTCATTAAAATAATAGAGCAATAGTTCAATTTCTACAGTTCCCATCTGCTGAAAATGCATCAGGGATTATCATATTGAAGACATAGAGTCTAAGAAAATACCAAGAAGTTGCTTTGCTCTTTCTTCCTTTCTTGTGGAGATAATAATAATTAATTATTAATGTACAGTCTATTCTGTATATCAAATGAAAGTACATGTATTTCAAAATAAGATGGAGGTTTAATAATTAGAATGATAAAGTAAAACTATATGGGCAGAATTGAAAAATTATTCTTAATTGGGTATTTCTGAATTTATCTCATTTGCTTCTTTGAGGCCTGATGATTTTTAAGCAGTGGCTGACCTCCTTTTTTTATTAAAAGACTTATTTCAAACTGCATATCCAGAATCAATAGACATCTTTTAAATCTTGAGCTCTTCCCATTGTATGTTGTGAATGAACTGTGAGACTGAGAGTTTTTGATGTAGAGTTGCTGTTGTTCCTGACCACCCCACAAAAAGCCAAAACAGGACTCTGAAGGCTTGCTTTCCTATAGAACATTATATCTGTTATCTGTTCTGTACACTTGCTCAGGTCTTGCCTGAAAATACTGTATTTAACTGAAAAGAGAAATATTTTAAATTACAAGCAATAATTTAGAAGCAAAGAAAAAAAAGAAAAAAAATAGCGTGGGGAGATGAGAAATCCATAGACTTGTGACAATCAGCATGAAAACTCATGAATAGATCAGGAGACACTTTTACCTTTCACAATCTCTTTTTTGTTGTTTTTTGTTTCTTTTCTTTTTTGCCTTTTTTTTTTTTTTCATCATAGGAAGCAGCTACCATGAGGCATGTATGTAGGCTTTTGGAATTCATCCAAAGCTTGTGGGATGTTTTATTCATCACAACATAATAGAGACAAGTACTTCTCAAGCTACTGGAAGTACTAATATTGGTTGAGGAAACAGGAGCACATTTTAACTTGCACTATTTAGTCTGACACTGGCTGGGTAGTGATATAAGTGTCCTATTATAACATATTTTCTGTGTTTGTAGCTGAAAGCAACTCTTTCCAGACATATATTTTTTACTTCTGATGAACCAGCATTTCAACTGTCCTGTTACATTTCAAAATGGAAATGAAAGGAAAAAGGATTTTATTATTTACTGGTACATGTAGGGTTTTTTTCTTCTATTCTTATGTTCTTTATGCTTTTAGATAACATAATTGCTTTAATGACATAATGGAGTTGTTGTGTAAAGCGTATTTGAGGCAGGCAATCTCCTGGTTCAACTTTTTCAAGTTTGCCATGAATTGGAGAGAAACTGACTTGTTATAAAACCTTGTGAATCACAGTGACTGCAGAGGTACAAGGAGGAAAAAAAAATATTTTGTCCAAATAAACAAGCAAATGAAAACTTCTTATTGCTAGATATTAAGAGGTTGCTCTCTAGAAATACAGTGTAAGAAGAAAAAGCATTGCCTTAAACTCCATGCAATTGGTGATTGCCTATCTCTCTAATGTGCCAAGGTCTCTCTGCAGGTCTTATCCAGCCTTGAGGGACTCAAGAGCATCTCCTAATTTCCCATCATTGGCAGACTTACTCAGTATTCCTTTGAGTCCTTCATCTGGGTTGTTAGAGAAGATGTTGAAGAGAATTGGGCCAAAGATGGAGCCCTGCAGAACCCCACTGGTGATTGGACACCAGCCTGATGTCACCCCCTTTACTATAAGTCTTTGTGCCCAACCTGCAAGCCAGCCATTCATGTGATATGATCATCCAGTGGTGTGCTGGCCATTTGTCAAGAAGGATCTTATGAGAGACAGTATCAAAACCTTTGCTGAGGTCCAAAAAGATTGCATCAACTGGCTTTCCTAGATCAACTAGGTGTATCAACTGTTGTAGAAAGAAACCAGGTTTGACAAGCAGGACCTCCCCCTCATGAAGCTGTGCTGGCTGTGGCCAATGACTGCGTTGTCTTTCAGGTCTTTTTCAGTACCTCTCAGAATAATCTCCATAACTTTACCAGGCACTGAAGCAAAACTGACAGGCCTGTAGTTTCCAGGCTTCTCCTTCTTGTACTTTTTTAAAATTGTGACATTTGCCAGCTTCCAGTCAGCTGGGACCTCTCCAGATTCCCAAGACCACTCAAAAATCATCAGGGAAGGTTTCATGATAACATCAGCCAGCTCTTTGAGGATGCTGGTGTGAGTCACATCAGGCCTCATAGATTTGCAGGAATCCAGCTGAGTGATTTAAAAATAGAGTAGTTTAAAAGTAGAACTAAGCGGAATCTAATCTGGAATGTTGAAATTATGTTCTTTTGGAAAAGCTGCAACAGTCTAGAATATGTTTCACTATTCGCTCTCAATTTCTTAATTTTGAAGATAGTTATTGAGAAGTCAAATTTACAGTAACTTTACTTCTTTAGATTCCTCTGGTTCTGCAATGTAAGCCAATCATTGTTGTTCAAGGATTCTCAGATACCAGAAGTTCTTAACAGTCAGCTGTGATCTAGTTAATTTCACTAATTAGTTAATTTCACTAGTGGTCCCTCAAGAGAATAGGATGCAAGTTGTCATAGGAAATGTCTAGGTGTGTAGTAACATCAGAAGTTGTGTATGAAGCTTGGAGACAAGTGGAAAGGTACTGAGGCAACAAGGCAGGCAACTGAGAAAGATTTTAATAAGCTTAGCAGTGAAGGTAAATGCAGTGAAATTCACCTCACAGTGTGAGCTAATTTATTCTCCTATTCAGTTACCAAAATTGTGACAGGGCTAGATTCGATTCAATGTAACTGTTTTGGAGGTGACAACTTACTGATTTTAGATGTGCATTTTGATTTCAAGAAACTATTTCCCTAATGCTTAGGTTTTAGAGTTATCTTAAAAGCTAATATTAAACACATCCACATTTACAATGGAAAAACATAGGTATTTTGTTGTATGAAGACACAATTTAATCAGAATCAAGCTTTCAGCCCATGTAAACGAGGACTACAAAGGCTCAAAGTCATTCCTGACACACTGCATTTAAAGTGTGTGGGACATGGTCTGATACTGAGCATATAAAACCTTTAAATGTAAAAATATAAGAATGTCTAGGGATACTAGAAAGTTTTTAGGAGTTCATGAAATTAATTCACACAAGCCATTAAGAAGGCAGGCTCCCCAGTTATGATAGTTCAAATCAGTATATTTGGCGACCTTACTAAAACTCCCTGGTGGTTATTTCATTGAAGTACTAAGAGGACTTTAGAGATGGTCTGTTTCACACTGTTGCATCAGTTTTGTCATGATGCAAGTAGAGCAGTAATGATTTATTCCTGTCTCAGTGTTGGAGTGTGACTGTACATGTGTACTGCCATTTCATGTTCCAAGTAGGCTGGCTTTACTCAGGCTGCAGAACAGTTACACTGCTTAGAATTGCTGAAAATCTAAGCCGAGTAATTAAGAAAATGCAAAATGCAATAGGTGGTTGGAAAGCACAGCATTCTTAAATGATGGTGCAGATGAAAGTGGTTTCATTGTCTGAGACACGGTGCTGTTGATAACATGAGTTTTCTGCAGTACTAAACAGAGTGTGGAGCTAGCAAAATAGAAAAAAAAGATCACAGAAGATTATTATTCAAAACTTAATCCATGAATATATTTCTTTTAATAGAGTCTCAGATAAGAGGTTTTAAGTCAGTAAAGAAACACTTTCATAATTTTGGTTTATCAAAGGTATTTCCTCATTGTTACAAACAACATGGTTCTAGGTGGTTCTAGACTATGGAGACGTGCTTTTGGATTTTGTTTCCATACAGACACAACATCACTGCAGACTAAATAAACAATGACTATGAGGTTTAAGCTAAGCATACGTTGCATCTCTGTTACGTACAGACTGCTGCACTGCACTTTTTGTTGAGGTGCCCCAATGAGAAAGCCAATAGCAAAGCCGCAACTGTACAAAAATGTCTGTTAAAGCAGAGGTTTGCTCTAGCTATTTCTTCTGTTTTTCAAAAAGGGATGAGGATAACAACCAACATCCTCACTGCTGCTCTTTGCATTCACCAAAATATTCTTATGCTTCTCCTTTCTCATCATAAGCACCTCTCTTCTATTTCATCAGTTGTGGGACTGTCTGAACCTCCCACAGTCCAGTCTCCCTTTTTAGGAGTTGATTGTATTTAAAGATGTCAGATTTTTCTTGGAACTCAGTGATTTACCTGTGTATGCCTTTCCTGGACTGTCCTCTTTGCATGTATTAACTGTTCTGTTCTTTCCTTCAGAGATTTGCAGCAACACTGAGACTACAATTTCAGTGCATATTTTTCTCTTTCACTCCAATTTGGAGATATATATATATGTAGGTATGTATGGAGATATCTATGTAAAGTATTTTTTAAAGCTGAGTCATAGGAATATGTTTATATTGTGCTATTTTTGAAGAATAAGCAGAAGTGCTATTTTACTGAAAAGCATTGATGGGCTCATGCCACTTTTTAGTTGGGTTTCATATCCATAGACAAGTACAGGATGCTTGAAGCAATGACTTTTTTCTATGACTGATGCAATGTCTCCTACCCACTAATGTATTTTTTTTTTGTTCCCACAGCTTTTCTTCCTTTGTTTCATCTTCTTAGAAACAGCAGTGTAGTTAATAAGATGACCAAACT
Source organism: Xenops minutus (assembly GCA_035221455.1). Taxonomy (NCBI): domain Eukaryota; kingdom Metazoa; phylum Chordata; class Aves; order Passeriformes; family Furnariidae; genus Xenops; species Xenops minutus. The sequence continues at coordinate 4,728,818 of JAWWEE010000085.1, forward strand.
GCTACCTGGCTCTTTCTGAGTCAGGCAAGTTGAGGGATAGGAGGAATCTTAGAGTTGTCTCAGACCCCATCTACCAGAATTGAAAGGACTAGTGAGAATATCTGGTGCTCTTCTGGGTAGTCAGGGGGTCTATGACATAAAAAAAATCCATTTGATTTTGAAACTGGAGGAAAGCCGTAACAAAGGTGCCTGTCCAAATGTGTGTTGTGTCTCACTTTTTCTTCCTTCTTTTATTTAATTATATTTTAACTCCTGACAAAGGTTAAAAGAATGTCATGGCAAATTTGTATAAGGTTATTTCCTTGTTTGTTTTCAGCTGCTCATTTGACATTATAATAGGACCATCAAGTGGTTCTCATTCTGGTCAAAAACTGTGATAGTCTCTTATATAATTAGCCTTATAGGTCATATTATTTAATGTCATGATTTTGAGGGTAATTATTAATTTTATGCTGAAATTATAAGGTGTATTCCCTTTGCAGAAATGTTAAAATATTTTTAATTTCCTGCTGGCAGTGTAAAAAATGAAATTCTACAGTATTGTTAGAGTGGTTTGCTTCACTTAATAATATGGCATTAGAAAGCTATAGCTGATTGTGCCTCCTGTTCTAGAGACCTTGCTGCATAAACTAGGGAGATCCTAGTTTATTCTTAGCTTGTGTATTAGGATAGGTGTTCTAACTAACAGCTGCATATCTTAGTGCAGAACATACTCTAATGGAAGGAACACTGCAAATCAAATTAAGAAAGTTTAGGATATTTCATTGTTCCAGTAATTTAACTAGATGAGATGCCTACACCTTTATAATCAGATCTAGAATACTGGGAGGAGGGTCTCAGATTCATTGTGTGAAAATCCATGAGATTTTTTTTAATTCAGTTTATTAATGCCAGAACTTCAGCTGCTGTAATTGCCACACATCTGCATCTTGATGTTCCTTCTAATTAGATATCAATGCTTTGCTGTCACATAGGAAGAAGGTGATAAACGTCAAATTTTATGAAGTAAATCAGCTGTTAAAATGTTGATTCTGTTGGAATCAGCTGTTGTGCTATTAGTGTGATAGTTGTGTATTCATGCACACAACACTTAAAATTAGTGTTAAGGGCTGGTAATAGACACAGAGCTGATTTAGTGCATAATGAAGGGGATAGGAAAAGTATAGCTGCCAGGTATTACCCAGGCATTGCAAGCAAATCTCCACTTGCCTCTACCTGCCCTTGTTCAATGGAATTTGTTGATATTTCATGGTGTTTTCTACATATCCCACAGCTGTTGTTCCAAATGTACTGTTGAGCATACCTGGTGTGCACATGCAGATAAGAAATCTAGCATGTATGGCAGATCTGATATGTCTAGAAAACCAGTGTTTCCGAAAGTGGCTGGTGCATGGGTGGTACATTTGGCACCTGATGCACGTGGAGTGCTCTGGGCTTTCACACAGGTGGCATAGCGTGTCAGCTGTTTTATTCTTGAAAAACCCACAGTTCAGGGTAGCTATAGTTCTCACTGAGGAAAGAACATTTTTTTCATTTCCAAATTTTAAGCAGTGACTTGATATATTATGAATACATCTTGTTGTTTACTCCTGGAGGGGTGGTATGATGTAGAAGAAATAGGACATTTAAAAGTCTCTTACAAAAAGAGAAGTTTTTGAAAAGTTGCAATAGTATAGGCAACCTGCTCTTTTGATTTCTTAAAGACTTGCTCTGAGAGTTAATAGTAATATTCTTAATTTCAGGTAAAGTTCAAGGCAAGCACCTTTCATAATTTTTACATTGCTTTTAGAAATGTTTTTGTGCAGATGGCCATTTGCCTTTATTTTGGTCTACTTTAGCATGGTACCAGGAATGTGAAAGGTCAGAAATTCTGGCCAAATAATTTGCTTTATTTTTGTGCAAGAGAGGTCAGAATTGAGTTGCTGAATTGTTACCTCTACAGAGGTAAAATGAAATTGAGAAAGGGAATAATAGTCAGATATATTTTAAAACCTAAAAATTAAAATATTATTTTGGTGGATTTCTTAAAGGGTCATTAAATTTGAAGTTTATAGTTGTTACAGCAGTATATATGACTTAATTAAAAAGAAGTGGTTGAATAAAAAATTACTCTTGGTATATATTGTTGCTAATTTTCCATTTGTAGCCTTAGAAATATTTGTGACAGAATTATTCTTTGAATTTGAAACCTGTCAGCAGATGCCAACAGAAGGAAAAAAAAATCCAGTAAATCTGTTCTCAACATATAGTTAGGTTTGCCATTTCAAGAAAGTACTATAACTTTTGGGAGAGAAAAGAAACTTGAAAAATTAATATTTTTGAAGGGCATGTCTCATTGCTGTACTTTTTTTCTCTCCACAGAAAGAACTGTAATTTTTGTTAAGCGCAGTCATCCATTTACCAGACTTTGTGGGATATGTCTGGAGAACATTAGCAAAAAAATATTGAGACATTTTATTACTGTTTTAGAGAAACACATAGTTTAGACATGTATAAATGTGTAGTGGCTACAGTCTATCTATTGCAGCAAGTGGACTTAGAAGTAAACATTTTCAGAATAAAAAAAATATCAATGTATCAAGTCAAATGTTTTGACTTTACTATTCTGAATCAGAATTATTTATGGTAGAATGACTCTTACTTGATTGTGTGCAGTGTAAAATCTGATTACTTTTTATAACACATAGAATTTTCCATTGAAATGTAATCCTATGTGACAGCATCATGTGAGAAGTGATTCACAGGCATAGATACACAAGGCTAGATTACAGCTCATGGTAATGGCTAACTTGGTGTCAGCCTTGTTGGAGAACACCTCCTGGCTTGGAAAAAAGTCTTGAACAGAGCCGTCAGGAAGAGAGCAAAAGTAATCTGGCTAGGCAGCCTGAGGGAACAGGTCTTCTGGTTTTCAGGGGACCTTATGTGCAGAATATGATTTCAAAGACTTGCCTATCATTTCTTCTGAAATATTTGCTTTCAAGAGTGCTCTACAGGTGCGGGAGTTTTGCAGAGCTTTATCGTGCTTTCTGATAGGGTAGAGGTTGTCTTCTCAGAAGACAATGAAGTTTTCATGAAGTTCTGTGTGTGATGACTGCAACTCTTGATTTACCCTGAATATCATGGACTATTGTTTATGTGCTGCCATCTCCACAAAGTCTTCCTGCCGTGACACTTGAAGAATTTTGATTCCTCTTTAATTCATTCTCAGTCACTAGGTTGCTTTTCTCAGCCAGGATGGTGTGTGGAAGTGAAGCATAAGACTGGTTTGGTGGTGATCAGGCAAATAGTAATAGGATCTAAACACTCAGAAGAAAGAAATACAAAAATTAGTTGCAATTTCTATATTTGGCTATACTTTATGTGCTAATATAGTGAAATTGTGACTCTACAGTCTACATAATACAAAAATTACCTTTGTCATATATACTAATTCTGGCATCGTGTTGGGCAAGTGTATTCTCGAATGTCTTTAACTGTTCTAGAGATCCCAAGAGAACAAGGGCTAGTGCACATGAGTGTGAGAGAAATGCAGTCGAGGTTCCTCGTTTGGTCTTAGATGTATCCAGTGACAACCTAGAGGTGACTGAGAATTCCTTATCAGTTTCTAGATAACAGATAACAATGCAATCAAGCTTTAGCAAATTTCTAGCTGCTCATCATTTTAACAGATACCCTGTGATTCAGCTTAAGTTCAAGAGCTCACTTACACAAGCATTATTTTGACCTATTTGGAACATCAGTTCAAGAAAATGCCTGTTAGAATTAGAGATGTCGTTTAGAGGCCTAGCAGAGGAGATCACCTGCTGAGAGCTTGTTTAATGTGGACAAAACCTCAGCTAATTCCAGTGTTGGCCCAGTAGTCTGTCCTGAAATCTACAGGAGACCAGCATACATTTAAAATGTGGAAGTTGTCTTCTGCATTGCTCTACTTCCCCATTGTTTTAAGTACTATGTTATGACCGTTCCTTAAATGTATTGTTAATCACTTTAAAAGCAGCTGAGTGTTTTGCGCAAAGTGACTAGCAGTTTTCCCCGCCCTGCAGTTCTAATCTAAAGTTTAACCCTTTTTGACATATTTGTTCTTGTTTTGATGTCAACCCTCAGATGAGATAAATTGGTGTTATCAGAAAGTGACTGGTAGAAGTTAATCTAGCTCTCCTCTTCAAATGTTCTCACTCAACAGCCTTTCTCTGTACTTGCTGTAAAAGAAGCAAATCCCTTTATTCCTTCCGGTGCCTTCCCCTGCCATCCCTTTCCCCACTTAACAACTGTTGAGCATATAATCTTGCCCTTTGTATTATGAAATGGTCTTTCTTCTGTTACCTAACATGGATAGTTATCCAAGTATTTCTGTGCCACTGGAACTTTCCAATATTCTGTCACTGAAAAATATGACCGCTGTTATTGGAATAGTTTTTTACTTTAAGGCAACTAATGAAGCTGTGCAATAAGAGTAGCCTCCAGAATGACCCATGAGGAAATCTGCTAGTAACCTCATCATGTCTGATGCATTTTTATTCCAAATTACCCTTTCATGTCACTCTGATTTTCTTTAACAGTTTCATTCTCCTGTAGTTTATCTAATCTCTTGCTATGTGGCAGTTTTGACCAGTCTTGCTATGTTTTTTATGGTCAAAAGAGTAAAAAAACCCAAACAACCACTTCCCCTTTATTCAGAAATCTGATTTTATCTAAGGAACCTGTTTGGTCCATTTGATCAGATTTATTTTTTGCCAGATTTCCTTAAACCTTTGGTCCTAAACATAACAGAAACAACAAGCTGGTTTTGTTGCCGTTGTTGTTGTTATTGTTTTTGGTGGTGGTGGTTTGGTTTGGGTTGTGTTTTTTTCTGCACAACTGTATGAAAAAGTTGCAACTTTTTTTTCTCTTTATCTTTCTTGGTTTTGGGGAGGGTGATTTGGGAAGCTCAGAAAAACAAATGTGTACACTAATGCACAAATAGCTAACAGCGCTACTGAGAGAGTTTAGTCTGGCATTAATGTGGATAAATATAATTTTATTAAAGAAAAGAACCAGTGAGAACATAGCAAGAATGAGGTATGACATTTATGTCCCTCGGCAGCCTTTCGATTGCCATTTGCATTAAAATGTCTACAGACTCCCACATGTCTATCTTCTCTTTTTCTTCTGCTTCCAGTGAAATAAGTTATAATTAAAAAATAGTCTTGAAACCTGACATGTATTTGGTTTGACATTGCCATTACATAAAATTCCAGACTTTGTGTAAAGGCAGACACTGTCATTTGTGATACAAGTTTGACAACTTAGATGAATCTTCGTACTGAAACAAATGTTTTAAATACTGACAAATAAATTCTTCTAGCAGAGGATAGCTCTCTTCCTATCTTCTGGGGAGATCTTGCTTTCTGTTCTTTTTGTGTTTGTGAGGGCTCCTGAGAAGAGACCAGAGTCATTCTTGTCAGAGAGGCAGGGGAAGAACTTTTTAGTGGGAGCAGATGAAAGAGCCCAAATTGGAAGATCTAAACAGTTCAGGAGGCAAAGTAGGTTTATGTGCACAAGATAATCAGAGGAGACTTACAGGAGCATTATGACAACACATGAATAACATCAAATGTAAGTATGTGGGCAAGGCCTTGATATGTAGTACAGAAGGACATGAACTCACCTTGAAATGAATTGTGTGATGTAATTTAGATGCTGCAATACTTACAAAGGAACACTGCAAATACCTAAAGACGTTTTCACAGATACCTGACAGTAATTATTTTTTAGTCTTAGTGCTAAGCAGGAACTCTAGACTTACCACAGATGTGTAATTTGTTTTTAGTTTTGTGTCCTGATACGAAACTTGGACACATCAAAATTGTGCATCTAGATGCAGTCTCTTTTAGCCTTAGTGCCTTTTCCTTGATGAGGAGTGGTAAGCATTTCAAGGTATCTTATATTGTGTTTTTATACAATGTTTCAAAATCTCTATAAAAAGGCAAGGAATGTCCAAATGACAAGTAGAAAAATCAGTTAGTCTTTTTGTATAATTTTCAGATTTTTCCCTCATTGGAACTAGCTTGTATAGCCAGAGGGGAGAAAGTAACCTGTGTGGCACTTGCAGGACCTTTCAGGAGCTTTACTCGTTGAGAGCTTGATGAAGTTAAACCAGATTTTTTCCAGGTTATACTCCCTATTCTATTATAAATTGAATATAATTTACATATTTTCTTCATCACGGTCACCTCAGTCATATCAATAATGTTCATAGATACAAAATACAGTTTGTAAGATTGCATTATTTTCCCTGTTCCTTATGCAGCTCACTGCCATAGGTTTCTTCATTAAGGCTCAGATTCTCTTTCCTAACAGCAGTACAGCAATGATTTTGACCACTGTGTAGCCATACTTCCACAGAACCTCTACAGAAGGATTTTTAAACTAAACAGGCTTTGACAGAAAAGCCAGTTGTCAGAGGTTATTCTCCCTGGGTGTCTTCTTCATCACTTTGGTATCATTGTATGATTTGCACAGGGTTGGTGAGCAGAATTCTCTCAGAAATCCTGAGGGCCTCTGCCTGAGCATGGAGATTGGTTTACAGGACTTCCAGTGGTCCCTTCAAACCTTGACCATTCTATCATTCTGTGAAAATATCCAGTCAACACTATTCATCTTACAACATTTCTCCCTCTTACATCTTTTCCATAGTCTTGCACTGTGCTCTGAAAGGAATTTCCAGCTTTTAAAGAGATGTCAAATAGAATTGCATTGATTGAATGCAATGAGCAAAAAGCTGAAACAGTGTAAATTAGTGCATAAAAGTGTCATTGTTGAGATGGACACGACAAAAATCAGGCATAGATCCCATATATATGAAAAGTGAAAGTTTTTTGATTTTTCACACAGCTGCTTTTATATCTTTTTTAAGTGTACATGCACTAACATTATTGGTCCTTATTGCATGCAAACAATAATTTATTGCCCACAGTTACAAACGTCTATCTCTGTACAAACTCATCCAGGTTTCTTATCTTGTGTCTCGCCTGAGTTCTCTCAGTCTCTACAAGCTGCATATCTTCATGGGTACACAACAATCTGGCCAAGGTCAAATTCTTCTTGCTCCATCAAGAAATCCACAGGCCTGCTGCAGTTTCCCACATAGAAGGTTAATATACTTGAGCTGAGAAAAGTCTTGCTTTAGAAGTGGTACAGTAGCTTTGAGAATTTATATTGCTATTTTAGTTGTGATGCCTATGTTCAGTGTTTTGTTATATCAGGTTACTGTATAATTTGGAGTCAATTTTCAAATGTTAGGGCAGTCCTAATGTTTCCTAAGCCTCCTCTCTGTATCTATCAAGAGTCATAAAATGCAGTCAATAAAAAATTACATATATATATATATAACTCAGCACTGTTGCATACTTGACTTTAACATTTGTGCTGTAAAGTAAATACATTTTATGAAAGTATATAGTGTTTCATGCAAGAGTATTTAGAAGTAGTGTTGCTAAATTGCTTATAGAAACAAATATGTTAGCACTCTTCTCCAAAGCAGAGGGTCTCTGCTGAGAGCTAATTGCAAGGAACAAGCTCATCAGTGCAATTTGTGGTTTAATTTAACCATCTGCATTACCTTGGCATTACAAGCAATATTTATCTGATTTTAGAGTCAACTTAAGGAAGCTCAGTTGCCAAGAGACAAGGTTTAAAGTCATCAGATAGCAGGAAGACAGAATGCTCCTCTAGATGAGGAAGGCTCAACACCAGTTTGAGTGGGGCTTTGAGCAACCTGGTCTAGTGAGAGGTGTGCCTGTCTATGGCAAGGGTGTTTGAACTAGATGATTTTTAAGGTCCCTTCCAATCAAAACCATTCTATGATTCTATGAATGAAGAGCAAAGTCTGGGAAAACATTCTTTCAATCCATTCACTAAATGAAGTTGATGTTACAATACTGGAAAATATCAAATGCAATTCTAGTGTTTGTTTTGGTTTTTTTTTTTTTTTTTAAGTGGTCAAGTTACTCCAGCTACAGAGTCTTTTGAAAATAACCTCTGAGTTAGTTGCACATGTGTATTTACAGAAGAAGGAAAAACAAACCAAAACAATGAGAAAAAACAATAGCAGAAGGTTACAGCTATAGTATAGAAAGATAGGATAGGATAGGTCACCTAGCATGGGCAGTTTCTCTAAGCAGTGAAGTGCTCCAGTTACAACAATATTGCAGTAATACTGCATTTATCTTGAAGAATATGGGGGAAGATATAGGGCTTTGTGGTGTTTTCTTGTCTAACCCAAAATTATTAAATACCAATTTTTGCTTTTTGGAGTATGATAATATGCATTATCTAAGAGAGTGGGCAAAAATTCATAAGAAGATTAAAAATGTTGTCAACCCTTCCAGGAAAAGACCAAAATCTAAACATGGAGCAGACGCCTTGATTAATTTGTAGGCTTGTTTGTTTTTCCCAGGGCTTAATCTTTATATGTATTAAGGGATATCAATAATGCACAAATAGGTCCTCTGACAAAAAAAAAAATAGCAATAAATTTTTAGTCTGCATATATGATATGGATTACTGAATCATATCAAAATCAAGTGGAAGAGGCTTAGTTATTTGCATTTTCTGCATTCTGCATTCTTCCTTATGATTTCCTCAGCTGGAATGGAGTCCGCCAGAGTCCTTGGGATCATTAGGCCTCCACTCAGCGCGTGGCAAGTAGAATGTGACAGCATGATTTTCATCACTATAACTCACAGTCACTGTGTTTAGACTGTCTGTCATTTATACTGTATCTGAACAGACTGGGCCCCTGAAAAAGTTTCTGCATTTCATTTTGCAAGCTGGCATGCCAGAAACCAAACCGTACATCAAAAATTCATGTGCTGTTTTCCCCATGAAGGACTTGTGGGGTGTGTTACTTTGAGCTGTGCTTCTGTGACGTGTGCTTTAGCATGGGCTTCCTCTGCTGATGACTCAAGGATCTGTGAATTAAGGGAGATAAAGAGCACCTTTGCGCATTTCTTGTGAACTCGTTCTGCCTACACATAATGAGATTCTGTTCCTAGTCTTTTTCTGCTGTGTCATGACTCAAACCACAGGACTCACAATAAAGGCAGAAAAGACAGGTGTTTTAGGCTAACACAACTAGATTAGGACTGTTTTTTTGCCTGAAAAAAGATGATCTCGGTTCAATGACTTTTATAGTTTTTATGTAATGTGAATTGGAATTTGAACATATTTCCTAGACTTGGTATGAAAAAATTGTGTCATTTTAGGTTTTTGATCTTGTGAAGTCTAAATAAATTCCTTGAAGAAATTTGGTTGCTGTTGACATGGCAGTTAACTTTACTCTCACCTAACCTTTCACAATACTGAACCTCTTCTTACAATATGCTGCCTAATTAAGAGTCTGCAAAAGAACAGTCAAAAGATTTATCTGGAAACAATTTTGATTCCTACTCATCAATAAATGATGATGAAATGGCACAAAAGTAATTGTGAGAGATCCCAGATCCACAGTGGTGTTTGGGATATTGTTCTGTCCAATCCTCATGTCAGAATGAAGCCAGCTGCAGCAGGTTGGTTAGAACCATGTCCACTTGATTCTGAGTATCTCCAAGGACAGACACACTACAGGACTTCTTTGGGCAACTTGTACCAGATGTGCCACCATTACGACTGAATAGGTTTTTCCTTCTTTTTAAGTGGAATTTTCTGTATTCCACTGCATGCCCATTGCCTCTTGTTCTGTCACGGTGAACCACTGAGAAGATCCTCAACCCACAGTCTTTTCTCTCCCCATCAGATATTTTTATATGTAGATAAAATCACCCTGAGCTTTCTCTTCTCCAGTCCAGCCCTCTTAGACTCTCCTCATATGACAACAGTTGCTTCAAGCCCTTCACCATCTTTGTGACATTCACTGGACTGTCTGCAGTGGTTCCATGTCTCTCTTGTAGTGGATAGCCCAGACATGGACACAGCACTCCAGTTGCAGTTTCACCAGTGCTGATTAGAGACAAAGGATCACCTCCCTTCACTTGCTGGCAATGGTCTTTCTAATGCACTAAGGATGACCTTGGTCTTTGCTCTGATTTTTTTGTCCACCAGAAACCCCAGGGCATTTTCTGACAAGACACATTACAGTTGGTCTGTTCCTAGCCTGGCCTTGAGCCTGGACTTACTCGTCCCTTGGGACAGGACTTGGCACTTCATTTTGCTGAACTAAGTGAGGTTACTATCAGCCCAATTCTCCAGCCTGTCAAGGTCCCTCTTGGTGCAGCACATCCATTTCTTCAGTCAGCCACTCATCCCACAGTTTTGTGATCTGCAAATCTAATGACAAAGAGGCCCATGCAGAAAAAACTAGTTGTCTTACTCTAAATTCCTGTATGAAGATGCCTTTGTTTCCTTTCTCAAAATGCTTCAAAATTTTTCAATTTATATTGTTGCTAACCTGAATCTGTGAATTGATTTTACCAGTATCTTCAGTTCTTTCTGAATGCCATCACATTCCATGCTGAGGACAAATACTCCTTCCACTGTCAGCTCAGAAGTCTTTGAATATGTAAGTGAAACAGTCAATCAACATCTTAAATTATTAATGGTGTTCAGAGGATCCAAGAGACTGGTCATCTGATCAGATGTATCTTCTATCAGACCTGCCTCATATCTGAACTCATATCAGAGCCTATAGATTACAGGCTAGGAAAGAGATCTGTTCTCTGTGGTTAGTAGCATGCCAATGCACTGCCATTTTTTTAGAGATTTGATTGCATGTTAAACTGTATCAGGTGTATGAAATAGCTAGATTTTTTTTTTCCCCTTGAAACAGACTGTCATTCATAATTACATGGAATAAAAATATCTGATGTGAATGTGATTTGAAATGTGATCTGAATACTTTTTTTATTTATTTTTTAAAGTAAACACTGGAACAACACTGGCTTGTGGTATGTTTTTCAAAGTATTCAGATATGTGCGTTTTGGCGAAGGATAGTCTGTGGTTTTTTATATTGTTCATGCAAGGGGAAATGAAACACATCTTGCAGTAATATACATTGAAGAGTATGTTGCAGTTTAGTTGGAGAGAGTTTTAGTAAAAATGTTTCTTAGTGACCTTTTTTTCTCTTTCTTCTTAGAAGTCAAAGTCTGCACCTCCTTTGTTTCAAATAAGCAATTCTAAACTGATGCAACTAAAGTGCAGTGAAAAGCTCATTGCAAATTCTTGGAGTATGCTTCCGGGAGTTCTTTAGGTTACATCCTTCCTTTCTTGTCAAGATAGAAAATACTGTATTATGAATCATCATTCTTTGAAAATCAAAGTGAGATTCTAATACTTATTGCTTCTTATTCCTCGTGAGGAAGAGAAAACAATGTACTGTGTTGAATAGCATTAATTGACACAAGTGTATGTGAAATTAGTCTAGGCTGTTTTAAGTAAATCCTGCTATTTAAATTACCTTTTCGTCATGTTGATCTTTGATTGCAGGATTATTTTAAAGCTAGATGAAAATGTTTGAAAGCGTCTGGCTACTTTTATACACAGTGTTTGCCTGCCTGCATTGCATGGTATTTTGCATGCAGAGACATTGCACATTCAGTATGAAATGAAGTAAGATTTTAGGTATAACCAGTCTAGTAGAACTGATGTTATTTTTCCAACAAACCAGACAAATCTGGTCTCCATCGAACACTACGTTCTGCTGCCAGCATGTAGTGAATGCTGTTACTGAAGTTCCACTCAAAATCCAGGTCAAGGCCAGTGCAAATCTGCTGCTGGATAACACCACGGCCCACCACTCTGACCCCCGAGAAAGCACTGCAACCTCCACACCTCCCTCTTCTCCTTCCCTTTGGGCATCTTTGAGGAAACATCTTGACTCTGTAGAGCAGTACTCTGTGCAACTCCTGAGAAATCTGGGGCCTACTTGCACTTTGCAGACTGAGAGTTGCATTCTGGGCATGATTTTGTTGCAGTGAGGGGCCAACATGATTTCAACTTCTTCAGGGGCCTGGTATGTTCAGCCTTCATACAAACAAACACTTTGCATTTGTTTTCAGATAAAATACTGAAACCTGATGACTGGCAGGTCTGAACGAGAAACACAGGAGAAAAGAAACTCATTCAATCATGAACTGCCAATGGCTGCAATGAGAAGGTTATACTGATAGCTAACGCAGAAAGGAAAAACTGGCCAAAAAAGTCAGCTTGAAATTTAGAAAACTAGAGAGAAAATGTGTCATGTCAATATATACACCAGTATATGAAAGGATATAGTGTCTTAATGAACTGAACCAAAATATACTAAACTATTTCTAAATACTAAAGTATTTCTTGAAACTTTCTTTGTATCAGCAGGTATTGGCAACTTTGTTTAGGATATATTTAAGTATTATTGTTTGACTTTGTTGACAACTCTTTTATATGCCGAAAGCTTCCAGCTGTGAGCATTGGAATAAAGGAAGGAGGAGTACTGCAGTGCCAGTAGGGTAGATTTGACACTATTATAAGCAGGGGCTTGTAGGCCTCTGTATCTCTGCACTATAAAGAGAGAGGAGAAATTGGGGAAAAATAAAATTGCAGCTGTATGGAATTGCAGGTGAAAATTATTGAATGAAGAAAGTCTTTCAAGTTTAAAAATTATATTTGCAGAACATTTTATTTTCCTGGAGATACATATACGTAGTTACTCTTCCAAAGACTTTTTTCAGTGGAAAGATCTGAGATACACATGGACTCCATGGTCATATATGATCCTGACTTCAGAGAAATTAGAACTGAAAATGTAACCCCCAAAAAATCATTGCAGTGCCCTTTCTATCTAGCGAAAATGTCAATATATTTCAATTATAACCCCGCAAACTAATGTTATTGTCATTACTTTGTCTGTCTTTAGAAGCAATACTCAGAATTAAAAGAAATTCTCTGCAATCTGCAGGGAAAATAAGAATAGCTTTCTAATCCATTGCTGTTTTACACAGCATAATTTTCATAATGGTAAAGCCAATATCTTTGTAATAGTGTTACAGCTGTATTATGACATGTAAGGTTTTGGGTTTTTTTTATCCTCTGTAACTAGATTCACATGCTTTTAGAATATATCTGGTTTATTTTGCTTCTGTAAGAACATTATTGCAAGAAAAATTTACAGTGTCAGTTAAGTTGTTATACATTTTTATGATATAAGCCTAATGCTGTGAAACAAGTAAATCGGTACAAAGCATAATGTAAATTGGGAAAGCCATTTGCAGCCTATTAAGATTTTTTTTTCAAAATTAAGCAAATGAGTCAGTGAAGATGACAGGTTTCGTGTGCATTAATGAAGACATTAGGAAATGTAGTCTTCTATAATAAAGGTGGCTGGTGCCATCTTCTGGAGGTGACAGTGATGATTCAGAACACTCAGGATTCTAGACTGAAAAACTTGAGTGCTTTTAAATGCAGTTCAGGATGTTTCAAACAAACAAACAAAAAGTATATTAGCCACAAAGCATGTAGAGAAGCCATTGAACAGCTTGGTAGCGCTTGCTTGCTGTGGAACATTTAGGGTGGTTTTCCAATGTTTGTTAGTTCTAAATAATGATAGATAAAAGCATTCCTCACTAATTCACAGAAAATGATCTTGTGTAAGTTATCTTACATTTTAGACTAAATATCTGGGGGTTTGTAGTTTTGTTTTTTTGTGGTTTATTTTTGTGTGGGTTTTTTGTTTGTTTTTTTCATGTGTGTGTGGTTTGGGGGTTTTTTTGTTTAGTTTTGGGTGTTTTTTTGGTTCGTTAGTTTTTAATTTTGTTGTTGTTGTTGTTGTTGGTTTTCGGTTGGTTTTGGTTTGTTTTTTTTTTTTTAAGTGGGGGATTTGCTGTATCAGTGTTTTGATATCAGAGTGGAATTCTAGGCTAGCTTTCCCAGGACCAGCCTAACCCTAGAACTGTCAGTGTGTACAAGTGGCTTTGTGAAAAGCTATGTGGGACCAGAATACAATATTCTCTGAGAGATCACCTGCACCTTTTGTCATTTCTGATAAGCTTGATACATATCTGCTTAGGTGTCTCCTTTTTTGTTTGTTGAGGTGAAAAGTTGCTACATTTTCCTTTAAGAAAACTGTATCCTGGCCTGTGTTTAAATGCTGCAGTTCATTCCACTCTCTTCCATTCCTTCATTTCTTTGGCAGCTGAGAGGGAGCTTGTCTTCATAGTGCAGTTGTGAACTTTCTGTATCAGGGTCATGTAGCTTCTGTAATTCAGGCCTGCTACTCATAATAGAAGGGCTTATAAAACATCACAGAACAGCAAAGGAAGACTGTAGAGGATGTGGCTTTGAGTCTTGGTGGTTTTTACGATCAGAGTGGAAGACTAGTAATTTCCTAGTCTTACTTCAGGCTTCACAGTTTAATTAAACCTCATTTTTCAAAGTTACTTCTTTCACATAATTTATTGATTCTATCTTTACTTCTCACTGTGACTTTGAGAGTCAGACCTCAATGTCTTGATGGGGAAGCTACTGTATTGGCTTTTAGAGGACATACAGAGTGACTGGGGACAATAATCTGCAGAACATCCTGACTGCCAAAAAATATTTTTTTCGTTTATGTGCAAATGCTGCCCAAAAATGCACCTAATAATTAATACTGAAGTAATCGTAATTTACTCTATGGTTGAGCAAAATTCAGAGAAACTAGTAAATAAAAAATTTCAAAACCACTATCGGTTATAATTGAATATTCTCATGAGAACACCATGATGACTGCGATAACTTTTAAAATATAAATTCTTTCACTTTGCAGAGGAAACATGTCATTAGCACTGAAAAAAGACATCTCCTGATGTTTGCTTAGGATCACCTTCAGTGGGAGGTGAAGTTGTGTATATGTGTACATTTATATATATATTTATGTATATATTATATATATATAATATGTGGATATAAATAAAACTTTCACAGTGTGAAGCCCTTATGGAAAATAATTTACAAGTGACATTAACACACAGACTCAGGAATGTGGAATGAATGCACTCTTAAGAAGTGCAGAGCATGTTCATACTCTGTAGAGTGTAGATTTTTAAAAACCTGATTGCACTGTAATATTTAATGCTACAGATGAATATTAGGATGGTTTAAAGCAGCATGTCCTTTTGGAAATTTGAACCGGACCTTCAAAGACAGTTTCTTTCCTATTTATTTTGAGGGAGTAATGGGACCCCAAAGCACTCACTGACTGTCGTGTTGGTATGTGGTTATACAATGATGACTGTTAATTAATATTTGTGAGGCTAAAGTATAATCAAAAGTATAGTCACATATGCTTAAATTACCATAGTGTTAATGAAAGCTACTGAAAACAGTGTTTATGGAAAATATGAAAAATTGCTTTGTTTACTCATTGCTTTGCCAGCTGCTACTGTACTCTCAGGTCAGATGGCAAGTCAGATTTCTTTATTGTGTTTTGGTAAGAATACCTAAATGGAGGAGTGTCACCTCTGTACAACCAAACCTGGAATTTGTTCTAATTTTCCATTAAAAGACATAATTGTACAGTCAGAATATATTAAAGTATTTTTCTGGTAAATATTCTGGTGTAATACCGGACAAGTATATTAAAATATACATACACTCTACTTATTTATTAAAAGCACACATTTTCCTGCATATTTAAAATGCTTTTGCTAGCATTTTGTTTTTTATTTACATCTTCAGGGAAAATTGTCACATTCTTCAGAAAATATATATTTAGTTTAATTATAAATGTAGTAATGACAGTGTTTACTTTTCAGCAGTATTTGGCATTTTATTAAGAATACTTGTAACTGAGAATTTGTTCCTAGTGCTCATAGTGAAAACTGCTCATTCTATTTGTTTGTCCCAATGCAGTTTGCTTGGGTTAAAATAATGGGTTAATTCCTTATCGTGACAATTTGACAAACTGGGGAAGCTTTGTGCATGATGTTATCATGTTCTTTCTCAGTACTGTAACACAAGAGGTTTACCTTAATGCACAAGCTAATCCCCTTTTCCTCAAAATATTGCCAAAGTTTTTGGTTTCTTTCAGCAGTTCATCTTCTGTGTTTCATTATCCTCATACCTTCTGATTCACTCAGATGTCACATTGTTACTGTTTTTCAGTTCATATGTAGTTCAACTGCTTAAATAGTTTTGTTTGACATTTGTCACTACTCCTTTATATTTAAATGATTCACCTTCAACATTATGCACAAATTTTTCTAGTGTCCTATCTCACCTGCTTAATTTTTATCATCCTTGCCCTTCGAATCATTAATGAGGATTTGACAAGGTTTCCCTTTCCTCTAAAAATGTTTCTCTGCCTGTCTATGAGCACAGCATGTTAAACCTTCCTAGTTTAGCAGGATAGTCTTCAAGGATTCAGAGTTAACTGTAGTTAACTGTATCTGTAGTTATCCATCTGGATCATAATATGTTCATACTCAGATTGATGCCCTCTTTTATTTATTTAAATAATGCGACTCCCTTTTCCCTACCATTTCTTGGATTTTCCTCTGAGCATATGTTCTGTGGGGAGGGATAAATTAGCCCTCTAGTATTTGCACAATATTTGGTATTCTGGGGCTTTAAAAATAAATACATGCTTGGCAGTTTCTGCGCATAAGAGAGAAATCTGGTGCCGAGTACCTACAGTTTAACTAAAGCATTTTGTATTCTTTTTCTGAAGTGTGCAGGGACACACAAGGCACTTAAAAATGGGAGTAATATGGACAGGATGTAATTCTGACATCACTGTTTGCTATACTGCCCTCAAGCAAATGATGCAGTATCCATTTTATATGTTTAAAAGCATACTTTTACAGACCAAGACAGTTTCTCATCATGAAGTCCCGAAGAGAAATATTGACTACATTTATTAAAACAACAGGAGCAGACCATGGACCTGTTATATCTGTCTAACAGAGATCAGTGTCGAATCAAAAAAGATGAATTGGATCCCTTTTGGTTTAAACTTTTTTTTTTTTCACTTTCTAATTTTGGGCATGTAGGAATAGATATTTTAATATGAATTCTAGATTAGTTCCTACTTTGGAGAAGGTATTTATGAGAAAAATGGGCAGTGCTGATGATGGGGGTTTAAAATTATTTTCAGCACCTTTGGAATACTGAAAGAAGTCAGGAACTCCCTTGTAGGAGAGGAAATACCTGTTCTGTCAGATGATGCAGCTCATATTCTTACATCAAAGCAGCACATTGGGACATGGTTGACAGGATTCAAGACCAAGAGAAAATGTAGATGCTGCAGGTATTGGCCAAGTTTCCTGAAGTATGTTGTCAACTCCTACAAATGATGGATCAAACTCAGAAAAGCTAAGATCAAATGGGCTTTATGTACAGAGAAGGAAATTTTATATTTCAAAGACCACACTTTGGGCTGTTAAAATTAATTACTTCTCAAAGACTACACAGTATAATTACAAATTTTTCTTTTTTTTTAATGTCCTTTTCTTGTTAGCAGAAACAGCATATTTGAATTCCAGAGTAATTCTTCATTCTAGTGGGACATGTCATTTCAATTGAAAATATTGATACAGCAAATATTCACAACTGAAAAATATCTGTTAATTAAAATTAGTATTCTCTATCAATATATATTTATATATTAATAGATATCTAGATCTATAATACCTATTAATATATATTATCTATCTATTAAATATCTATTATCTTCTTGAAAGTCAATGGTAGTTTTCTTGCTTTGTTAACACAATTTGTCACATCTCAATGAAACTAAGAGAAAGAGTTCTTTTACTAGATTTTACTCAGTTAGGCTTCAATAGCCCACAATAAGTTTAATAACATTTAGAAAAAAAATATATAAAAAACAGTAGAGCAAATGTGGGAGAAAAAAGCTGATGCACGGGGCGGGGGGCAGGGGAGGAGAAAGGAATTTTAGTATCTGTGCATGTCTAAGGGATTACACCAGAGAAAGGACAGCACATGTTTTTGGTGATGTTTTTTCAAAAATATGGCATAGTTGAGAATGGACCATCTAATTACTAGAACAGAACTGAATACTGTTCAGTAGTGAAGGTAAAAACAAGCAGCTTCTTCCACTAGGGGAAAACCAAAAGTTTTCTGTTTGATCTTTTACTCTAAAATATGAACAGATAAGTTACAATCCAGAAATGTGTTGCATTTTTGTGATGCTTATCAGCACCTCTGTTAAAACCAGTGGTGACTTTAATGAATGCATTCAGGTGATGTGCATATTCTTAGATTAAAAGAGTGTTCAGTAAGTCATGAGGTTTTTCATAGCTAATGTGAAATTGTAAGGTCCAAGCGAAAGATCGTTTTGATGGACTTTCTTGTCCTGTCTAGGATAGGAAATGTACTAGAAAGTGCTCCTTCAGGCTTTGCTGGGTATTTAACCTACTGTTTAAATGTTACTGCTTGATTTGTTTCCCACCTTAAAGGCAGGAGCAGAGTATGTTCTTAGCTCTTCAGAAGCAATAATCAACGTTAATTGGTGAGTCATAACATTCTGCTGCAAGAAATAAAGGAGAAACTTAACTCTTCTGTTGCTTGAATTGCTCATTCTCTAAGTATTTCCAAAGTTAATGTTTCTAATAGATCAA
The DNA here is from genome assembly GCA_035221455.1 of Xenops minutus. NCBI lineage: Eukaryota > Metazoa > Chordata > Aves > Passeriformes > Furnariidae > Xenops > Xenops minutus. The sequence continues at coordinate 4,747,388 of JAWWEE010000085.1, forward strand.
GGCAAGCAACCCTCCTGTTCTCACCTATCTAGCACACCTCTGATGCAGCAGAGGGGAACCTTCACTGGACAACTACTTATGCAAGAGGTCAGTCAAGATAATTTTGAATGTCCATACTGATTTATCAATATATGAATATCACTCCAAAGTTATTGGAAGGTTTAACCTTTCATATAGGTTTTTAGAACTTTCTGTCCTCTGGTTGAAGGGTTATGAAGGTCTTGTGGATTACAGAACTATATTCAAAGCCCTGATTAATTAAGTTGAAATTATGAATGTTGGCTAACTGTACACTACACAACTGTTTTACAGATACTGTGTCTTTCACATATCCAAGTTTTAATCAATCTCTATGTAATATCTGACTTTTGTTATTTGTTTACTTTTCAGGTGATACCATTAATTTTAAATGCAATTACAAGCATCTACTCAAAATCTGCTATCTCTACTTACAAAAAATTACCCGTTTTGCTATGTTTGCATCTTTACAATGTTTCTGATATTTCGAGTCATAGTTACATAAAACATTTCGATAAGTTTTTGAAAATTGAAGATAATTATCCGTTTGACTGCTATTACTTCTTAAATACTTTTTTTTTTTTATGAACTAGTGTGTTTGATTTAACAAATTCTTTAGTCTTATATCACAGGCAGAAAGGAACAAAACTGAGGAATTATGTAAACAAAAGATGTGTCCAGAATGCAGATTAGACTAGATGCTTTTAATTAGCTTTATTAAAAACTTGTGAAAGCTTTCTGACATAAAATCCTGATCTCTGTGCACTGAGATAACCTTTATATTGAATTTCCTTTCTTTTTCCTTTTTTATACAATACATGCTTGCAGGACAGTATGAGTTCTTGGGGACAGTGCTCTTCTCAGCAGTGACTTTCTGCTATCCGAAATGGATTGGTTGTTCACTGCTTCAGATAGGTGTGACATGGATGACACGTGATTAATCTGAGATGAATGGCTGTGGACCTTCATGATTGCTTCAGACTGCTTCCTCCTGTAATCTGTCATTGGTAACCAGCTTCACTTAGATGTGGTGTACAGCCAGCGTTTCTTTCTTTTTGTGCAAGACTTGTCAAAAGTAGGTGACGTGACTGTTAAGAAAAACAGTAACTGTGCTGAAATTAGACTTTCTGAGTGAAGAGATCTTATGTGCTAATCTATACTTTGAAGCTGAAAGAATAAAAATATAATTTTGTTACTATCAGCAAAAAAAGGTGGAGGAATGTTGCACAGGATTGCATCTAGATGGCTCTTGATTATCTCCAGTGAGGGAGACTCCACTACCTCTCTGGGTAATCTGTTTCTGTGCATGGTCACCCACACAGTAAAGAAATTCTTACTGATATTCAGGTAGAGCTTCCTGTGCATCAGTTTCTGCCTGTTGTCTCCTGTCCTGTTGCTCAGCACCACCAAGAAGAGTCTGGCTTCATCCTCTTGACGCACTTCTTTCACATAATTACAGGCATTGATAAGATCCCCTCTCAGTCTTCTTTGGTCTAAACAGACCCAACTCTCAGCCTTCCATAGAATCATGGACTTGTTTAGGCTGGAAAGAGCCTCTATGATCATCAAGTCCAACTCTTTCAAACTTTCCTTCTAAGAGAGATGCTCCAGTCCCTTGATCATCTTTGTTGCACTCCACTGGACCTATTCAAGGAGTGCCATGTACTTGTACTGAGCACTTGTACCAAGGAGCCCAGAACTGGACACAGCACTGCAGATGCGACCTCGCTGGCTACAAGGACACACTGCTGTCTCATGGACAGATTGTTGTCCACCAGGTCCCCTAGGTCTTTCCCTGCACAGCTGTTTTTTAGCAGGTCAGCCTCCAGTCTCTACTGGTGCCTGGGGTTATTCCTCCCCAAGTGCAAGAACCTACGTTTGCCCTTATTGAATTTCGGATAGTCCTTCTCTGCCCACCTCTCCTGCCTGAGATCCTTCTGAAGGGCTGCACAGCCTCTGGGGTATTGGCCACTCCTCCCAGCTTTTTCATCACCAACAAACTGGCTGAGAATATCTTCTATACTTAGAGAATATTGAGTAGTTTATTTCTACTGTATAGATGATGAGAAACTTTTTTTTTCCCAAAAAAATTCATCAGTTAGATAATGTCTTTCTTATTTGTGTATCTCCTTTTTATTAGAGTTCTCATGAACAAACAAATGCATAATTGCACAAACACATCTACAAGATATATTATAAAATGAATTTGTATGATTTTAGTTGTCTTTTTTTTTCAGTACATATTTTTGCTATAAAAGAAATCCTTTGATAGGTCCTTCTGCCTCAGTAGTCTCTTTCAGCCAATAGCAGTAGTAAAGAAACTACCAGCACTCTCTGGTGTCATCAAATACATCTTTTGCATCCACAGATATTGATTTTGTAAGTTCCAGGTGTGCTCTCCTCAGCTTTCTCTGTTATAAGCAGAACAATTCTACTCTTTTCAGTCTCTCTTAGTAGGGCAGTAATTCAGTCCCCTTTATCAGTCCCATAATTGTGGTATAATATTAGATTTATGTGAAATGCACTCTGCATTTCAATAAAATTTGAACTTCAAATCATAGTCCTTTTCCAGCCTTTAATAGTTCTACTCTGCTGGGCTTTTTTCCCCAAAAGATTTCTTAAATGAAATATCACACCAGTAGCTGGTTCCATGATCTGTCTGCAACTGCACTATGAGGCACTTTTGAACAGATAAATACTGTTTTTAAATATTGAGCTTAAAACTATTCACGTTTGTGAAAAATATTTTAATTAAGTAGTCTACTCATTTTATACTATGCAGAACAAGCTGGGTACTTACTACAGTAAGACAGCATAGTGCTTGAATTTTAGAGAAAACAAGCATATTAAACTGGAAAATGACCAAAAATTGTCAATGTAGTATAGAAATAAAGATAACAAACCTCTTGGTCCTGGATGATGGAGTGGCAGTATATTCCTACATTTTTTGTCCTGAAAATACTATTGCAGTATATAGCATTTTTTCTGCCTAAGAATTTTGATGAAAACTAGAACCCAGAAGGAATATTGGAAATATTATAATCACTGTATTATGTTTCCTATTGGAGATTTAAAAGCATGAAACTTAATGGAAATAACTGTGTAACACATACAGGCATATATAAATTTAATTGAGACCTGTGAGGTGGTATATGTTTAGTCATGCTAAAAGCAAGTTTTTAGAATGATGTAGTCATTGTTTCAGACTTAGTGACTGGTATCTTTAATTGCTAGTCAGTTTTCTCAGGGCAGCTGATACAGTGGGAAGGGTGACGTAGGATGTCCTGCCCTGGGACTGCATGTTTGTCTCACGGCACATGTTGCGAATAACCAGCATGAACAGGAACCCATTGTGGCAAGCCAGGGGAAATAAAGGCCTGTGCAAGAAAACTGAGAAGAAAGTGTCTCAAGGAAAAACATAAAACTGCAGAAAACAAGCAGTTTGTCATTTATAGCAGTGTTGTCTGCTTGACTTTCAGCTCTGAAAGGAGTCATGTCCTGACAATGCCTGCAGGCGGCGCTGCTTGGCGAGAAGCAGCTCTGCCTCGCCCGAGACCATCGCTCTCTGTTAGGAGTGTCTCTCGAGGATTTAAACAGGTTAGGGCTGTTCCTTTTCAGCTTACGTCATGCTTGCATATATTTTCTGTCTTTTTCATGGGTATTATGTAAGGATTTAAAAACATGGGGTTAAATTTATCCCTTGTTAATTTTGTTGATATCTAGGCAGAACTCTGACTGTGCAAGTCTCCAGGCTACCTGATCTAGCCTTAAAACTAATCTTGCTTTGAGCAGGAGCTTGGACTGTGTGGGAAGTGTCTTCAAACTTAAGTAAAATACTGATTATATCATTCCATAAGCTGTATTACTAAGTAATTTGATGAAGGTCAGGCTGTCTAAAATTATGCCCAGTGTACAGAAAAAAAAGAAGAGCTTGGGTCTTAACAGCATTTTTGCATATGTGTCTGAATTTACCAGAAGAAATTGAAATCCAGTCATCTAATATGAAGTTGCAAAGGAATTGTATAAAAACAATCAGCTGGAGAAGCTCTTATGCAAGCAAGCTGGCAAGGGTGTGTGTCTTTGTGCATGTGTTCAATTTCTAGCTCTAGAACTGCTTATAGTATGCTCTTGTATTATCTGTATATAAGACAAGACAGTATTACTGATATTGTATCATAGTAGTTGTGCTTATATTGTGTTATGACTTGCCCAGAGGGAGGAAACTGCTGATACTATTTGCCTTTGTTACAGTGGCTTGGAGCAGTTGTTGGAAGTATGTTTATGGAAATATGCAATTAATACTGATAGCTCTCCCTAAAAGAATTTGATTTATTAGAACTTAATTTGCTTAGACTAAATGAGAACTGGACTGTTAACTCTTTGTAAATTGATGATTAAGTACTTGATCAGTATTAAAAGTTAACTATTAAAGGATGCATTTTGTCTATCATGTTATATTAATGATTTCAGCTGTGTTCTATTCTAAATATCAATGTCCTACCTACAGTCTGACTGTTCTGGAAGTTTGTTTAGTCAAATAGACAGATAGATATACTCTAGTATCACCTGAAGAATCTAATTTGGAAGACTTTGTACTCTAAATACATTTGCTATCAACTTAGTCTATTAGTAGTAATTGCTGCAGCTAATTTTTCACATCATCATTCATGGACAAAACATGATCTTTTCCCTCTGAGTATAGTTCTTTATTTGGTCAATACATACCTTCCTTTCTTCCTCTAGTATTCTGGAGATTTAGAATGGTGACAAGTAACTATTTCTTTAAGTTTTATTCCTAGATTATGTCTTTTTTTTTTTTTAATAAAGTTTATTTGTAAATGCATATGTCTACCACATTAAGTACATATGTCTACCACAGAGCAGCTGAAACTAAAGGAATACCTCTACAGGAAAAGAGAAGTTGAAGGGCCTGTGCTGCAGTCTTCACTCAAGTAAGACCACAAATAAACAGCTTTGATTTAAGGAATTTATTTAACCTGAGTGCTTGACATTAAATGCAAAAAGAGACTATACTGGTGAATTGTTTTAAAATCTGCTAATTTACATGTAGTTCAGTGCATGTTCAAGTCTATGTGTGTATACATGTGTCTGTGTACGCACTCTATAAGTCTTGCATTACAAATTATCATGTAAAACTCAAAAACTATATAAACTCATTCACATTGGAATAACAACATAAAGTTCAATTGCTTTCAATGGTAAAAATCAGCAGGTGAAATCCATGTGTTCAAAGGTTTTATAAATAGAGTTTAATATACTCCACAAAATCAAGCTGTTATTCTGCTGTCTCTGGACAGGAGCTCTCCTCTGAAAAAGGGCTCTTGGGCATGGTATTGGAATAGAGTATTTACATAGAAGTGCTGAATTATTACAGAAAACCTCAAAACAGTAATACTGGATGGATAAATATTTCCACAAGGAATTTCTTTATCATGTCTTTCAAGATGCTTTTTGTACTCTGCAGTGGAGTAAAAAGATGATAAAGGGGAGGAAGAGCTGAATTTATTATGAGGATGGGATGGGGATGCAGGGATGCCCTGTGAGAACATTTGTTTTATTCCCATTCTCCCATGATAGAACAAGACAAAGCATTGTGGATTTCATCCCATATTCTTGCAGAATTTGGCAGAGAAGCTTTGTATGGGGGGTTCAGAGTAATTTACCTTCTATTCCATACCAAAAAGCACCTTATTCTTCTCAGGTCTCATTTTCATTTTGGTGTCCTGTACCTCTTCCTGATCTTCTTCCCCCTCTTTTCTATGCACAAGCAGCTGCTCTTGTAGTCAGAAACTTTCAGAGTAATTAACATTTAAAGCCTAGCCTCTTACTACTGCCTACTCTCCTTGTCAGTCTTTATGGTGTCTCTGTCCTGCCCATTCTGCCAGGCTTTCAAGCTTGTCAGCTGTTGAGTAGGCATATGAGTAGCTCACCAGAAGCTCTTCCTTGTGGCTCACCCACAGATCTTGTGCCCTATCCAGTTTTAACAGGCATTATTCAATTCTCACCTTGTGTTTCTTTGCCTCTTATTTTTTAAACTCAAATGGTTCCTAGTACTCTTGCTCTGTTTTGATTATGCTGTCTTATACTTTATCCTGGGCCTTGATTGTCATTTGTACCCACCCACTTCCCTCCTGTTGTCTGAGAAGCTATCTCCACAACCGTGTATGTGCAAACATTTAGCCGTCTTGATTTTTTGTTCCTTATGTTATTTTTCCTCCTCTTCCCTTCCTCCTCCACAGACAGCTAGGTATGTCTCTCAACATGTGGTATATATGCTTAATATTATCTTTAGATGTGCTTGTTATTCCCTTTTAACACATATAAACAGAATAATAAAAAGTATAGCCCTTATTCATCAGTTTCACTGTCTGCCCATGCAGTTAAATGAGTTCCCACGATGTTTAAAAAAAAATTTCCATAGGTAGCTATTAAAATATCTTGGGATGTTGGAAATTCTGTATCAGTTGATGCTGTTTGGAAAACAAGTGAGTACATTTGAAATGTGGAATGGATATGCACATGTCACACCCCACCCCCTTAGTATTTGAATATATTCTTTCTATCTTGTTTTTCTATACAAAATTAGAAAACCTAGTTTTTAAGATGATTTTACAAAATCTGTTTTCAGTTTTCAAACCAAAGTGCTACCATGGCAGTTTCATATAAACTTATGTTGAAAATGAAGATGTACACCTGGAATGCTTTTCTGACTGACTAGTTTCTTGAAGTCCTGCTGTAGTTCACTGTAAACAGTGACTTCTGTGGGAGAAAGACATGCCTTATTTTAGGAGATGAATTCTTTGTCTGCAAAAGAGGCAGTGAGGCCTTAGGAAGGGTGAGACCTATCTGTCAACAGCAAAACCTTTTTGGCTTACCCTAGGGCAGTCTGGGAAATTCATCTTTAAAAGAGTCAGTTCACGATGATGTGGTTTTTATTAGCTAGTATTTTGGGTAACGTGCTGATAACCAGACTAAAAGTCTTTTTTGTGCAGTGAAAGAAGGAAGCACTTGACGGTGCTGAAAGAAAAATATGTCTGAGGCACTGAATTTATCAGGTTGTTTTGTTTTTTTTCTTTAGGGCTTTTTGGTTGTGTAGTGTAATGATTTCTTTGAAATCCAAAATGTTTTGTTTTCTGATTGATAGTTGTTTCTATATTAGCTAGTAGTGATATTGTAAATGTTTTGTGCTAGGTTTTTTGATGAAAGTTTTGACACATACGCATAAATCACCCTCCTTCCCCCCACACCTTCCCAATGATAATGTCTGCAGAAATTTTCTACTTATATATGTGAGCCTGCCCTGAATTCTTTTTATATTGGGGGATATCCCTGTAGGTTGAAAATAAAAACGTACAAGCATAGAAAGTGTTTCAAATATAGCTCAAAAACAAAAGACAAAATTTTTACCTGGAGATATCTTGTTTTCTTTTTTTTTTTCTTTTAATGTAAATCAGAATTTTATGTAAATTAGAATATGCTTTGAATGGATGAATTTTGAGGTGATGTTTTGATTACAGATGTATGTATTCTCTGAATTTTTGCTATATCATTAGCTTGCCTGGCATATCCCTTGACACCTCTTCCCTCCCCTCCTCTCCCCAAAAGTAAGTTCCAGTTAAATTTATCATTCATAATCTTAAATTACAGAAACAATTATGACAACCTCATAGCATGTTTTTGTTGTTGTTTCATATAGCTTTAAAAAAAATCACGTAACTCCCCAAATTTTAGGTTAAATGAAGAATTTCTGGTAAACAAAAAATACTTTGCCACTCAACTCTCAGGCGGTTTAGGGATCAAGGACAGACCTGTTACATTTTTTGGCTTCACCATATTTTGTTCAAGGTTCTAAGCAGTCCGAAATGTGACCTAGCTATCCACACTTGCATGATATTATTTGCTTCCTTCTGAATTCCCTTTATTGTTTTCACAGTTTAGAAAAATGTGTAGTCCCATGATGTGCAAGTTAAGGCTGAAGAAAACACTGAATTCATTTGAAGTTCAATTTGAAGTTACTACAGAGTTAGTGTATTGTAGTAACTCAGTTGAGGAAGAGATACATGCTCAGATAGTCAGTGTTTTGAATTCTTTCTCCAGAATCTGTGTTTAGAGGTATAGACTTAATTAAAACTATCGGAAAATCCTGTAGTGGGGCATTGTGAAATCACTCAGTATTTCAGTAATGGATTATGAAACTGGAAATGTTAAAAATGGCTGGTTTTGACACCTTTGAAGTGCCACAGAGTACAGAATATTGAAGACTAATATTTTGAAAGTGACTTGGAAAGCTATAAAAATTAGCCTACTCACACAGTATATACTCATAGCATAGGAGTGAGCCTTAAGGATATTCACTGTTGTGATCGTAAGCAGTCTTAAACAACCTCCTCCTGTCCCTGCCCCCTGCACTTCAGTTTGTTTTGGTTTGTTGTTGTTTTTTGTTGTTGGTTTGTTTGGGGTTTTTTAATGAAGAATACCCAATTAATTATTTGAGTTAAAATTAGTAATGCTGTATTTACACTGAATTCATGTTATTCACATTACAGAACATAAACAATTATGAGGGAACATTAACTCCAATTTCCCATCATTTGAGTCTCCAGTCTTTGTGAATACACAAATTGATCTTTCTTGAGAAACTTCATTTCTTTATCATCCATGTAAATTTTATATGCAAATATCTGCAAGCTAAAAGCAGCTGGGAAATTACCTTTTTAATCTCATGTTTAAATGCTTGATGTTGTATTACAGATGGTGTGCTTGTTGTCTGGTGAAGACATGCCAGAATGACTAGGGTTTTACAAACTTCAGAAAACTTTTATTATGGTATGAGTATTCTTTTCAGCTGCATTTTATATTAAATCTGGGGTAGATGCCACTATCTTGCTATATTCTGCAAGGCTAGTAGAGTGAGGTAAGTGCCCCTAGGCCATGGTGCCATGATGCATTGCATGCTTCATCCTACAGCTCAAAAGAATGTGACCCTTACTGCACTTATTGCAATGCTTAGTGCTGGGAATAGAGATGAAAATCAAATTATAGAGATCCAATGTATTTTTGGACATTCTCACAGGCTGGAGAGGGTACTGATCCAACTGCTGTAGATTAACCCCAGCTGGCAACTCTGTATAATGCAGCTACTCACTCAACTGCCCCTCACCTCAGTGGGTTGCGGAGGAGAATCAGAAAAAAAATGTAAAGCTCATGAGTTGAAATAAGAACAGTTTTATAATTGAGACAAAGTCAAGTATAGTAATAATTATGCTGTTGCTGATAATAATAGGGATAGAGAGAGTGAGAGAAAGATGTAAACCCTCTGTGAGGCAAACAATAATGTAAAGAAGTGACACACAGTACAACTGTTATTGCTCACTAAGTGTTGCCAAGTCTGTCCTAAACCATGACCTACTACTTCTGGGTAACTCCCATAGTTTATATACTGGGCATAACATTCTCTAGTGTGGAATACCCCTTTGGCCACCTGTTCTGGTAGGTCTCCCTCACGACTTTTTGTGCAGCTTCCCACTGGCAGAACATGAGACACTTAAAAAGTTCTTGATTTAAGATAAACACAACTTAGCAACAACTAAAACATTGATGTGTTAGCAACATTATTTTCATACTGAATCCAAAGCCCAGCACTGTACTAGGAACTAAGAAAACAACTCTATCCCAGCAAAACCAGGACACTAAACCTGTTTTACCTTTATTTTATAGCAACTCGTGAGCTAGTCTTAAAATGAGATAGTGTTATTAGAGTGGGTTCTAAAGCCTAAAATAAATATGTACAGGTTTCCCCTGTATAAATATTTCACATAGTTTTGAGAACAGTTTTTCTGTTCTACCTAGAATAATAGCTTCTGGTTTCAAGGTTTTTCTTACACTTCAGCAAATACATGATATGATGATCAGATTAAACTGTTCAAGTCAGACAAAAGGACAACAATAAAATGAAAGTAACATTTTTAATTATATGTTTCAAATGGATTTTTCCAGAACATAGAAAATTTTGAATGTAGGAATCCATTAATTTCTTTAAATTTCTAATTTAATGTCAGATACCAAAACTTTTTACTATATTTTGAGTTGGCTTCCAATTTTTTCTTCCTTAGTGTTTGCTGTCATGGTTCTTCTCTCAGGGTTGTTTTGGAGAATTCCATATTTTCAAAGGATGAAGAGAGTGATTTTCTTAGTATTTTATGTTTTTAAGCTCTGTCTTCACTCCAGATTGCATAATTCATATCTTTCCGATGAAAGTGAGATCCCTGCTCTAAAGGAGTATAACCTAAAGTGTAAATTTCTCATATTTGAGTAATTCTGTGATACAGATTTGAAATTTATTCTTACATTGTGAAAAGTGTGAATGTCTGTGTCTCTTTGGTAAATTGCTGTAAGATTTTAAATTGGAGAATCTTAGTTTCTACTAGCATAACTGAGGTGTACTGTCATTACATTCACTGTCAATCTTGTGGAATGACATCCTTATAATGTGCTGAATAATTACGCTTTGAATCACAAATTATCAGTACTAGAGACAGTACTTTTTACAGCAATGTTTTTTAGCACTTTTATCTGAAAACTTTCATCAGTAGTTCCTGTGGATGCAGTGTTTTCCCTGCAAAGCATCTTTTAGATAAAAGATTTCCCCTCTTAATCATTCTAGTAGTCTATTCCTTGCTTAATCTCTTGTAGAATGCTTTGACTATGTACGTGTATTCCATGGCCGTCTGCTGTTAGAGATGTAGACTCTTATAGTCCATAAATAAGTGCCATGTAGCATGGGTGAAAAAGCAAACAATCCTACTTTCAGAACAGCCTTTCCTGGTAGGCACATTGTCCATTGATGCATTGGCTCCAGTCATAACCAGCACCAGGCTTGTACTGAGGATAGATTCTTTTTATTCTGCCTCACGACCATAAAAAAAAGTACCCTTCAGCCTCAGTTTTCATTATCATTTTTCTTTCTAGTGTTGACATATGGAATAGGTTTGTAGATCATGCCCTTAGGCCCCCAGCAGGATTTTGACTGCCTGTGGTGTGTTGTAACTGAGGGAGCTGGATTTTTGTGGTACATGGCTGCTAAATTTTACAGTGAGTTAAAATCCTGTCTCTTATTTCAGGTGCCTCATCTATACCGAGTCAATCAGAACCAGCCACACAATGCTGTTCCTGATGCCAGTTGCACAGAGAGTGCAATAAACCATGTTGCAATAGACTGTGTTGTGCTAGTTATGTAAGACCAAAAATGCATCTGACTGATGTAGATTTGCTCCCTCTTTGTCATGAGAATTCATACATACATACATACATCCTGGAATGGAAATGAGAGATTATAAATTCTGTCTAGAATTGCTCATTTTTGATAACTTAGAAAGGTTTTCTAATTGAAATAGGAAATTTAGATAGTTTGCAATACAAATGTTTTTTTGTAAGCCAAAATATACTTGTTTTCTAAATAGATTTTCTAAGTAAATGTGTTTGTTTGTTTGTTTTCAATAATATATACTCTTACCATGATCAAAAGAAAAGACTCATCTTATCTTGTACTTCTAGTCTAAGGGAGATTATTACTTAGCTGATATGATACCATTATTTTTACACATTTCATGCTTCTTGTGGCTTCTCCTAGGACACGGGCTTATCTGTATCTATGCCTCAGTCAATAATTGCTGTTGTTTTTCTGGAAATGCCCAGCTATCATTTTCAGTGCAATCTTCTTCTCTCCTGTTTCTTTTTACCTAACAAATTTCAGACTTTTTGGTGAAGCCATAATTGCATGGTTTTGGTTCTCCGGTTGTCAGATGAAGTTCCATTTGATGATAGCTGGGTATTATTGACTGAAGAGGAGTTAGGGAAGGCAAGTTGAAACAGTGCAGGCAAGACACGGCATGAGCAGAAAAGCATCTTATTTCAAAGAGCTTGTTCACCATCCTGAATAGGATTTGCCAGTTTAAGTCTGAAAGTCTGAGCTGCAGAGTGTTGAGTACATTAAAAGTGCAAGAGTCCTAAATTAAGAGTAACACCAGTTTTATCAATATATAATAGAATGAAACATTCTGAAGTGTATGCTGCAGCATCATTTTTCTTCAATTCTGTGTTACAGAGTTTGTAGAAACCCTTCATGAGAAAAGTAGAGTTTGAGCTGATTTCTGTCTAGTATTAAATAGCTGAAGGAAGCAAAACATGGAGATAGTTTGTAAAATCAGAAAAATTTTATTTACTTAAGGTAGCTAAATAGCTCTGAGAGAAGGAACCATTTATTTAGCTCTTGAAACACAGATAGTATTTAAGAATTTTACAGCTAGTGAGACTCTTTTAATAAACAAATTAAATTTGCTAAATATTAAAAAACAATAAGGTCTTTGAGTAATTATTATGTAGTCTCCATCAAGGAAGATAAGATTTCCCACCACTACATGGAAGAATTAAGATATTTGGAACAAAATAGTCAAGTGCATGTAAACACATTTCGGGAGAGGTACTACAGCCCTTGATGCCCAGATCAGAGGTTTAGTGAACTATGCTCATTCTTGCTATCTTCAAATAAAGTCATTCTTTGTATATAAGCAAAACAGTCTATGGATGAAAAATAGCTGTTCATCTTTCTAGAATCTCTGTTATTTTTCTTATTTTCTTTGTGGATTTTTCCTTGCAATGAATTTTACAGTGCTGACAATGTAATCCTCTTTGAAGCTTTTTGGTAGATTTATATAAATTTAAGTAATCATTTAGCAAATTAATTGGTTCAAGCTGATACATTTGAGCTAACCACATTATGGCAGTTTTTATAATAGGCTGCATTTGAGGTATTTAATTATAATTGCAACTTGAGAGGTACAGCTGCAGTGTTCCATATATTAATTGAAATTATGAGGAACTAATTAACTGAGGTACATGCATAGGTGGAAAGATTTCTCCTCCAAGAATAGCATTCCACAAACATTTTGAATGATTAACACAATTTTCAACAATCCAATCTGGATGATTTTTTCATATATATATTTATTTTTATTCTCTGAGATAAACAGTTTGGGAATATAAGTGCTAAACTTTTTGATATGAAGAATTTCTCCCTACATATTTTATACAACTGTCTGAATTGAGGTAGTATGAGAAGAGGCAACTAAGAAAGAAATATTAATTTTACCAATTATGTAATTTTTATTATTGGAAAACAGGGATGTTACTGTAGTATTTATCTTGAAGAGCTGATTTTTTTTCAGTTTAAATTTCTAAACATCAAGATAAAAGTTGATGATGCTGCTTTACCATGTTTTTGTCTTGATGATGTGCTAGCCTCTAGTCCAACTCCACAGTGCCATGCACCATCTCTTCAGCTTGGTGAAGCACCTGTCACTCCCTCAGCTGCAGCATAAACTGGAAAGGAGGATTTTTTGTTTCAATATCAGGGACTGTGCAATCTTTGTGTACAGCAACCAGCAGGCACAGCAGTCTAAATATGTCTAATAGCTCTCTCAAGCATTTTGAGACCTGGGCACTTGTATACTATACTATATTATTTTCATTCCCTGCTGTTATTTCTGAGTTGCAAATTATCTGAATTAGTGTTCTTGTGACCCCAATGGTGTTCACAAATTTTCCTTTCTAGTTTTGAAACAATGTAGTATTGGCCTGGTGTTAATACTGTCTGTTAGAGTTGCAGCCTCATTGCAATGTACAACTTCCTTGTGAGAGGAAGCAGAGGGACAGATACAGATCTCTTCCCTCTCATGACCAGTGAGAGGACTCAAAGAAATGGCATGAGGATGTGTCGGAGGGTTAGGCTGGATATTAGAAAAAGGTTCTTCACCCAGAGTGTGCTTGAGGACTGGAAGAGGCTCCCCAGAGAAGTGGTCATGGCACCAAGCCTGACAAAGTTTAAGTGGACAAACCTCTCAGGCACATGGTGTGATTGTTAGGGGTGTCCTCTGTAGAGCCAGGAGCTGGACTTTGACAATCCCTGTGGGTTCCTTTCAACTCAGGCTATTCCTGTGACTCATATCTGGAAGAACTGAGTTAGTGTCTTGGTTAGGAGTGAGTTCAAGGCCTGTAGTAATAATTCTGTCTTCAACTGATAAGTTACTGAGTCTGTTTCTTATTTTGTCTACACTTTACTTTTTCCTTCCATACTAGATTGTTGTAAAAGCAGCAGATAAACTAAACTGGGGAAATTTAAACTCTCAGCTTAGAATACCTGAATAAGCTGGCATTTTTAAACTGAATTTTATCTCAAAAAAGAAACATGTGTAGCAAATTTCATCCAAACTGTGTTATCACAAAGTGCTGACATCTTGCAGCTTTATTTAGGTGTTGTGCAAATGATACAACAACTTGCTTCTGATAGATACTGATTGACTTAAATCCTGATAAACTGTATAACCCCTTAGTAAATACATTAGAAGGAAACAGCAAAAGAACATTTCACTTGCACTAAAACTAGCTTTTTTTTTGGAATTACTTGACTCGAGATGCCCACCAAAGCTGCTCTATCATTCCTGCTCCTCAGCTGGGAGGGGAGAGAGAATACAATGAAAGGCTTTTCAGTCAAAATAAGGACAGAGAGAGATCACTCACAAGTTACCACCATAGGCAAAAGAGTCGTGGCTTGGAGAAATTAGTTTAATTCATTATTATTCAAATCAAAATAGGATAATGAGAAATAAAAACAAATCTTAAAAATATCTTTCCCCACTTCTCCCTTCTTCTTTGGCTTAAGTTTACTCGTGATGTTCTCTATCTCCTCCCCACAGTGGGACAGAGAATGGGGGTTGTGGCCAGTTCTTCATATTTTTTCTATGTTGCTCCTTCCTCCTGAGGGGGAGGACTCCTCACACTCTTTTCCTTACTTCAGAGTGAGATCACCTCCATAGTAGACTGTTCGTCATGAACGTCTCCAATGTTAGTCCTTCCCACAGGCTGCAATTCTTCACAAACTGCTCCAGTGTGGGTCCCTCCCATGGGGTACAGCCTTTACACAACAGGCTGCTCCAGCATAGGTCCCCTGCACGGTTACAAGTCTTCTCTGCTTCAGTGTTGGATCCTCTCCCCAGGGGACCACAGCTCATGCCAGGAGTCTGCTCCAGTGTGGGCTTCCCACAGGGTCACAGCCTCCTTTGGGCATCTACTTGCTCTGACAGAGTCCTTCAGGGGCTGCACATGGATCTCTGCTCCACCATGAACCTCCATGGGCTGCAGTGACATAGCCTGCCCCACCATGCTCTTCACCACAGGCCATTGGAGTGTTTCCTCCCGCTGTTTCTGCACTGATCTTGATTTCTGCAGAGCTCTTTCTCTCACATGCTCTCATTTCTCTTTCATAGCAACTTTCCCCCCTTCTTAAATGTGTTATTGCAGTCGTACTACAACCATCACTGATGGACTATTCCTTGGTCAGCAGTGAGTCTGCCTTGGAGCCAGCTGGCATTGGCTCTGTTGGACATTGGGGAAGCTTCTAGTAGCTACTCACAGAAGCCAGCCTATTATCTCTTCCGCTACCAACACTGCCACACAAGCTCAACACAGCTTGTTATCATCTGCCCATCTTGAAAACTAAGTACAGTGGGTTAGCACAGTGGTTCTATTTCGTACTCAGGCATAAGGAACATGTAATTTAGGGCCCAAAAATTGATGGGATGTAAGTATTTTTCACTGTGTCCCAGCAAATCTCTCTGGTACGCAGACGTCTGGCTCTGCTGCTTTTTACAAACAAATGTAATGAAAAAGTTGGACAAGTCAGCTCTGTACTCTCATAACTATGAGGGTCACACAGGTACTAGGTGGCCCAGAGAGTGGTGACTGCACAATAATTTAAATATTATTCTGCCTGTATTGGGGATGTTGACAATTTGTCCTGCTGCCTGAATTTGGAAATATGGAAACCCCAATAATTCAAATTTTACATCTTCAAATATTAAAGCAGAACCAGTCCAAAACTCATTGTTCATTTATTCTGCCTCTATCTGCAGATATGTTTTAAGCATGCATGCTTTGGTAAAATTAAATTCATAATGTTGTAAATGTACTGATTTTGTCATAACTTATGTTAGTTATCTGGAAAAGTCTCAATGAAGTAGTACCATTTTTTATGGGATTGTTGTCCTCCAAGTGTGAAAAATGGTGATGAAGTATATTACAATTTAGTGAGGGAGAAAGCATACTATCTAGTATATGGACTCTTAGCCAGTGGCCTGAAGCTACATAGTTGCATTTTCCTTTGACTGTTTTGCATTTATTACTTGTCTAAGTATTTACTGTCACTATGACTGAAAGACATTTATTTTTCTACTTTTTTCATCTTATTTCTTCATGCATTTCACAGAACAGTATAGTAAAATAACAGCCACATTTCTTAATTTCCACTTGTCCAAGTGCATCTACTCTGAAAGGCAAAAGTAAAACCAAGACACTGCAGGAACTGATGTGTACTGTGAGGAAAGGGGTAAAAAATCATGTAACTGCTTTAAGCTACACTTCTCCCTTAAAAACCCTCGTAGCTAGTCAGGCATAATAAAAGCATTATGAATGTGTCCAGCCTTATCCTTACCCTGTGTCCTTATCCGTAACGAATTCATTGAAAATGCACTCTAAGACAGCAGTTTTCAAAGAAACGTTTTTAGAATTACCAAGGTCTGTGTATTGTGATATGTTATAGCAGAGAAGCAGTACAAGATGATTGACTTTAAGTTTTATCTGAGTGGTTTGGTCAGTGTTTACAGCACAGATCAAATAAGACTTGGAATTTAACCATGGATTTCAGTGCAAAGAATTTGTCTTCACCCATTCCATGAAGACTGATTGTAATGCAAATAAGGAAGAATTTCATCCTGGGGATAAACAGAAACAATTGGCTGGACTTCTCATCCCAAGGAACCAATTATCTCACCATAGGGTGGAACCCTGTAGCACTTATTGCTTCATCTCAGTGGATTTTTTAAATTGAAACTTTCTATATTGCTCTATTTTTGCTCTTTTTATGCCTCACTTGTCATTTGTTAGTTCAATTTACAGAGCACAACAATAGCATTATTGTCATCAACTTGGTTGCTGAAGTGAATTAGTTTGCAGTCAAAGCCAAAGCATGACACCAAACCCCAACTAAAGTCTTAGCTGAATAAAGAGCCATTTTACTTAAATCTTTAGATTAAAACATTTGTGTAATACAAAGTCTGTTTAATGTACAGCCATCAGAAGAGAGATTTGGTTTTTAATGACATGAAAGAATTTTTATGTACTGCAAGATTTGTACTGTGATGTGTAAGAGGTACTCATTGACTAGAAGCTTAATGGTCATTTACGAATATTTTCATTATCAGTTGAATTTAAATTACATGTTGTTAAAGCTGTGTTTTTATTTCTTTGAATATTGTGTGCGAGCACTTGCTGGGCTTCTGTTTCTGTCCTGATGAAAACATAATTATGTGTTTTGCAGCAAATACATAGAGCATAAAAAAGACAATAATTCTGTTGGAACTCAATCAGGGGTCTGAACACCTGCAATAGCAGGAGAGAAATAGCATGGGATGCTTGACTGTAATCAAACTCTTCAGGTTCATTTGCATTTTGAGTGTGGAATTGCAGCATGCTTTTCTCAACAGATTATGATTATTCTCCAAGTATTAGATATTTGCCAGCAAATGTCACTTGACTAATAGGTGTTTCTGCTAAACTGGAACAACCTTCTATTAGGATAGGGACAAAGGATTTTTCATATTTTTTGGGTTTTTTTTTTGTTTGTTTGTTTGTTTTTTTTCATTATAGATCTAAGGATAATAGTGATTTCTAGAAACATGGTAGAATATTGCATAATCACTGGCATATAGTTGCTTTATATCACCTAAGTTGAGGGCTGCTGATTTGCATAAGCACTGTGAATTAGAATCATGAAATGGTTTGGGTTAGATGGAACCTTTAAGGACCTTAGTTCAACTTCCTACAACAGGCAGGGACACCTTCCACTAAACCAGGTTGCTCAAAGCCCCATCCAACCTGGCCTTGAACACTTCCAGGAATTGGGTAGCCACAACTTCTCTGGGCAACCTGTGTCAGTGTCTCACCACTGTTGTAAAAAAAACCCAAACAACAAAACCAAACCAAAACCAAAATCAAAAAAAAGAAAAAAGAAAAACAATACCAAATAAAACCCCCTTCCTTATATCTAATGTAAACCTGCCCCCTTTCAGTTTGAAGCCATTCCCCATTGTCCAGTCACTATGGGGTTTGGTAAATGTCTTTATCTGTCTTTATTCTATGCTTCTTTTCATATCTGAAAGGCCAAATTAAGGTCTCCCTGAAGACAGGCCATTCTCTTCCCATGCTGAAAAACCCCAAGTCTCTCAGACTTTCTTCATGGAAAAGTGGTTCCAGCCCTTTGATCCAAACAGTCTGGGTACTAACTCTAACAGATCCATGTCCTTCTACAGTCAAGTCCAGAAGTAGATGCAGTACTCCACATTGGAATCTCATGACAACATAGCAGAGGGGCAGAATCTCCTCCTTTAACCTGCTGGCCACATTTAATTTTTTTGTGCAAACCAAGATACAGTTTGCTTTCAAGGCTACAAGCACTCATTGCTGGCTCATATCTAAGTTTTCATCCGCCAGTATCTCTGAGTCCATCACTGCATCCCCAATCTGTATTAATTTTGGTGATTACCCTGACTCACATGCCTGACAATGTACTTGGCCTTGATAAACTTCTCAAGGGTCACATGGTCTTTCTTTTCAAGCTTGTCCAGGTCTGTCTAACGACATCCCTTTCCTCAAACTAATCAACTGTGCCCCTCAACTTTGTGTCATCTGTAGGCTTGCTGAGTGTGCAGCTCAATCCCCCTGTCCATGTAATTGATGAAGTTATTAAAAGGTATTGCTCTCAGAATGGACCCTTGAGGGGCACCACTCATTCCCAGTTTCCATTTGGACATTAAACCATTAACTGTAACTCACTGGGTGTGGCCATTCAGCCAGTTCCTTACACATCAAGTCCGCAGCTCTCCAATTTAAGTTGTGTGGGACCATGTCAGAGGCTTTACAGAAGTTCAGACATATGACGGCAGTTTCTCTTCCACTGCCCACTGATGCAGTAAGTCCATTGTAGAATGGAGTCACTTAGTCACTATTTACCACTAGTGAAGCAGTATTGGCTTTCTCCAGTCACCTCCCTGTCTTCCATATGTTTTAACCATCTTTCAGGTGAATCTGTTCCATGATCTTATCAGTCTCTGAGAGGAGACTGACTGGTCAGAAGTTCCCAGTGTCCTGTGTCCTCCTTTTTACCCTTTTTAAAAATAGATGCAATATTCCCTTTTCTCCAAACACCTGGGGCTTTGTCTGACTGCCATGACTTTGTATAGCTGTCTTTTGAAGACATCCATCAAGGAGTGGGATAGCTTTGCGCACTGTTACTCTTAAGAGTGGCTCCGTAAGAACTTATTCTGACAGTTTCACAGCAGTGGCTGTGTTTCAGAACACAGCAAGAGAAACATTCTAAACGCTCATTCTGTAAGTGTAAGGGACTCTCAGACATGCCTTGAGAAATGACTGGACTTTCCTTTCTTTAGAAGACACGATATTGTTAAATACTTTTTTTTTTTCCCTGATTCTACTTCTTTTCCAAGATGCAATGGACATACAAATATACATTAGTTCTGTGAAACTTGTTTCTGTAATAGTGATCTTTACCCCTCTGTGTTCTGTAAGCAGTGATACGTTTATAGTTTAATGCTGCTTTTCACAATATGAAAACAGGTAAGTATTTTACTACCTTTGAGGACCTCATCTTTGTTCTGCAGTGTCATACCTGCCAGAAATGAATCATCCTCAAGCTGAGTGTTTAGCAACTAATTTTATTTAAGAAAATATTCCCATAAGTTTTGTGGCATGCGATGTTACCACCTGTGAAGGTTTGGGTTGGCTCCCTGCCAAACCCAGCTGTTTACCACAGAGATTCCCCCCCACAACCTCTGACAGAGAAAAAAAGTACCAAAATAAAATTGTAGTAAAAGTATATATATATTCACGTATATTACAGTAATATGCAATTAAACACTATGTATATACAGAACAAGAATTCCATCAACCCCAAAGGGAAAAGGGGGAAAAGGGAAAGCGAAGAGGGACAAAAATGGTTAAAAACAAAACAGATACACACACACACTCGATATGGATGCTCAATGAGGGATGTATAACCTGTGAAAGTTGCTGCTTATGTACTTTTTCTTTTTAAAATTCTGTAACTTCATCTGCTTCAATTTTAGGGCCTGTAGAGAAAACTCCCAGTAATATATTTTGTACTTACAATCTATAAGATTTTTATTTTATAACAGACCAGTTGTATCAGGTGAGATTAGAGACTGATCTAACCTGAAGAATTTTTTGATAGTCTCTAAGGACAAATCTCTAAGGACAATTAAGCTTATGAATTCCTTACTGTACAGTTTAAACCCCAGTTGTTTTCAGCTTAGGATTTTATTTATATGTATAATAATTTAAAGGAATTTGTATGATGTATCTTTGAATTTTAGGGTTAAATATGAGGCTTCTATATGTGTCTCTGCTAGGCTTAAATTTGTACTTGTGTGTGCAATTTAATTGTATTTGTGGCATGCTTGTACTTCATAATGACAATAAAATCCCTCAGTTTTTAATGGAGTTTTCTTGAGGTAGGTACCTAAATCTGCATTTTTTTTTTTTTTTTATGCACACGCACACGTGTGTGTCTCTGTGTGGGTGTGTGGGTGTGTGGGTGTTTGTGAGTGTGTGTTTGGAGTCACTTTACTCAGTTTCTGTAGGTGTGTCTCCATCATTACTTTGGTGAGATGTTCAAACCTCTCTTGACAAAAGAAGAAAGCAGTAAATGCCAGTATCTGCTGCATTGATGAGAGTGTTTTTACTAACTTAAACTGCAAGGAATTATCCTTTGTATGTGAGACAAAGTCAGACCCTGTATGTGAAGCAAATGCTGTCTCTTAAAATGTCGACTGGTTGCTGAGAATGCCAACAAATCAATTAACCTGAATGGTATTGCTTATTCTGGGCTCTCGTTTTTCTATTTGAAGTAGAGGTGTTCTTGATTAAATTCACATGTTTTATGTGGAACACTCTTGTACCCAGAAATATTCAACCTGTAAATCAAGACACTTCAAAAAATTTTGATAACAAATGAACTGTTCATTGGGCTTCAGAGAATTAGTTCCCAGCAAGACTAGACACAAAGTGTTGTGATGTCCTTATAATATTGGGAAAGTGTCTACTGGAATGAGTAAAGTCTGAGATATGAGTCTGTCATTTTCATTTGGTTGACTGTTGATCATTTATTTTGTTACATTATGCTTTAGCATAAGTGAATGCTTCACAACATTCTCCCAAATTAAGGAATTAGTTATATGAGCTAGCAAAACAATCCTTACTGTAGTGTTTGGGATGAATAGATGGCAAAGGGGCAGGAGCAGCTGTATTTACTGAACAATTCCATGATACGGCTTTCACTATATCTGCTTTCAAAATGCATGTTCTTTATACTTCTCCCTTTCCAGCCATTTCTGTGCCTTGTGTGTTTTGGTAACTGCTTGCTTAGAGTCTCTCTTCTGTAACTCCATAATGAGCTCCCCTTTCTATTTTGGTACTTAATACCTATCCCATCTCCATTGGTATGCTTATCACCAAACCTCAAAATGCAACCCAGGAGGCCTTGTGCCATCTCTGAAGATTCTCTCTTGGCTTCATTTACACAGCTCTGACCAATCATTGTTCACCAGATGAATATCAAAGCACACTGTCTATATGAACCCTTTCTCCCATGGTTACTACCATGGGTCCCCACCTTTGGTGCCTCTCTCAGGAACTGCTTGAAAAGAAAATCAGTTCCATTCCATTCCTACATTTTATTAAATCTTTCTCCAGAGCTTGAAACTTTGACCAGAAAGACAGAACCGTTTTCTTAAAAACAAACCTGTAACCCACTCCATTGCTTTTTCCTTTACCTTACAGTAGACAAAACTTGTTTCTGTGGTATTGAGCTGTTATTTAATGAACTCTCAAAATTTACTTCACCATTCAAGAAATCTTCTTTCCTGTACCTACCATTAAACATATCATTTGACCTCTAGAGGTAGTTTAGTATGATTTAATCCCAGTTGTAATGAAGTATTATTTTTTTCATGGCATGATGTTGTGTTTGTGATGCAGTATATTGAATTGAATCACTGACACTAGCACTCTGCAATCTTACTATTTTTCCTTTATGTGAAGATTTACACTATTTCAGTGATATTTCTGGACCTATTTTCCGATGTTAATACACCAGTATTTACAGTATACAGTAAATTCTACTATTAATGTGAGAACATAGGGAGAAAGATCAGTTTATAAAGAAAGTGTTTGATTAAAAAGAAATGTAAAATGTGTTTATAAAGTCCGTACAAAACCAGATGAGGAATCAGTTTCTTCATCTTTGTTATGATAAAGGTCTAAAGAGTTTTGTGGTTGAATTACTTCATTGAGAAGTAATGCATCTAAGAAAAACAAAGTTATGTCTTAAAAATCTGAAGACATGTAGCTTGTACTTGTTCTAACTCTCCAACTAACAGGCAAGAATCATACTGCAGCCAGACTATTTTAAATTTTAAATTTTAAAACAATAGGATAGCACCTTTCATATATAACATTGACTATTTAGTGGAGTCATATCAAGAAAGTTGTGGGATTCTGTTTTTTACAGTTCGAGTGTTTCCAAGCAGATCTTCAAGGAGGAACATAGTGCATTTCATATGTTATAAATTCCCCTTTATCATGAATGGAGCTAGAGACATCTAGTGGTTAAAATAAAAAAAAAAAAAAGGAAAACCAAACCTGCCAACAGGTAATTAAACAGAGCCAAAACTTGCATTAGCACTTACCAAAGTAGCACTGAAAAAAGGATATGCAAAATGTTATAACATCAAATTAGCGTCAGTGGTACTTTCAGTTTTGTTTTGAACGAGTTAATTTAGTTGCAGATTTTTTAAACTCACCTTGCAAAGTAACTGGAAGTGCAGACATCACCTCAGTTCTCAAATGTACACATCAATTCCTTCACTTTTATTTTTAGTGATATGATAAAAATCACAGAAGGAAAAAAAAATCACGTACTTGTAATTTACAAAAATGTGTCAGCTGCACACACATGTTGCAGGTCAATGTAACCTGCATTTGCTGTAGCAGTGCTCATGTTCATGGTCCCCTCATGGCCACTTCAAGGCAGACTGTGTGCACATATTTCCATTTTCTCCTCATGCCTCAGAGAGTATCTGTATAGGGAGGTTTATTAATTTGTCCGGAAAAAATAAAGCTATTTACTTCCTGAACTACTTGGAACTTCTGCTTTATCCCATCATTACCAGTCATAATGCTGCAAGGAAAATCTGTACTCCTAGTCATTTGTCAAAGAGATCAGCTCCTCTTTGGGTTTACCTTATATGTCAACTCTTAAGAATAATGACTAATATTATTCCTCCAGAATATATAATCTGTAATATATGTAAGTGTTGATCCTAAATAGTCAGAAATTATTTCAATGAGTTTACTAGCCAAAACTGTGAGGGTTTATGCCTTCAAAGTCTTTGAGTATATAAAATAATTGCAAAAAAATGCATGTACTAGCTCAGTGAGGATCATGCCTGGACATGAGGCAACAAGCACAGATTGTTTAAGGGGACATTCTTTTTAGGTATTAGTAAAAGATCTTTGCTGTGAAAACAATTAAACATTGGAGTACGTTGCCATCACTTTAAACAATCCTCTGTGTGATGGGGATGCACTGAAATACAACTTCCTTTCTAGGTTAGTTCCAACTATTGAAAATACTCAGGTAATTGCTTCCTTTTTTTGTGTACCTTTGGCAGTACCGTTTCATTTCTAATGTAACTTAACACAAAAAGGACTGTTTTGGGAGACAAATGGTTGATCTTTATCCAAGTTCTGCAAGAAAATTTGAATGACTGGCTTGCTCATAATTCTGTGATTCTGGTTAACTTTCCGTTGTCATCCAGAAATTGTTTCTGTTTTACACCAGTTTAAAAAAGCCAAGGAATGCTGGACTTGCTATGGAGAACTGAAACAGCTCTCTGCTGCTGATGCAGGGAATAAGAGTAAAGGTCCTTGTTTTGCTAGGATGAGCACTGGTCTGTTAAATACTACTCTTCTTACTGTTTTTTTCCTGTTGGTTTTTTTTTTTTTTTTTTTTTTTTTTGTTGGCTGGTTGGTTTGGTTTTTGGGTTTTTGCAATTGTTTGGTTGGGGTTTTTTTCAGCCAAGTTAATACTACTTACCCTTATCTCTTTATCATTCTGTTATTTTTTGGGGGGAAAAAAACCCCACTAACGTTAAGGCCCCCCTCTGTGTATTTAGAGAAACTGTCAGCTTATTTACTTGTATCTACTACCTGGTCATGCTAAATGAAATGTAAGAGATAAAATTTCTCTTTTGCAATTCAGAAGTTTATTATCTCTCAACTTTCCACTGTGAGACTTCCTTCCACTAACAGCAGTATTTCAGGGATGAACAGCAATGTTTATGCTGCTTACATTAGTTTCTTAATAATAACTTTAGCCAGCTCTATTCAGCATCAGTCCATCATTATCAGTCTTAATGTATTGCTGAAGAGTCTTGTTACTTCATCAAAAATGTTGTGCCACTGTTTTAGGAACTGCTTATATCTTATAACTGATAACATATGGTGGCTGATGGCTTATTGCTTCCAAGCTCAAAAGGAGGTCTGATATAAAGTCTGCTGGCAAGATCAGGTGCTGAAGCTGGATCTAATAATACATTTGCTTTCCTAATCACACAGAGAAGCCACCAAGGATGAAAAATAATGGTTGGTAGCTCTTCTTCAGCAGGCATATTTCTTTCAATTTAGTATGATTGTTTTCCGATGGGCACCAATGCATAAAGCTTGTCTGTTTAAATGTGTATGGTTGGAGGGGTTTTTTTAGGTTTGTTTGTTTGTTTGTTTGGCCTTGGTTTGTTTTGGTTTGGGGTTTTTTTGTTGTTGGTTTGTGTTTTTTTTTAAGAGATTAAGAAAAGACAGGGGTTTATCTGCAATTTGGTGGCTATGGCAACACAGTGTTCTGCACATTTTGAATGATCTGTTATTGTCTGCTCTGTTTTCTAGTTGAATAGTTTAATACTAATCCAATGATAAACTGGATTTGGAAGCTGCCAGGCACTTATAAACAGGGTTTTCTGATGTTTAATTCAGTAAACAAGTCTTTATCTGTTTTCTTGTGCGTCAGCTGCAGCAATGCCATACAAACTTAGAGGTGTATACTAGTTTTTAATGATCAGTTTATCAGTGTTGCCTATTTAATGAATTCTGTTAGGTATTTTTATTTTCTCTGTTCCTTGAAAAACTTCCCTGTGTCTGGAAGACTGCATATTTTTTGTCTTGCAAGAGTAATGAAGAGTTACTTGTAAATAGTGAGAAATAAAAAAAATATTACCTCTGTTAATCTTCTAGAAGTCTTTGTATGCCATTTGGCATGGTGTATATCAATTTGACTGGACAACCCTTTTCTTTTTTCATGAACTGGATGTATTTCCTTCATTTAGCTTGTCCTTGACCCTCCTTAACCTTTCATAAGGCCATTGATCTTACAGATCCCTCTGGTTTCCTGTGTTTTCTGTAAAATATCTCATTTGTATCAGTACAAGTATATGTTTTAGTTTCAGTGCTTACTCTTTTAATTTTGCTCACCTTTGGGTTTGCTCTTTTCTGGAGTTTAAGGACTTGAGTTTTTTCCTGATACTTCAAAAATTTCTACAGGGAGACTAGAGATGAAAATACAGAAAGAAAAATCAGGATTTAGGGAAACTGCTGTAATCCACTATCTTTTGTTTTGTTTTGTTTTTGCTTCTAGCTATTATATTTTGGTTTACCTTTGATAGAATCAATATTCAGAAGGTGTTCTCACATCAGTGCTACTATAGTATGTCCAACTGCCTCTTCACTGTATCATTAGAATATGTTTTTAACAATTGGGTTTAAATTATATCTTCTGTGGTGAACTATAATTATCACTGACTAAGACATGAGTAATTTGCAAGGGCTAAAAAAAAAAAAATGCTCTGCTTCAGAAGGGTAGATTTATTTCTTTAATTTTTGTGCAGATGGTGCAACAGATGCCTCCTATCAATAGCTTCTAAACTCGTAATTCTGCTTTGAAGTTTTCTACATATGTAGGTTAAATATGGAAGCAGCTTTGTTTTGGGGGGGGTTTATTGTTTGTTTTGTCGTTTGTTTTTTTGTTGTGTTTTTTTTTGGTTTTTTTTTTGATTTTTTTGGTTTTTTTCCTTGCCTTCTATTGGGGAAATACACTGATGTATATAGGCAAGGTGAAAGCTGCTTTATGTTTATAAATTACTTTCCATGCTACTTTACATCTTAGTAACTCAGCAGAAATTGATGGAACTTGACTAAAACATCAGTGGAAGGTTGAATGCCATGGCAAAATGTTCCCAAAACACTTTGAAAACAGTCTGTCAAAGCTTTCTTCAGAGTTTGGTAAAGCAGATTGTTTTCCTTTCACTGAACAGGTTCCCCATAATGTGATTTTCCCCATCCGATGTGATGTGAGAACTCAGACTGAAGTTCCACATTCCAAACACATTTCAATTTGGTCACTTGCATAAATGACTAATTCTGGTAAATATAGTTCAATTCTGCACATCTTTTAGGTTGGATTAAACTTAGTAGATCAGGATGGTTCCATGTAGGCGTTATGGTACCTGTGTTGACAAGCGGGACTTCCCACGTGTCCTTTGTGCAGGAGGAGGTGGCTCCTGTCAGCAGTCCAGCAGAGATCCATCTGCTGTCTGTACCCCAGCCCTGCTGCCCTGTGTGACACTGCAACTGGTGGGAGAGCACAACTCCAAACCATGTCTGCAAATATGTTCCCTTTAAAAATACTTTATTTAGTTAAAATCACAATTGTTCAGCTTGACAAACCACAGGTTGTGCTGCTGAACTTGAAAATTGCTTACACACTTAAAGATAAATGTCTGCATTAATAAAGTTAGGTAAGTTCAGAATTAACAATTTTTTCGCTAATCTATTTTTCTTTTTGATATTTTGTTCCTGATTTTTATGGCCAGAATGTTACCCTTCACAATTTACTCTCTACATATAGGACAAACTCAACAAGTAAATGTAAGGAAAAATATGCAGAAAGCCTCAGTATCCTGTGACATCATCACTGACTAGGGTACAAGGGTGTTCCTTTGGTGCTTTAAGAGAAAACATTGATGGAAATCAAGGGAGATGATAGTCTAAAGAACACAGAAATAAGGAATTTGTAGTGAATGACTATGAAACTGGAGACAAGTATTTAGCAAATGGGAGCAGAGGGAGTCAAAGCAGAGCATAAGGTCAAAGCTGATGATTAAAAAATACCAAACCAAATAAAACAATAAAATGAAAAATATTTCAGACATGAAGAAGCCAAAAAGCCAGTCAGTAACTAAATCTATTTTTCTTCTTTTGCTGAAGCTTTGGTAAATTGTCTGATGTTACTTGTAAGGTGTTCTTAAACCAGAGTGTGAGACATATGGATACTTTCATTATTACCAGATCACTTCTGATTTGACTAGATAATAAACTAAAGCTGTGCAGAGGGCAACCTTTTGTGTTCAAGTAAGACACTCCAAGGTATTAAATGGTTACTGAAAGATCTTTCACTTTCCTCTTAGAAGACATTTGTTGAATTCATATTAATCATTATCAGTATGTATAGGTAAAGCAAAATATTTTCAAAAAATAGAGATGAAAATATTTTTTCTCATTTTCCCACATCCTTTTTTATTCTTCTTTCTTCTTTTTTAGTTTGATTTTTTTGTTTGTTTGCTTGTTTGTTCTCTTTTGGTGTGGGTTATTTGGTTGTTGTTGGTTTTGATTGGGTTACTTTCCCCCATGTTTTCTCCAGCCTAATGCTTTGGACACATTGCAGATGTTGTAGTTTTAAAAATGAAATCATCCCATTTAAAAAAATTGAAATTATTTGTAATTACAGAAAAGGATGTGGGTTTCAGATGTTGACACAAGTTTGCATACGAACATATGCAACTCTGACTAGATATTTAAATGTTCCATGCAAGTATTCATGCACCAAACTTGCTTTTTAAACTGGCAAACTAATTTTGCATTTCTCTTTTTCAGATAATATTTGAAGTCAAAAGTTTTGAAGTTATACTAAAGATTACTATAAGAAAAAATTAAATTACAATTTAATAATCTAAATGTGTCAGAAAAGATACTCTCTTTCCTTTGCATTTGCTCTTGCAAAGAAAGAATGCTGCCCTGCATTGTCATTATGGGCTGAAAGAACATGTATCCTCACAATTTGCCTGTTATACTGAATTCAAGGTGCAAAGAAGGTGAACAGAAGAGTCACTTGAAATAAAACAAAGCACTGAAATGTTTTTTAAGTGTTTCTGAATGAAATAAATTATCAGAATAAATATATGTAAAATTAATAACTGCTTTTAATCACAAATAGTAGATACAAAAATCTAAAGAACTTCTAACAAGTTGTTCCAACAAAGCAAAATCTATATATATTAGTCCCATTGATTTATCCAAAGTAAACCTAAATTCATTATAATATATATAATGACTTAAAATGTGAGACTAACAGTAACTGACAGTGTATTGGACAATTCACAACTACAAAGTGAATATTGTGAAGAATGTATCTAGCTTTGCAGTAAAGATGAAACCTGAACTTTGGATAAAAAAAAAAACACAACAGTAATGCAACTAGCCAGAATAATGGTAAAAAAATGAAACATGTTGGAGTATATATTATATAATACTGCATCACCAGTACTGAAAGTGGATTTTTTAAAAGTGCAGTACGTGAGATAATCTGGTTTTTACAATAAAATTGTAAGTAAGGTTTTTTTCTGTCAGAAAACTAATATTTGACTTTGTAAAAGTGTAAGATAATTTACCTTTTTGCAGTCTACATAATCCCAATGAAATTGAGAACAAAATGTTTTTAATTTATTCCACTTAGCAGCAAGTCTTTTCACCCATTGAAATAACAGTAATAACTGAGACACAAACAGTCAGGGAAAGTATATTTTATGTCCAGGAAGACTAGCTACAAAGAATAATGTTTATTTCTGGCCAGCACTACATATTTTATCACTGAATAAAGAATCTCAATGCCAAGAGAAGCAGAACTTGAAAATTAACTTTTACCTAGTGCTCAAAATGATGAGGCAAACTTATATTAAGGTGTATCCTAATATGAAAATAATCAAAGGCTTCAAACCCTTTCTTCCTCTCTTCCTTTCCAGGTGACTCTTTCACTAGGTTTAAAAAGTGCTTCAGAAGCATAATCAGCACTTAGATTTTAATAGTTATTTTGAATGATACTAATAATTCTTATCTGTGAATAGGAAGAATTATAAATGGGGCTTATGTTACTTAATGGCTATGCCAAACATCTCATTTGCTTGCTGTTACAGTTTTAAGTGTTGAACATATTCTTAAATTATAATAGTCCTCTACTCAAGATTTAAAAAAGACAGTGGTGAATCATATAATGCTTGCATTGTTTCCCCTCTTTGTAAAATAGCATGTTAATGATTTATGTTACTCAAGAAATATTACTGAGCACAGAATAAGCACTTGGTTGACATTAAAAGAAGGAAATATTCTTAATTACTTGTATACAGATTTCTTTATAGCCAGAGGAACTTTTCTAAGAATTTCCCAGGAGTGGAAATACAAGGAGCAACAGTACTTTTTCCTGAAGAGAAAAAAGTATGTCCATGTGACTACCCATCCAAACGTTAATAACTGAATCATAAAACCACATGCTGTAAAACATGAAGAATTTTATTTGCTAGAAGTAAATAAATTGCTTTGATTCTGTATTAAATCCACTAACAATATTTCCAGAGGTGTTTCTACATGTCTGAAAATCATAAAAATTTTTGAAAATCAACTCTTCTGCCTTAAACATTGATTTTTTTCTCCCAGAATTGTTCCTTCTATTTGAATAATTTTTGATATCTTTTTTCCTTCTTTGTGCCACTTCCCTCTACCTTCTACAAAGACACTTTCATTTGTGCAGTGTCCTCTGTAGATTTTGAGAATCTGCTGATAAGCAAACTGCTAAGTTACTGTGAAAGATGTATGGTAAAACCAAGCAAACAAAAAAGATTTGATTCCTGGTCATACTGGATTTCTGTTTGATTGGCGCTGGGCTTTTGGGGGAGTGGAAGTTAAGAAGGGATTGTGTGAGCTGCTGCCTCCCATTCCCCCTTTTTCTTCTGTTTCCCCACCCAATTCAAGGTAGGGTCTGAAAACAGGTCCCTGATGATTTCTCATTTTATTCTGTCTGGGAAATAACTTCTGTGCCATTAGCAAAGTGCATCGCTGTCTGCGTTTCTTTTTATTTTTTTTTTTATCTATTTGATAGTCATAAATATTTACAGTGAGGTTGAACCATTGCTTAGTTGAAAGTATTAACACTGGAAGATGAATACAGGTTTCCTGCAAAATTTGATATATGCTAAGCTCCGAGTTTCTGACACATATGACTACTCTATAAATAATATTTCGCTGTGTGTGATGAAACTTTTTTTTTTTCATAAGCAACTTGTAAGGGTGTGTTTCTAAGTACTAATCTTTTTTCTGTGCTTGTGTCACATATGCCTCTCTGTTGCTCTTGGACTGAGGTTGAAGGGTATGTTAGACTGCTTAAGAATTGCTACCTGATTTTTATAGTTAGTGAGGTCATAATCAAAGAAATAGGTGAGAGACAGAACTGAATATAGAAAACTTTCTAATTTTTCTGAGTAACCAAGGCAAAGGAGTGCTGAGGGGAGTGCTCATGAAAACATGCAGAAATACCCAAATCATTACAGCCATCATGACTCACTTGACCCAGCATGGTCTTGGTTCAGTAAACCAGTATCGCATCAGACATGGTTTTAGACTGCCTACTTTTCACTGGAACATTTTCTAAGTGCTAGTTCTATTAATTCCCATTAACTTCTGCAACAGCATTTATTTAAATATTTCAGAATACTGGCATTAGCAATTAGATTTCCTGTAAAACCGAAAGACTGTGTAAGGATCACTTCAGCACTGATTAAAACAACATTATCAGAGAAGTAGGTATTTAGCAACAACACACACTAACTTGGAAAATGTAGAAGAAAATTTGACTATTCAAAATACGAATTCTTCCTTTAAAAGTGAAATTTACTAGTCACAGTTTCATGGATTACTATGTTGAATGCAACACAGCCATGTTACTGTACTGCATAGAATCTATACAGTTTTGTTAAATTCTTGCTGGTACATTAGTTATAAAATTGAATATTCATATTTTCAATCAACTCACATTTCTATTCAAGATCTTATGATCATATGAAAAAATCATGCTCCAATGGATTCTGAAAACCTAAATGCTAAATGGCATTTTTCAAAATCCCTTCTTCCGTGTACTACAAATGCTTTTATTCTGATTCATAAATATTTTTAGCACCTTGTCCTAAATACACTGGCATTCATTGTCATGAAGATATTATTATTCAGTGCAAATAAACTCTTTCTTATTTTTTTGTCCACATATAAAAATTTAAGCACCATTTGACTCTACCTATTTTGTTCTTTTAAAAAGCTGAAGTTCTATTCAGAAGATAGATCCCTTAAGCTGATTTCGCATGTTACTAACTCATGAGAATTTTTTTGGTGTTTTGTCTTAGAGGGCTTTTATTTGTTACTTTTAGAACAACATTTCAGCAATATAATTACCCATTCCTGTCAATACTCAAGATTTTTGCTTATTAAAAAAAATAAAATCAAAAGAGAAAATATTAATGTGCTAATATTTTGCAGAAAAGAAACAGTAATACTGAATGAAAAAACAGTAGAATTGTGGCATAACCATTTCCAGCTTCTACATAAATAAAATTCAAAGTAAGCTTTTTCTTAATTCATATTGAAGAAAAATATGAAACCAATTTGCATATGAGGGACTTGGGTAGGTGTAGTATGTTAGCCAGAAAGAACAACTTGTTCTGTTATCATGCAAATTAAATTTTGCTTTTTAACAAAATGCTTCACAACCAGATTTTATCTCCCTATTCTAAGCTTTGGTCAGAAAAGAATACACCCACTCTGATAAATTTTTCCTGAGATTTTTTTGATATTTACACCCTCATATTGTCTGTCTGTTGTACTTTGTGGCAAAAATATCTGTGTCTGGTAATGAATTGTAGATAGCTTGATAACAACACTATGGAGTGAAAGATTTTAAGAGGCATGTAATATTTATTTATGGAAAATTATACAGCTATTACAATCTAATATACTGGAATAGGTTTAGAACTACCAGTATTGCTAAGTTATTCTTACTATATCAATTTTTTCTGTATTTTAAGTTCCAAATTCACAACTAATAAAACGAAGCTTTTTTTGTCTAGAAAATAAATTTAATATACTTTGACCCTTGAACTGGAGTTCAGGACAACAGCTAATCTGAGCATCTTGGGAAAGATGTTGCTATTGTACATTTTTCTGCTGAAAATGAAAATTCATGACATTCTGGTAAAATTAAATTTTGGAATGAAAATAATTAGGAATGTGGAGATTTGAGTTGGCTCCCTGCCAAACCCAACTGCTGGCCACACAGATTTCCCCCTCCCAAGAGAGAAGGGAAAAAAAGTACCCAAAGACAATTGTAGTTAAGGGATATATATATATATA
>JAWWEE010000085.1:4780283-4795460 GCA_035221455.1 Xenops minutus
TTTATATAAATATATATATTTATTTTCACATATATTACAATTATATACAATCAAACACTATGAGTCTATAGAACAAATCCCGAAACAACCCCCAAAAGGAAAAGGGGGGAGAGGGAAAGGGAAGTGGGACAAAAATGGGTAAAACTAAATAAAATAGATACACAAACTCGTAAACTCAGGGAAAAGCCCAATAAGTAGCTAATACAATCAATTCTCACCAACATTCCCTTTAAGAGAAGGCAGGTCCTTCCCCTCCGTACGGCTGGGACAGCAGCTTCTCCGATAGGCTCAGCTCATAGAGATAAGAGTGGAGCCGACAGAGAGCTGATGTCCTCCAAGCACACGAAAGGGGGAGAGAGACAGAGAGAGAGAGAGAGAGAGAGAGAGAGAGAGAAAGGAAACTCCCCATGTTTATATACCCCTGATTACGTGAAGGAAATTGTGTGGAATCCTTCCTTAGTTATAACCTGGTTACTAGGGAAGGCCTAGACCAAAACCAAGAAAACTAAACCACCACAAAAAATAGTTCTGATTATGGCAAATATCCCAGCTTAGCTTTAATGTAACAAGTCTAAAAACTATTTTTTTATATAAAACTATTTCTTATAAACTATTTTTTCTCAAAAATCTGGGAGGTTTTCTTGGCTAATATTTTGCAGTAAATAAACTCAGTCACCCTGTGTTCTCTCTGTGCTGAGTTAGAGGATGGACTTGAGATTTCAGGCAATTCTTTATAGTTCTTTGGGAAAAAACAAATCACCCTGGGTTTGACACAAAAAAAAAACCCTAACCAAATGGATAAACCCAAATGTGACGACTATAATTTGTCATACTACTATGACCTTTACTTCTAAGAAAAAAATTCTTAGAATCATAGAATGGTTTGGGTTGGAAACGACCTTAAAGATGATCTATTTCCAACTCCTGTGGGACATGTTCAACTGGACTAGGTTGCTCAAAGCACCATCCAGTCTGGCCTTGAACACTTCCAGGGATATGGCATCCACAGCTTCTCTGGGCAACCTGTGCCAGTGCCTTATTACCCTCACAGTAAAGGATTTCTTCCTAGTATCTTATCTAAATCCTAGCATCAAACACTAGTATCTTATCTAAATCTACCCTCCTTCAGCTTAAAGCCATTACCCTCCTTTAAAATCTTATCACTACATTCCCTGCAAAAAGTTCCTCTCCAGTTCTCTTGTAGCCCCACTTCAGGGACTGGAGGGCCCTCTAGGGTCTCCCTGGAGCCTTCTTTTCTCAAGACTGAACAACCCCAACTCTCTCAGCCTGTCTTCATAGGAGAGGTGCTCCAGCCCTCTGATCATCCTTGTCACCCTTCTCTGCACATGCTTGATCAGGTACACATTCTTCTTTTGCTAGGTCCCCAGAATTAAACACAGCACTCCAGCAGGGTCTCATGAGAGTAGAATAGAAAGGCAGAATCACCTTGCTTGACCAGCTGACCAGATTGCTTTGGATGTAGCCCAGGATACAGTTGGCTTTCTGGCTGTGAGTGTGTATTGCTGGGCTGTGTGGAGCTTCTTGGCCACCAGTACCTCAAGACTTTCTCCCTAAGGCCACTCTCTACCCAGACTGTATTTATACCTGGAATTCCCTTAACCCAGGTGCAGAATCTTTCACTTAGTCTTGTTAAACTTCACAAGTTTCACACAGGCCCACCTCTCAAGCCTGTCCAGGTCCCTTCCTTCTTCCCTGTGGGGCTGATCACACTACACGGCTGGATGTTGTCAGCAAACTTGTTGAGTGTGTGCTTAATACCATCCATGCTGCTGACAAAGATGTTAAACAGCACCAATCCCAATACTATTCCCCAAGGAACAGTGCTGATTGTTGCTTTCTGGCTGGATATTGAGCATTGACTGCAACTCTCTAAGTGCAAACTTCCAGTCCGTTCCTTATATGTGCCATGCACACATCTATGCCTCTCCAATTCAGAGATATGGGTGTCATGCAGGATAGTGATAAATGCCCAACACAAGTCCAGGTAGATGATGACAGTTGCTCTTCTCTTATCTTTCCTTTTTCTTTGAATGAATACCAGATAGGGTTGAAAATGTCTTTAAATAAATAAGACTAATAGTTTAATATAAAGAGCAGCTACCTCTCCTGTCTTTACTTTCAAGAAACCATATGATACATCTTAAGTTCAGATAACTATCTAATTTATATATAGTTTGACCTTTTATTAAGAAATGTTGCTCTGACACATTGGAACATCTTCCACAGTCAAAGACTGGGCCACAGAAGTGCTTTTAGATGACAGAGGACATCTAGCATAAAATTCCTTTACCACAAATTTAAACTTTTAACCTCTTTAATACAACTAAGGGTTTTTTTACATGTGAAATTATGCAGTGAATTTCACCTTCACTTAGATACACAGATTCTTGAGTCCTGTAATTAAGCACTTATATTAAAGGTGAGCCCCTTACAAAAGGGCCACATTTTTATGGGATTGTTCTTCAACAATAGTGATTGATTAATTTGAATAATAAAAGTTCAAAATTCCTATAATATTGGCTGTATAGAGCTATGGGTGCATAAGCTAGCTAAATCTTAGCTAAGCAAAAACCTGTTACTATAATGGAGCCATTGTTAGATACCAAGGAGTTAGGGTGGCCGAAGTGTAGTATGTATTGTGTTTGTGTTAAAAATTATACTCCCTATTGTTTTTTTTCATCCTCCCCACCACTGCTACTCCTTTGTTCTTATGTTGATCTTTTTCTCCATTGTTTTTTGGTTTACTGTTTTATTTCCTGGATTTTTTATATTTTTAGTTTGTCCTAGGCTAAATTTGAAGGGAAAGAAATGTGTGCATGTATATGAATATGAATTTTTGTGTGAACATCAGTAACTGATTGCTTATCTGTTATTCTCCAGATTGCTGATCTTGTTATTTTTCAACAAAATAACATTCTTACTCCTATGCTTTCACAAGCTTGACACTTAAAGCTACAACTACATGACTCCTCCAGGATTTGGTTCATAAATCATCTGCTCTTCCTTTCGTCTCCCACATTTCAACATTAAATTCACTGCATCTGCAGAGCTCAGGTCTGTGGTCTCAGCACTGGGCCATTGGGAACTGCTGGCAATTATGCCACATCTCTGGCAAGAAAGTATAGCCTTCCTCATTACAATTTCTTTATTTACACAGATTTCAGATGCGTAATGTGTTGAAGTGACACTGTAATTCTTACTGATGATTAACCAGATGTTTGCCAGAGGTGTATAGTGGTTAATACAACACGTACATAATTTATACAAAATAAGTAAAACTTACAAGCAAACACAGAAAGCTACTTGCTTCTGCTTCAGTTAATATTTATCTTGCAAAATGCTTTTCAGAGTACTTTGGTATTTCTAATAGTACTTCTGAACTAATAGGCTTTTCAAAATGTGAGCCCTTATTCATTTTTTTTTCTAGAATCTCTGTCAGATTTGCATTGTGCTGTGCACAATGGAATTAGTATTTTTTACATAGAGTAACTAATATCTAAGTATCTAAGTCCTGTCTCCTAAGGGAGCTGTTTTAAAGGTGTTTTTTTTGTCTTCTTTCCCTTCTTCACAACTAGTGAATTTCATTGAAAATTATATCCTTGGGATATGCAATACTTGCATGGCATCAACTCAGACTGATTGTTTCTCTTTTAAGGGTTTTATTAGAAACCAGAATCAAAGGAATGCAATGAAAGAAATAATATGAAAGAAACAATATGAAAATGCAAGAAATATGATCCTATAAAAATTTAATATACTCTGTACAATATACCGGTCCATAGACTATTTTTAATCAGGATTCCAAAGCCTCCTCTACCTTGCATTCTACAATAACGCTTTTGGTTTAAAAGACATAGGATTCATGAACCAAGTAAGTTACCTTTAACTGGCTCATACGGCTCTTAGCTTTGCAAACAATTCTAATTAAAAGCCATATGGGTATTAACATTTTTTATTAGCTTCCCTTTAAAACAGCTTTTGCAAGTAATAGATATTCAAAGTTACTAATAAAGTTGGATGATGTTTTATCCCATGTTTTTTAATAAAAAAGACATAAGGTTGAAAATAATCAGCAGTGTCTGTTTTAAATCATACGGTGGAATAGCTTGTATTTGAGTTAACTTTAAAAGCAACTATTATTCTTTGTTAGTTCTGGTTTTGAAAGTTGTTTTACCGGTTTGATATCTTACACTAGATGTCATTGTAGTTGAACCCTCCCGCCCGTTTTATACTAATTCCGTGCTGCCTTTAGCCACTAGATGGCATCTTTCAATTGATTTCAGGTGCAAGGCTTTTTAATGAGCTGATTTACATAAAGCAGGCTAACTTAATGTTTCATTAAATGGCACAGTGCCTTCTAAAAGCCTGTGTTTGCAGACAACTACTAATATTGAGGTCTGAATTTGAGATTTTTAATGAAGTTAGGAAAAGTAATAGAAGAGAGCTGAGAATGTGTACATTTCAGTAGCTATATGATAGTCTTGCTTGATGAAAGTTCCTTGTGATGTGGTTTCTATGAAGGTTAGGGACATTGTGATCTGAAGAATTCTCTGAGCCTCATCAGAGAAATTTCATGTTTACTGAAAAGAATGCAATGTACTGTGCTTACTGTGGTGTGAAAAATATCTGTACACTTGCTTATTTGCCATCTACTTAGAACAGTAAGTGTACTAAACAGAAAAAGGAATAAACTCTTTCAAAAGTGTAACCTTTCAGTCTCAGAAATATTTGATAAAGCATTTAGGGTTTGGTTTTGTTGAATGGTCTAAGATTTTTCAAGGGTGGGTCTCTTCACATTTATTTCCTTCACTTCTCCTCTCTGTCCTCACTTTCTTGCAATTTTTGTTCACCAAAAATTATACCAGGTGAACAAGATACCAAAGCCTTCCTTCTGCAGTGCGATTTGCCTAGAGTTACAAGATCTCTTTCCCCAGCTCTGGCTGGAGCACCTTGCCCTGGCTGTGTATGTAGGTGAGCTGCTGGTGCACATTGTGAGTCAACTGCAGCAAGACATGCTTGGCATCCTTTGCATACATAAATGAAGCCCACCTGTGCTGAGGATGGGGGGAGAGGTTATGCCAGCCCCTTTCTCCCTCGAGAGGCAGCAAGACCCTAACCCTTCCCTTGCCCTGGCTTCCTAGTTAATCTATGCTGCTAACTTGTATGTTTGACTCTAAATTAAGCCTATGCATAACTGGATGATTTGCCACATTGCCCATGGGATCTTTCTTGGCATCTTGCATTACAGCAACAGCTTTGCAAGTGCTTCTGATTCCCTAAAATTGGAGGCAGGT
Source organism: Xenops minutus (assembly GCA_035221455.1). Lineage (NCBI taxonomy): Eukaryota > Metazoa > Chordata > Aves > Passeriformes > Furnariidae > Xenops > Xenops minutus. Next base: position 4,785,599 of record JAWWEE010000085.1, read on the forward strand.
GGACACTGGGACTCCTCTTGGGGATCTGTGAGCACAGACCATTACACTGATGAGTTTTGATTCCCAGAAAAGGTGTACAAGAAGGGTGTGCACTGCTTTTACCTCAAAGTTCACCTCTGCTTACAGAGTTAATTTTCTAATACTCTCTTGTAAAGGAATCATTTTATTCGTTGTTTAATATTACATCAGAGCAACTTTAAAGCCCATTGAGATGGGTAAGATGATGTTTAGGTTTTCACACAGATTTTAACAAGCCCCATGGGCTACAGTCCTAAATTCAGCCTCACTTTTTTAAATTCAAATTCACAGAATCGGTTAGTTATACATCTGTATTTCCTTTATTTACCTGCAGGGGAATGTACAAAGCCCTTCTTCCAAAGAGAGAGATTCAGATTGACTTCACATATACATCGCTTCTAGTGTACTTTTAAAATGTCTCTAAGATACCAAGAAATTTCATTTCCAGTGTGAAATTAATCTCCTTAAGGAGTTCATGTTGACAGCTACTATAGGTGGGTGTTTGTTCTAATTAAGTAGGAGCGTAAGAAGTGTCATATGCACTTTGCTTTTCTTACACACATGAAAAAATAGAAGCAGAAATAAATCTTACAGGCTGCTGTAAATTGGCACAGGTCTGTACTCGATTAATAACTTCCTTACACTTAAACAAGCCCAAAAGACTTGAGTATTTGTAGCCTGCATTGGTGTGTCAAGTGTCTTCAGGTCCACCTGTATGTAAAGTACATTTAACTAGCCAGGGATTTAGAATAAAAAAAAACTGGAAGAAACCCACTATGTCTTTGTGGTCTGGAAGCATAGTATAAGACCTCAGTGACTGATTACCCAACTTTAAAAAAACAAAAAAAGGAAACTCCTTTTGGGCATTAAATAAGATATACTCTAACCCATGAACACACCCCTGTTTCTGGAAAATAGATGTTTTTCCACAGAGTCATGGCCACGACTTCCTTTGTGAAAGATTTAAAATATGGTCTATTCTGCAATGATTTGTGTGTTACACCTATAAGCAGAGGGATGCCGTGAGCCTTAATTACTGAGAAGAACACATCAGTGTACTTAATGGGAGAGGTATGAACTTGTCAAGTGCTTTTCTTTGTGCTTTGTACAGCCAACATAATTGAGAATACCTGAGGAAATCAGAGGAATATTATAAAGCCTCAGTGGAATGCTTTCAAGCAAAAAGTTTCAATAAATTGAGTGCACTAATAAATGAAAGATTAAACAACCAGACTGAATCAACAGTTTCAATCACTTATCATGATTATTACAGTAACTCAGTCTACTGATTTATACAGTGTAGTATCTACAGCCTTTCCAGTTTTCAAAAAATTGAACAACATTTTGCTAATTCAGTCTCTTCTTAAATCTCAAGTGATTTACTTTATTTTAGACTGCTTTCTTTCTCCATTGTAGAACATTTTGCACTATGACTTGGCAATTTCCTCTGTGGCACAAAGAACTCCTTAACTTCTCTTCATATGTTCTGTTTTTCCATGCCCACTGCCTGCCCCTCCAGCCCCAGCTGTGGCTTCTATCCCTCCATGGCAAACCTCTCCAAAGTAGCAGTCAGGGGTGGTGTTGCACTGGGCAGTTACCAAGAATTACACTGTTGGATCTTCCAGTTCTTGTTCTCCTGCTCCTCTTGGCTGCATTGCTGCAGCACTCAAAGAACTTTCCCATTGAGGCAGATGCTGTATATAGCAAAGAGCCTTTGCGCTGAAGGCCAAGGTCTTTCTGTTTGTTTCTTTGACATTTTTGAGGTGTCTTTGGAGTGATATGAGCTCTCTACTAGAAATTATTTTTCTACTGATAATAACTCTCCAGCACAGGTAAATGCAACCTGCTGTTTATTCTCTTCTTTCCCATATTTCTAAAACATTTGTTTATACTCAATAAAACTGTGTAATTTTTTTTCACTGCCAATTTTTGATGGTAGGTTTCTTTTTTGAAGATTGAATAAAGATTTCTGGAAGAAATGCCAAGTTTCCAAATAAAACCAGAAGCCAGAATTTTACCTGTTCTGCTTTCTTTTTACTAGCTAATAAACAAACTGTTAAGTACAATAGAAAAATAACACTTCTGTTGAGACAGAGATTCCAGTCAGTAAACTGAAGTGTCACCTGCTTTCTTGCAGCTTTGTTTTGCCGTTATTTTGCAACTGCTCTGTTATTCTGCCACAAAGAGCAGCATGTGAAGGAGAAGAGTGATATAAAATCCAGGATTTTAAAAGGTGGTTTTAGCTTTCCTGAACTTTCCTACTTTCTATAGTTTTAAGGAAATTTTAAGGATTTAAACCGTACTCTAAGTCCTTTGGGAAACCTTTACATATACTGAATTCCCATCCACTGTGCAGGATTAGAAAGCATAAGTGTTTTTAATACAATCTCACAATGGAAAGTAGGAATCATAGGAAATATATAAATAAAAATGAACACATCAGTTTTCATTAAGAGAAATCAGTTAAAACCTCCCTGTGAAAAAGGGAAATAGAAAAGAAACGTGGATCAACACATTGTCTAAGGTGTGATGTTCAAAAGTCAGAAAAAGAGTTTTATTCTAGCAATTTCTTTATGGTTAGTCACTGCTTTCATTTATTATCATGCTGTTTGATGTGCCCCACACAAGACTGCAGCACAGTCTTTATGAACCTGCACTGGGTCTTTATGAACCCAGTGTGTTGCCATAGTAAATTATATTCTAGAAAGCAGCAGAGCTAAGAAGCTTTCAGGCAGCCTTTACTGTTCTGCCATGTTCTCATGCACTAATTCATAAGAAGACACCTTGAATGTATTCCATCAAATTTGATTTTATCATGTTCAAATGTGTTTGCTGTTATAACCTTGAAACATTTCTTCATGTTGGTTGTAAGGTCTCTTGTGGTTGTAACTGACAGGTGCTGCCATATTAAAACATAATCAAAAGTACCTTTGTTAAACAAATAGGACTCAGAAAACTAGTTCTATCATATTTTTAACCCAATCTGTGATTTACAGAGGTCCAGCTATTGCTGTAATGTAATTTATGTCAGAGTGATTATCGGGTGTTTTCTGGTGCCTTTCAGAAAAAAGTCCATGATCTCTGTCTGCTAATTCATAATTGAGAAACTAGGGAATTAAGTTTCTCTTTAAAATATGCAGAGAGGAAAATCTATCATTTGCATTAGACTTTCATGTTACTGAAATAGCAAGTGATAACATGATAGTAAAAGAACCAAACCAAGTCAGAAACTGATTGAAGTTTATTTATTCAAGTATGTTCTATTCCTTGTGCCAAAAGGTCTTTTTCAAGAAAAGGACATTGAAACCTTTTTCTCAGATGAGTGTCTTAGTACATTAGTAGATTTTCTCTGCTTAATGAGTTTACTCTGTGTTAGATTCACTTAACACATCTTTATACAAAATCTGCATAAGTAAGACTATAGGAGGGTTAAACTTGCTGGCAATTAAGAGTGTCTGTTTGCAAAAGGGTGTTTCCTTTCTGAAATTAAAAGGCTTTCTTAGGTGCATATATTGTCCAACTGCATTTATACTGTTAGGACCAGGGCTAGGTCTTTAAGTTAACCAGCCTTACTCAGCATTGTTACTTTATCGTAACAACTGTCGCTTATTGAAGGATTTTGTGTGACAGTGCTTAGAGTCAGAAAAGCATAATCCCTCTTCCAAAGAGCTTTTTGTTTAACATGTAAGGCTTGACTTTAGTGTACCTTATATTTCTGCAGTGAACCATTCAACTGCCTAGAGCTGCTTGGTTTTTTATGTGATTGTTTTGCAAGTATTGCCTGTTTTCTTTTTTAGGAATTTCAAATATTTGATGAATTCCTGACATTATAGATTTTTTCCCAAAATAAATAAGTTTTGTTGCAATACTGAAAGGCAATGTTTGTATGATGTTTCAAGCTTAGCTTCAGTACGGGCAACTGTCAAGATTTGTGGGTAAATGCTTTCAAAACCAGTGACAGAATTTACTTCGTACAGACTGTTTTGAGTAGCTGTTCTCATGAGGTTTGGGAAATGTCTGTTTCAATTGAGCACTTAGCTTTCTGATTCCTTAATTTAACTGCAGTGAAGGTTTTATGCATTTATAATGCAGGTAAAAATAGAGGAGCAAAAACTAATGTTGTAAGAGTGATATACATAAGCAAACACTGTACCAACTCAACTAAAAACTAAAATACCTTGTCAAAAATAGGTATTGTTTCTTGTGAAGGATTTTTCCATGCTAGAATATAGAGTGATGTTAAAGACATATGGATACACCTTTTCATGTAGTCACCTCACAAAGCTCAATCCAGCAGCTCCTCAAAGAAGAAATTTAGAGGGTGATTTGACCAGTGTCAGCATGCACTCATTAACATGCTATGTTCGAACACATAAGTATATCAGGAATCATGTTTGAAAGGTGACAAGTTTTCATCCAATAAAAATGGATTTTTGGCATAACCAAAGCACTGTCCATTGTAAAATATAAGAGTCTCCAGAAGCTAGTCTTCACTGGCAATTTTTAAATCAGAATTAGATGTTTTGCATCATATATTCTTTCCGTGGAGCAGTGATTCATTTAAAAAAGTGCTGCTGTTCATATTCACATAGGAAATTGAACTGAATATTCTTTTCTGATATTTCTAGACAGAGCATGAATCTATCTGTGTAGGATGGGATTGGTTCAATTTTGGTTGATTTCACTAATTGCACATAAAATTATTGTAATTGTCCACTTTTTCCTCTCAAATGGGATTCACCTTGATTAGCTGAGACATTTATTCATTGTCATGACTTATTTTACTTCTCATGTTATCATGGGATTTTGTTCATAAGCAGTAGAGTTATGTTGTGGAAAGTCACCATACACAGGAACAGACCCTCCTATGTACAGAAAAAGGTTAAGCACTACTTGTTCTATGAGTATCACATTCACATTCAGCACTATGAGGATAAATTGCAGTCAGCTGTCCAGTTTTGTCCAGTTTGATCGATACCTGCATAAGTCCACAGGGCAGAGGAGTGGTGAAAGTGTTTGTACAGCAGAAGTCAAGCATGTGTAGACACACTTTTAGATGGAACAACTGCCTTTACAGATACTATTACTCAACACATATGCTTCATTATGCTTTAATGATTAGAAAATGTAGTTTTACAAGGCAATAAAAATACTCATTTTTTTGAAATCCAGCTTAAATACATTTTAAAAATATGTGAATAGAGGGAAATTCTAGGCTAAAGGAAAGAATAATTCTCAGGAATTTTAGCACCATTTGTTTAGAAGAATCAATATGGTTAGTGTAAGTATTTCAAGTGAATGCTATTTTAATGCAAGGTATTTTTAAACTGCTCAGAAATTCCTTTCTGTGTTAGTATCTCAATCATTAGGACTGTTCAGGGCATTTATTTTAATGATGAATATTTTGTGCACACTTGCCATGTTGTTTATAAATATTTATGAACAATTTTTGCTGTAATACATATCCAAAATAGTTCACAATTGCAGGTGTCAAATTTTGGGAAATTGGCCAGCATGTGAAGAGATTTTAAGTTTATGTTTTGTTGTTCAATTAATGATACTTGTGATTCTGTTTTTATTTTAGGAAGGTTCTAAGTTTATTTTAATTTCTATTTTCTGAAACTTACAGAAGACCAAGGCTGAATAAAACTACAATAGACAAGTTATGGGAAATCTAAAACTGCAATGGATGTGTCCAGGTTGCATGTAACTATTCAATTTAGATGTTATATATGCTACAGCATTTGCTGAGATAATTGTATTTTCCCGGCCCTTTTCAGTGGTTAAAGCAATCTACTGGCATTATTTATTTATGCGCAAGGATGACAGAATCATCCCATTAGCAATTACAAGCTACAGAAAAGGATTTCTTTTGAAAAACAAATCTATGCTTCTCCTCAAGTTTCATAAATACTTAAGGAATGTGGCTAGTTTAATGAACTCATTATCTGTATTGGCTCATGGCTTTCACTTTTTAATTTTTTTAAGAATGTTTATTGCAACTTTTCACTCTGAAGATACCGGAAACTATTTGTATTAAAAAAAAAAAAAAAATGAAAAAAAAGGGAAAGAAAGAAAAAAACATATTCCACCTGTTCCCAAATATTCTGCATGTTGAAATCTGTATCCTTCTCCATAATTAGCTGAGTTTTTGGTTACTTGAGCTAGGGAGGATTCGCCTAACGGTTTTGAAAACCTGAACTCTATGTATACCCCAAACCCTTTGCAATAAGCTGGATTTGTTTAATCATCTATATTCTAGTCAGCCATTTAATGTTTCCCTTAGATACTGAAATTTGTTAATTCTTTTTTTGGTTGGCACTAGAATTTTATTTTCAGAACACAAAGATGCATCACACATGTGAGCTCTTAGAATTGAACTTACTAATGCAAGCTACTGCTGACTGAAATGCTAAATAAGTGTTTCTGTGTAGTCTGTATTTTTAATATATATTTACTACTCTCAGTTTGAAAATTGTTACCATTCTAGTGTTTGCAGTTTTTCTAGTGGCAAATTATTGACAAGGTTATTCCAAGTACAATTTGATATCAGGGTTTGTCTGTTGTTGGTAATCAAAAAGTGGAAATGGTTTGGAAGATTTTGGGCTTCATGCTGCTCTATGAAATACTGAATTTTCTTGTCATTTCTATTAATACGCATCTTACCAGTGTGAACTGCTATAAAAGGCTTTGTTAAAGAAGTATACAATTGTTATTAGTGTCATGTGGCTTACATGTGGAAAAAATGGGCATGTGTTACTACATATGTTACGAGGGCCAGGTAAACAGAGAAAAGTCTCTCAAAGTAGTGTAAGATTCTTCATAACTGTGACTGTGTATGCTAATTTGTCTTTTTTTCTTCTTCTTACTGCATTAACATATTTGTTTCACTGTGGGAACGAGAGGAATAAGATGATGCTGAACAGGATATTCGTGGTTTATTTACTCTTTTTTTACTGTTTTTTACTGTAAAAAAAAAAAGTCACAGACACTTTTCCAGTACACTGTGGATCCCTCTGAAGGCACGTTGTTCTTTACTTTTATTGAAGATTAAAGTACTTGCAGAGTAAGTGAGAAAAATGCTGTGGAGTTAAAAATGAAAAAGAAACACCCAAAGCATTCCTTTTACATGACATAAATGCATTTTTTGTATTGTTCTGCTAGTCATGATAATATTCTTTTTATGCTATGCCTAGAACACTGGGGCACTATTAGATACTTAGGAAAAAATTGAGAAAATATAGTAAGCAACATACAGAAGCTCTTATATAATAAACTTAGTTTCATCTCAGTCTTTATGTAGAGCACATCAGTAAAGCTTGATTTCCCCAGCATGTTTTCTGTATGGTCCTTAAGCACACTTCTTCCTCAACTCCCAAAATAACATAGGACTAGTGTCTTCACTGAACATATTTATGAATACTAAGGTTCTGGTTTAGTGATACTTTACTGATTTGGTGGCATTATGTAAGATGTACGTCCTTTTCAGTGGACGAAGGGAAATGATACAAAGCAGAGATGAATTCCATCTATAGTCATGACAGAAAACCAGTTACAACTCTGAACTTTGCTCTACAGAGTTTATCTTTTGAATCAAGAAACTCTCAGGACCTCAGTGGGCAGATACATCCTTTTGTATGTATTAAATGAATGACAACTGTACCCAATTTTTGTGATCAATTTACTTCACCTTTTAAAAGAATCACTGGAAATCAATACCGCATTCATAGGCAAGCTGAGTTTCCACTAGCTGAGTGTTTGCTTTTGCACCAGCAGGATGTCTGTTTCATTCTACAGATAAATTTTGAATGACAAACCAGTGAGTGAAGAAACTTGGCAGTCTCAAAACAAAGTGAGGCATTGTTTCAGGAAAAATTGGGGCATTATATGAATGTGATGTATCTGTATGTACTACACATGTATCATTGTTACCAGGATAGTCAGAGCATTTCACTTTTGCATTGTACTTGCAATATTTAAAAAAAAAAAAAGGATGAAATAAATACTAGCAGTTTAGTAGAAAAGTCTGTGTTAATGGAAAAGAGCTGAGAAGTGCATAAGCAAAAATTGGAACAGTGTTCTTGTCTCCCTGTTATTTGAATAGATACAATTAGACTGTTCACCTGTCTTTTTCCTGATGGTAAATAATACTTTGAGCTAGAAAACATGTTCTAGATACTATGGAGAATGTGAGATCAAAAAAATCATGAGAGATCAAAAAAATCATGATGTGCCCAGATTCTCTCTTCAGATCAGTGCAAAGAAAACCTTTTTTTTTTTTTTTTTTCTCTTTGAGGAGTACAATTCATGCATAATTGTTCTTATTATAAACTTAGGAGGTTCTTTGCAATCCTTTTCATCCATGTACCCGTGGGCAAATAAGAAAATACAGATCTGTAAGCTGCAGTTGTGCCGTAACAGTCAATAACTGCTTTTATTCATCCTTTTATCTTAAATGAAGCAATGATAAAAAAAATAATTTGTTACTCTATTCATTTTCCACCACTTTGATTTATCCATAAATTGGAGTTTCAAAGCTTAGTGACTCTGCCATACCTCATTATGAATCAGTTTTCCTAGCGGTCTGATACTTATTTACATTATAGATAACTGGCTCTTTCCATCTCTAATAAATTGTTCTTCTCTGCTACAGTAACCAGTTCTGTATGGCAGCAAGTATGAGCTTTTATTCAGTGCTGACATTGGAAAACTAAAATGGAGACCATGAGCATTCCCCTATGTGAGCTCTGAGAGTGTAAAGAGTAATTCTTGCCAGTGTTATGGACCACATTCTTCCTTTCAGGCAAGGGGACTTGGCAGGAAAATTAACATATTTTTATCATGTCCTGGCATTCTTCCTCACTTTCTTTGATTTTCTTCCTATTTCTCTTTTTTTGCCTGTTTTTATCAGTATGACCCTTCCTACCTTCCTCCTCTTACTTTGTTGCATTTTAATTAAGTTGCTGCTTAAAATCTCCATTCCAACATCTTGGTATTACCCTTTCAAATACATGCCAACAGTTTGTTCTATTTCCACCCCCAAACCCCTAAAACTGAAATAAAATGTACTGAAGGTATAATAATGACTGAAAATATGAAGGGAATGAGTGAAATAATGAAGTAAAATGAAAAAAAACCAAAACATTATTTATTAAAAAAATTAAAAAGGGAAACATAGAGTATTATTGGAACAAATGTTGTTAGGTCAGGCAGAGGAGAGCTCTAAGGAGTTACTTAAAGGAAGCAATAAGGAAGCTTTGAAATTTTTAGGGACAAGGGCCATCCATGGTTGCAAAGCAGCAAAGGATGAAAAAAAGTCTGAAGAATTATTCAATGGAGAGTGAAGTCTAGCATCTTGAGGCAGATCAAGAGATCAAAGTCTGGTAAGTTTATGCATTAAGCACTGAATGCTTCTGAGTGAACCAACACATAAGAAGCAGAAGGGTTTAATAGGGTAGAGATAATCTAGCTTCCCCCTAGGCATTCAAAGTCATACTACCCACTCTTCAATTCCTTATACGATACAGAAACCCAGGCATTTTGCATGTTTTTCAAGACTGAGAGTTTTTCTGAAGAACCCTCTTTCTTCTAAATTTTACTGTATATATAGACAACAATATAGACAATAATATTCTTTGTTTTTGCTGTCAGGTAAAAACACTTCTGAATGCAAAGTTGCTATATAATTGTACAATTGGACACGTGCTCCATTCACATTCTAACTTTTCATGTCAGGTGCAACTAAGAGGTAAATAAGTAGTATGGATTTCTTTTTATTTCATACAGTATTATAGGAAATTTCAGCTTTTGAAGAGCTGAGAAGTGGTATGAGAGAGAAGAAGCT
>JAWWEE010000085.1:4795560-4814213 GCA_035221455.1 Xenops minutus
AAGTGGTATTTTGAATATAAAAATGGGGAAAAAAATTACTACTTTAAATAGACCAATTCAATGAATTTATTTTTTTTTTTTTTTAAAAAGAAAGAATGATAATAAGTAAAATACAGGCAGATGAATTTCTTCTTTTAAAAGATCATTCAGAAGCAAGCCTGAGCAGATTTAGACTTTTGAGCCTTAGCTGTTTGGGCATAGATGCAAGTGTTTGATCCCCTAACTGTCAAAGAGGTGGTCCTGCCATGAGCATGGTAACACTAATGCATGAGGGGGTATGCCAGGATCTGAAAGGTTTATTGGTGTGAGAAAGGCAAAATTAGTCTTGAGCTGGAAGTAACTGAAGCACATGAAGTTTTGAAAGCAAAACTCCAAGCTCCCAGGTTGCAAGCTGACACATGATGGGGAGTGGGTGTGATGATGTCCTTGCCTAAGAGCATAGAGGAATAAAATACTTAAAGAGAACATGTTAAATTATCTCCAGCTCAGAAGACTTGAACTTCACAACAGATAGAGCATGGAAAGATCCTTATGGGAAACCCATTAAGTACTGACTCTTGCTGGGGTCTTCATATATCCCAGTGAAGAAAGAATATTGGGCTAAGTAGTGTGAATCAGTATAACTATATTATATACTATATATATATACATATATACAAATATATATATTTGGGCAGTATAGCTTTAGGGGCACAGAAGTCTGAAACTCTTGCACCGATTGCTGCATAAGTTTGTCTTATCATATGCAAGAGCCTTTCCAGTCCCAAATTCTTTATCCTTTACTAAAGAGCATATGCAATGTTACATTTCCTGAATATTGTTGTCTGCTATTTAAAACTCCCTTTGACACTATGAAGTTTCTCCTGATTTTTCTCTCCTTGCTAAGACTTGTGTTGCATTCCATGTTTTCTGCTTTAAAATCTGATACCTGAACTATTGTGTTCAGAGAACTTGACTGAAAGTGCTTGAGTGAAAGGAGAGGAAGTAAATGACGGTGTTGAAGTTGTCAGTGGGTAACTGCACTGTAATCAGTAAGGAAAAAATACCAAGGCATTTTGAAATTGTTTGCCTATTGCTGTTCTAATAAGATTCTAAAAAAACATACAAATTGGTTAGACTTTCCAAAGGAAAATAGGGAGGAAAGTCTTTTAAGAAACAAGAAAGTACCAGAGAATAAAGGTGTTGAAAATATGAATTTGAGAGTTTACTTATTCTTCTTGGTTGTAGAGATGTTCTGATTTTTTTTTTTTTTATTTTTTTTTTTTTAATTCAAGGAAATCCTTCAGGTAAGGCCCTTCTGCCGGTAAGTTTCAAGGAAGCCTGCCTTTCACTAATATAAAATGTGAAGTTCCTCAGTTTGCTTTCTCTTTATTTTTAGGTTTAATTTTCTCCTACATGTTCAGCTATGCTTTCTCTAAGAAAGAGAAAGGGGAAATTGCCTTGATGAAGGATTATGCGATTACCAGTAATTCTACCACAAGGGAAGCATTTCATAAAAGACCTGTCTGATATAGATTCAAATCAAACTGTTGTCCCTCTTAGTGGGTGATGGATAGTGCTGTAAGGAGCAGGTATTTTTACCATCTTGACAGCTTTTCTTTGCTAATGAAAACTATGTTTTAGACTTCTGTATTTCTGACTATTATATCTCACTTCTCCTTTCTGATTTCTGAGTAATACTTTTTGCATTATAGCAATGTTGTCCTCCATTTACAGCCCTCATGGGATAGTCTTTGGAATTCTGTATTTTTAATATAAAAAAAAAAGTAATATCTGAGTATTGTTATTTCCATTATAACTCATTATAGACATATCAGACAGCTGTGTTTACAAATTCAAATTGCTGATTGAAGTTTAAGTCTTATGGTAATCTTTCTCATCTAATCAGACACTAACTGATTTAAGAATTAAATTAAGAATTAAAACCATAGAATGTTTTACTCACTCATCATTTTTGTTTCAGTAGATATCTATCATGCAATGAAGTAGGTTTAAATTTTTTTTGGTGAAATATCTTTTATGTAGACTGAAAATTTTCGGTTAATTTAAACCAAGACTGACTTTTTTTTCCTATCTTGATATCAGCTTTGTGTTGCAATCTTAGTGGATTTTTTCTTTAAATCTGGCTCCTGATGGCCTATAATACAACTTTTACTGTTGCTAAACATTGAATTATGGTATTAATGGGTATATTTAATGGCATATGGGATACATTACAGATATAAGGTATGCCTCAGTTTCCACACTGAATGAACAATGCATTTATGATGATGACTGTTACTGGTACTTTCAGCTCCTTAAAATAAATCTTGGTGTCAATGTACAACTTCATTGGATAGATTGTGGTGGCCCTATTATAGAGCAATTTTCACTACTGAGAAACTAAGGATCAGCAGATGTTTCAGAAGTAATTTTTTTTTTTTTTTAAGTGTCATTCTCACTTCTCCTTTTTGCTTCTCTACCATGAAGTTTTAATTCAGGTTGCTGCTGCTCCTATTACCCACTCACCCCACCATCTCTCGCCCCTAGAGAAGGTAACTACCAGATAATGTTTTCTGCATAAGAAAAGTTTAGCTGGTTATGTTTGGTTTTGAAAAAAAACAACAAAATAAAACAACAACAACAAAAACAACAACAAACCCAGATATCAAAAATATAATGATAGCTGTTGTTTTGTCCAAACAATTTATTTTTTAAAAGAACTATGTAATATTGTGCGAACAGGAAAAAACAGTTAAGTGTGCACTGGTTATTATTTTGAGAGACTTTTCCAAGATTTTAATGTCAAAATTGCTCTTAAGCTCAATTACTAAACTCATCCAAGAAATACATATTTAATGAATTCCTAGAGGTTTGTCTTTAAAAGGGATTTGTTCAAAAAAGGAAGACAAGCAGTGGCACCAGGCCTGGATTTCAGAGCAAATAAAGAGTGCCAGGAACGTTCTTGCAGCCTTATTTTCAAGTACACTGGATATACAGCTCCAGTTCCCAGTGATTTGTAGCCTGGATGTGAGGTTGCGGCTGAAAACCAGGCTGCAAATGAGCTCCAGAAACAAAAGGGGTAACAGCGTTCACAAACTCTTCTGCTTTCGTAGGCGTTCATATTGTGTCACTAATTCCGTTAACATACTGCTTTAATTAACACTGTTTCCTGAGGCCTCCTGTTCATTTTTATTTTTGCTACTTTTACATAGGCAGAAGGTAATATTTTTCTCAAGCTGAAGTAGAAAAGACTACTGTGCACAAGTAGCAAATGTCTTTCTCAAGTGTCAAAAACAAACTCCCAAGTGCTAGGAATGTGTGAAAGATATTTTGTTTTAACAGCTCAGACTAAAAACCTCACCAGTTTAACTGTGAACCAGGGCACTGTGGAAAAGGATGCACTTCTAGTAGATGTGAAGTCAGATGGAAGGTTTCAGTAACATAGCTGATGCATACAAGTTAGGTGGACATGTTAAATGAGTAGGATTACCTGTTTTCTGGAAAACACATCTCATCTGATGCTGTTCTGACATCAGTCAGATTCAAGTATTTCCAAATACTTGGATACAATCTGTCATCAGAAGGAAATATTTTACGTGTGATAAGAACACGGCTAACACAAGATTTACAGATAGTTATAAAAAAAGTAACTATTAATTTCCAAGAAAGAGAAGTTCCCGTTATTAACATACTGAATCAAAGCCTAAGTACTTGGAGCATCCCAAGTAAAAAACTGTTGGGATTTGGCTTAGACTGTGTAGGATAAATAATTTCTCCTTCACCTGATAGTAGTTTATTATTCAGAGAGGTGTGGCAAAAAAGGTTGGCTTTAAGGTGTTTCTTTCCTAGATTTCTCAAGCACAGTGCTCAGATCAAAGACTTATTAAGATATTGCTCAGAATTTAACAGAGGAAAGTCTTTAAAATCAACATATGGGTCAGGTCAAGGTGGTTTGGATGGGGTGGTACACACACCTGCAGAATTCTGGTTTTGATAAAGCTACTGCAGATGTAAGATTTCTTTGTGATGACACTGGGTTAATTTATACTTGCATAAAAGTTGTTGAAGAACTGAAAGCCCTGATGGGTGTTCATAAGTATTTCTTGAGTGCAATGAAGTTGGTATTATGCTTTTGAAATAGTGCATGCAAATATCACAGAAGTTGTAGAGAACCAGTGAGACTTGATGAATTTAGAGCAGTGATGGAAAGAATAAAATCATCCAGTATGATCCAAGCCAGGCATCTTCATTGACAGATAAACCCCAGCAGAGTTTAGTTTGCACTAGGTGGGCTTCTGCAGATGGAGAGCACTGCCAACAGCCACTGAGAGTCCCAACCAGGCTGCTGCTCACTCACTTTCTCACACCTCTCCCCTGTGGTGGCTGGAGAGGAAAACTGGAGGCACAAAGGGCAAAGATCATGGGTTGAGATATAAACAATATACTGGAAACACCAGTGAGGTAAGAAAACAAACAGTAACAGCAACAATAATAATAACAAAAGTGTTCAAAAAAGAGAGGGTGATTTTACACACAAAATGCTCCCCAAGCCTGACCAGCCTGACTTACATCTGATGGCTCCCCACACTGATCCCTCTACACTTCTCCTGGAAAGCCAGAGGGAGTCCTTTGACTATTGCATGGAATGGTGTCAAATAGGGTCTTAGCCATGCCCACGTGGCTCCAGATTCTATCCCCTCAGGGCTGCTGCCCTATCCTTGGTGGAAACCAGGCCACTATGACAGTAGTGATGATGGGAGAACTGCACAGGTTGTGAAGTATCCTGAAATACGGAATACAAGTTGCCCTACAGAGTTAAAGTAACATATGTCAAAGTATTCCTAGGGGGATGTGAGGAGAATATAATCTAAGTTTTGACAATAGCATAGATTTGTTTTAGATAGCAGAGGTTAAGACCATTTAGAAGTATAAAAAAGTGATCTAATTATCTTCATTTTACCTCTAAATTTTCATTGTGTGCCTTGATTTGCATTCCATTCATAAACTAACATCTTAAAATCTCTGAAGTTGTTTCAGGAATGAATATACATTGATGCAAAGTTGATGATTAAATTAGGAAAGCAGAACTTACCAACTGCATCAAACATGTAAACTCACCTCTGTTCACCATGAAACCCCTTAAGGAAAAAGGCATGTTTATAGATGTATCATAAGTAAAAACAATATTTTGAAAAAAAAAATCATCAAGAAAGCACAAGGAAAATATTTGTAGTATTTTAGGGCAGCACAGAATTAATCTTTTACATCACCAACCCAATGGTGTTGTTGCACCAAACACTTGAGACAGAATATGAGATCCACAATGTCTCTCATAGGAAAAGAGTTCAGCCTACCATCACAGACTTTAGAAGCAGGAGAAGATACAGCACTAGGTCATCTAGGCTAACCATGTTTCTCTAAACTTTCTAGTGAGAGGACCCATATTTTGTTGCAATTCACTGTCCATTGTGTTTACTTGAAAATTAGTGAGTTTTCACATTTTTAAACCTCATCATATTTCTCCTGGTTAATTTGATTTTATTCCTAACAGAAAATTCTTGCTTATGTTTTATGCCATTTTCAGAAAAGAAACAAAACTAAAATCACAACCCAGCAATAAACTAGTCTTTCCTAGCTGAGCATAGCTACTGAAGTTTTAATCTGTTATCATTGAATAAGAGGAGATTGAACAATCTTATCAGAAGAGATAAAAGGACTTTATATAGGACAGTGTCTGGATTTGTGTTACCACATTGGAGCTCAAACTCTTCAAAGTTGCTACATGTTCTTTTGTGAGATACAAGACTAAAATAAAACAGTAATACCATAGCTTTGTGTACTGGTAGTACACAAGACCTTGAAAGCAGTAATCATGCAGATGCAGATGCACACGACCTTTGTCTCCTGGAAATACTGATTTTCTCTTAGGATCCATGAGTATTTCATCATATGACTAGAATTAATTTTTTGGTGTGAAACCTGAATGATATCTGTCTATGGCTGTCATCTGGCTGCTTTCCATGCTGCTGCCATATCTCTGAGCTGCCAATCCCTTTCTAAACCAGTGAGGGAGAAAAGGTTTGGCACGAAAAAAACCTGTCTAAAGCTGGAGGCTCCTGGCACATAGTACGTAATCCAGGACAGACAGGTCAGGCTTTGAATTAGAGCACAGACATCTACCCACAGGAAATTATTATTCATTCGTGGTGTAGTAGTAGTAGTAGTACTAGTACCAAGGGAAGCTCATTAGGAATCTGGGTCAGTTGTTATAGAAACAGTATGCATATGATTTAAAAAGATAGAAAACACTTAAAATCATTTAAGAAGAAGAACTTACTGATGCAAGACTACTTATTAGCCTCGTTCCTGTTCTTCAAGTTCTAATTTGTGGTTATTTTTATTTTTAAGGAGAAATTAGAAACTATTCTTTCCTCTGCCAGAGAAAGCCAGGATAAGAAGTGAAGGGATAGAGTAGCAAAATACACAGAAGAGTTCTCTGTGGGAGCCAAGCCAGGCAGTAAAGATGCCTAGCACTCAGCTGGAATAAAGACTGACATGCTTTTGTAGGCACTGAGGCTACTTCAGCACTTTAGCATAGTTCCATGTTTTATCTTCTTGCTGGTCCACCTGCTAGACTTAGAGATCCATCTGACTGGTTTTCAAATGTCTAAATAACACAAGCTGCCAAGTCCAAAATAAAATGGAGAAGTGCTGAGTGAAAGATGAGTGCAATTTAAAAACTTTGAATTTGGAAGTCTCCCTAGCATGTCATGGTACTGGATACTGGAATCCTTTACTCTTCAGGAAAATGGCACTACTAGTGATAATCAGTGGCTGGTTCTGATGCTATTGGTGCTTAGGTGCTTTCAGTTAAAAAAAAAGAATAGGTGAAATAGTATTATGAGTACTTCAGGAATTTATCTCTAATAAATCATATTGGTATAAAAAAATCAAAATAATAAGATTTTGAATGTAAGTGAGGTTAAAAGTCTAAGAGGGCAGTTGAAGATTTATGAAGACTAAGCTGAATGTCCCAGGAAAGACTAACTCTGGTTCAGACTATGGGATAAAACATACAGTGAGAGAGGTCTTTGTGGGGGAAAAAAATGATAAAAATCACAGCATTTCACCAAGCAAGTCTTTAGACATGCTTCAAAGCACAGGCTGTTTGACACTGTGCAGCATAGAAAGAGCACAGTGTGGTTAAAGGCATGATCATCATCTCTGCCATCTCTCTGGTGCAGGAAGAGCAAGGAGACTTGTGCCAAAATCAACAACCACCTGAAACTGCTGCTCTGAAAAAAGTGATTGTGGGAGGTAATGCTGATGGATTGGGTTTGAGAATTGGGGGGGAAAAAAAAAAAAAAATCATTAAGCAAATTATGTTACAAACAGATTAAAACAAAACCAAAAAAGTTTTCTTAAAAATACCATATTAGATAATGTGTTTTGAGATATTATTTTTATTTTATTTAAGCATAAACTAATATTTAGAAGAAAGTGACCGAAAGGCATTTATCCACAGCAAACTGCAAATCTGAATGTTATTAGCAAATGCTGTTGTATTTTGGGTTTAGTTTCATGGAAGAAAGGAATACAGGGAAATATAAAAATCCTTTCTACAGCCCTTTCATATGAAATTATTTTCCCTTTATCAATTGCCTGGTACATTTGACTTGAGCATTGCATTTTGCCATCTGTCCCTACATAATATGCCTTCTTGTTGCTGTTTGTAAGTAGTCTCATTTACCACAGGTTCTTATCCCAGTCGGTTTCAGAAATGCAGAATTGGGTTTTACTTTTAAGTCCATTGGGAGAAAAGTTAGCAGGCATCATATGTCAAGTACATAGCATAGACAAAAGCATAGACAGGCTATTTTGCTTTTTTTTTCCTAACAAATGATGCTTACTCCTTACAAAGTATGATATGATAAAGACTTGTATGTAAAAGTTGCTTTATTTCATGTGGTCCTCTTTCCTCTCTGAGTTCTGACCCTTTGAGTAAAAATGAATGCTGCAAAGAGCACAAATCTGTGGAACTAATCAAGTCTGGCACTGGGTGGCTACAGGAACAAACAAAAAAAAACAATGAAAAATTGCAGCATTTCTACACTGCAAAAGTTCAGGCTAAAGGTGGTGTGAAATAGAGATGTATATAGAGAACAGATTTGCATTGCACATTTATACATAAGCAGAACAGATTATTGCAGTCTTTCTGCTCTGCTCAGGCTAAATAGAAGCTAGCAGTACTTAAGTAATACTTTATTTTTGTTACATGTAAAATCTGTGTCATTACTAATAATATAACTTGGTAGCCTTATTCTAAGGTATAGTTTGCAATACCTCTGTTAACTATAACCCATTTGAATTATACTGTTGGATAAAAAGCCTCAAGGAATTTATTAAAATTTCATTTTAAAATCATAGAATCATGGAATAGTTTGGGTTAGAAGAGACCTTTAAAGATCTTCTAGTCCAACACCCCTGCAAAGAGCAACGACATCTTCAACTAGACCAAGTTGGTCAGAGCTTTGTACAGTATGACTTTGTATGTGTCTTAGTTCAAGGGGAGAACTAAGATATCTATGTTGGCGAAGAAATAATCCCTCTCCTTTAAATTTAGAAAATAGAACTTTAATTAGAAAAAGAAATATATATATCTATAAAAGGATAAGAGTTCTTAACCACAATACACATATATATATATATCCAGGAAAAAACCAAACAACAATTTGTAATAAACCCCTCCACCCCCAAACGACAAGGCAAACAGTTAAAAGGTCTTTTTGGCTACCTCCCAAAAGAAGGGGAAATGCGATTATATCTACAGACAGCAGGTGGTGCTGTCGCACCCCCGCCGCTGGCTCTCTCAGGGGTTGCAGTTCTATTTACGGACAGCAGGTGGCGATGTCGTGCCCGGACGGCTGGGCTCTCTCTCACGGGAATGGCGGGAGCAGACGTCGGGTCAGCTCTCGTGCAGTAGGTGACAAAAGCAGCAGAAACCCAACCTCTGCAGTGTAGAAAATAGGCGTGTTTCTCTTCCTCACAGCAGTCTGCAATGTCCATGGGTGACTGGCGAAGCCAGAGAGAAAACACACAATCCTGGTCCCCCAGCGGTGCTGGACCTCATGTGTTCCTGTCCTCTCTCCTCTGCGCCGAGCCGCTGAACCCCTGACCTGTGCAGAAAGCCCAGGAACCCCGACCCTTTCCCCCACCCGAGCCTGTCTTCCTTCCCCCTCCCAGCCTGGGGAGAGATCAGAACAAAAAAGCTCTGGCTAAAGATGTTAACATCAGGATATGCACATCCATGTGCCTTTTGTTAACCATCTTTAGTGACACTAAAGCATTGGCTCCAAGCTTTTTTTGGAAGGAATTCCTACTGAGTTTTGAAACTATAACACATGATTAAATTCTTTATCTTCTGTATTATTAATTTGCTTCTTGTTATTGGTCTGATTTTCAGAGCAAAAAAAAAACCAACACCAAAATATTTTTGAAGTATAGGGAGTGTCATTAATCTAGGAAAAAAAACAAGGATGCACAGACATCTGCAATATCTGCAAATATATGTAAACAGAGCAACTGAGATTTTTGAATAACCAGCTTTAACCAGACCTCCAGCTCGGAGCTGAAATTAATGTTTTCCTGAAGCTCTTATTCTGCCAGCTAGAATAGACTGAGTCAAGAAGAGAAGGAAAACATGTAAGTTGTAGAGAGCCAGGGCTGATTCACTGCTTTTCATGATCCCAAGTGAGCCTCCTACTCATTCCATGTCACATTTCCTAACCGGACATAAACTTTCCCCTCCTAAATGAGCCATATTTGTTATAATTTGTTTATGAGAAAGGGAACTTGGTAGCTTTCCCAAATTTATCTTTTGATTTGTCTTTTGTGGTAAGTGTATTTGGTTTTAACCATGACAACCATTAGTAGTCTTCACTGTCCTGGTAAGACTGAGGTGTTAATACCCTTTCCCTGACATTCTCTAAAATAATTTCCTCGTCTTTTACTACCTAGATACAAAATCTGAGTCATTTGGTGTGATTCATAGAAACAGAGTGGTTTGGGTTGGAAGGGACCTTAAGGATCATCTCTTTACAATCCTCTGTGTCATGATCAGGAATGCTATCCACTAGACCAGTTTACTCAGAGCCCCATCCAACCTGGTTTTGAACACTTCAGGGCTAGAGCATTCACAGCTGCTCCGGGCAACCTGTCCCAGTGCCTCGCAACTCTCACAGTAAAGAATTTCTTCCTAACATCTGATATAATTCCCTCTGCTTTTCATTCCCCTTGTTCTATCACTATCTGTCTGTGTAAGGAGGTTAATCTCCTTCCCTTACAAGCTGTGTTTAAGTAATGAATTGAGCTGCACCTCCTCTTGGCTATATGATTGGCCATTTGCTCTCCTCTAGAGTTTGTCAACTTAGCTCTCATCATCCATCTTTTGAAAAACATGCCAAACATTCCAGGAAACACAACACACTGAGTGGCAGAGCTAAAGAATAGACCTATAGATGCATGCTCTGGCAAAATGTCAATTCAGGACAAAGTACCAGTCCCCAGAAGCCTCTCTGCCTTCAGTTTTCAAAGCAAAAGTTCTTGCCAGATGTAACAGCCTCTTACGCAAACAGCAATGCTGTTGTGAAAAAATGTTCTTTGGACACTTTTTGTATACCCGTGAGCTCACCTGTGTTGTTTTTGGGATGCCATTGGTTTCAGAAATCTTCTAAAGGGTACTCATTTAGGGTAGGTGGATGTACTGTGGTCAGAGGGCCATGTATGACAGTACAATGTCTTCATTCATCTTCTTTTGGGGTACTGAAGTCTGGCAAACAGAAGAAGAGGGCAGTAGCAGTGCTTAGTGCAGACAGTTCTGCTAGGGTGGCAATATTGCTGGTCTCTGTTCCAAAGGCTGCTGACAGCTCCTCTGGTATGTGCTCCTGGTGAAGCTTCTATACAGAAGGTGAAGCTCCTGGTGAAGCTGCTCGATACAGAACAGGGCCATGGTGTTTTCATGTTTGGCTGTTATTTTAGCTGCCTGTCAAAACCCTTTGAAAGAGTCCTTGCAAGAAATTGGATAAATGGGCTTTTTATCTTAGGTAGGTGCAGTATGACATCATGAGATAAAGCTATTAGTGTGGCCTCAGTCACTCTCCTTGCTGCACTTAAAAGGCTTGCCTCAGATCATGAGAACTTCAAAATGTCATAGGAATTCTGCTGCCTGGGAAGTTAGAGGAAAGCTAAACAAAGTCACTGTCTATTGTAGAGTTGTGTATGGAAAAAAGTGGATTTTTTGTATAAAGCAAGAGGCTTTGTAATTAAAAATGCTCTTGTGGATTTGCTGCTGCTTAAAGCAATATTGCATGAAACACGTGCTGCCAATTCATAGTTTGTTGTTGTTTCTAAACAGACATATTCTACTTCAGACTTGACTTAAATTTTGCTACCTCATTGGGCTTTTTGAGTAATAATGAACACAGCTGAAGTACAGTTACAGTGTTGGCAGAACCACTGGACATTTTGTGGGAGAATTCTTGCAAGAGTATTTCAACAGCATGCTAAAATATCTCTTATGAAATGTGAGTAAACCTCATCCATATGAACAGCTTATGCTTTAATATTTTGTAGAGGTGGTGTTACTTGTTAATCTTTTTCATAGCACTCTGAATTGCTTTATTTGGAAAGCCAGTCCAACATGGTCAGGGACTTGGGACATTGCTATTCAAAACTTAACAACACAGGGTTGAGTGGCTTGATGTTGCCGATGCTCCACTGAGTAGCCTAACAGGAGTACTTTTATGCCCTCATTCTGCATAAGAATTTGCAGAATGGGGGCTTATATCTGCCCCACAGCATACCTCAGCATTCAGACTATGATTGAAATTTTGTGAATGCCTCCACTCCCTTTAAATCCTGAAGAGAAAGTGTGCCAGTAAAAGTTATTTCTACCTTCTAGGCATGAATGCTGTAGCCAAGTCACTGTCCATCATGGAGGAAATGTTCAGGGCTTGTTTATTTCTTTTTTGTTTGTTTTAACAATAAGTGAACACATAACATTCTTTATTATTCTCAGTATTATTATAATTTTATTTTTACAGTCCTCTCAAGCTGTCCTCACTGTTCATTTTCCAATCATTCACCCTGTTATTAAAAAAAAAATTATCTTTGAATGGTATAAAAATCAACAATACTCCAAAGTTCAATATTCATGGGCCTTTTTGAATAAACTTTCCCTATGACATGAAAAGCTAATGTAATCCTCCTACACTATTCAAGAAATTGTCAAGTAAGCACTTAATAAAATATATCAGTAAGTCCTCTTAGTAAAGCCCACAGCCTAAATCCTTCTCAGGGAGTGAGGTTATGCATGGAGTGACCAGATGGTTTGATAGTAGCAGAAACTTAGATTCTTCTAGAAATCTTTATAATGTGTTTTCAATTTTAATTTTAATGACTTTTTATATTTTTCTTTGAATTTTTCTGGTTTGTGGTTCTTTTATTTTTGTTTGACAATATACCAGTGAAAGAAATAGTATTTCCACTTTTAAAATTTTTGCAGGAAAAACATGCATTAATTAATACCATATATCAAAAATAGGTTAATGGGAGACACATTGATTTTTGATTTAAATTCTATGATTGGTTTACAATGCATGCTACAAAACAAAACTACAGAAATATTTTCAAAGTATAAAGGGTCTGGAGTTTGTATAAGCAGTTACTAAATTGATGTCTAGGGTTCTTTTTTTGCCATTTTTTGTCTCTTATGAAAGAGTTTATAGTGCCAATAAAGCATGTTTTAGTGTGCTTAGTAATATGCTTTTTACTATGCAAAGGTGTTTTTTAGGATTTCTTGGTGTTCTTTTTAAATGAAGCTAAGCTGTAGAACTGTAACAGTCAGGGACACGGATTCTGTCTCAGGGGTAAACCAAATTCCTTTTATTGTAAACGTATTCAAGGTATATAGGGTTATTACAATTAAGAGGCTGGATTATGCTAAATGGGGGATGGATCACGGTACCTAAGAGAATACATTATGTTAACTAGGGGGGAAGCAGGTGCCTAGAGTTAATCCATTATTCATGAACACAAGGGTAGGGGGAACAATACATATGGTCAGGTGGGTTTCCCTGTGGGACAGGGAATACATGAAACTGCAATCCTTGTCAAATGCAAATAGAGTCTTTAGGTGTGTCAGGAGATGGGTCAGTGTCTGCAGATTGGATTAGTTCTTATCTTCTTTGGGAAGCTTCCTGCATTCTTGTATTTTTCAGTTTTGTATTCCTACAGTAGAACACCACTGCCTGATGCTGTCTACTATGTGCATTCTTAAAATGTCTGCTTCACCGCAAAATGATACTGGTGTTTGTGTAGCCTTTTCTCAGCATAAGCTCTCATAGTATAGGTATTGATTAACTAACCTTTTTGTACAGAAGGGTGTCACATTGGAAAATTCAATCCTGGAAGGATCAAAGAGCTGCAGCAATGATAAACATTTTGAGTGTCACACATTTGACTCCAAAGGAATATGCAGGACATTCTGCTTTTGAATGTTACAAGTATGCTGTGAAGTGCATCGCAAAAAGAAGTGGCTGTTAAAGTATAATGGTTAGAAATGAACATCATGCTTTTAATTTACCTTCTTTTCTTCAGTGAAGATGAGAAAGAAATGTAGGGCATGGGCGGGGTGTGGGGGGGGAGGAGGTAGCAGGGATGCATTTGCATGCCTCTTAAAGGAGAAATTTCGGAATATGAGTGTGATGAGGCAGAACAGAGCCACAGACACAACAAGACTGGATGTTCAGCTGTGACCTCCCTGAGTCTGCCCCTTGCACCATTGAGCCTGTGTTTCAATATGCCCATGTAGCTTGTTGCTTTTCTCTGCCTTCTTACGCCTCTTGTATACTGCTTTAGCTTCTGCCACTTTCTAAAGCTGCTAATGAAATCTCTGCACTTTGTTCTTGAAAACAAAAAATTAGAAATAAAGAATTTCAGCATCATCTGCTTTCTTTTCATCTTTCATATAAACACATGCAATTGTATCTGAAAAAACTAATGGTGGGAAAGTATGAGAGAGAACTGCTGGTGCATGACCAGATTGCTAGTCATGGCTGGTCACAGGGTGTTGCTGTAGTGGGTTGACCCTGACTGGGTGCCAGGCATGCACCAAAGCCACTCTGTCCCTTCTGCAAGTGAACAGGAGAAAAGAAATATAGTGGAAAGTTCATGAGTTGAGATAAGGATTGGGAGAGATCACTCACCAAATATCATCACGGGCAAAACAGACTTGAATTGGAGATGTTAATAGAATTTGTTACTAACAAAATCGTAGCAGAATAGTGAAAAGTAAAAACAGATCTTAAAAACACCTTCCCCCCACCCCTCCTTCCTTCTTAGCCCTACCTCCTCTCCCCCAGCAACAGAGGGAGACAGGGCTGGGGGTTACAGTCAGTTCATCACAAGTCGTTTCTGCTGCTTCTCAGGGAGATGAGTCTTTCCCCTGCTCCAGCATGGGATTCCTCCCATGGGAGGCAGTTCTCCATGAACTGCTGCAATGTGAGTCCATCCCGTGGGTAGGAGTTCTCCACAAACTGCCACAACAGGGCTCGCTCTTCCATGGGGTGCAGTTCTTCAGGCACAGCCTGCTCCAGCATGGAACCCCCACAGGGCCACAAGTCCTATCAGGAAGACCTGCTCCAGGATGGGCTCCTCTCTCCAGAGGTCTGCAAGTCCCTGCCAGGCCCCTGCTGCAGCATGGACCTCCCACAGAATCACAGCCTTCTTTGGGCATCTACCTGCTCTGGCATGTGTTTCTCTATGGGCTGCAGGTGGATCTCTGCATCCCCGTGGTCCTCAATAGGCTGCAGGGGCACAGCTGCTCCACTATGGTCTGCACCACAGATTGCAGGGAACCTCAGCTCCAGCACCAGGAGTAACTCTTCCCCCTCCTGCTCCACTGACCTGGTAGTCTGCAGAGTTGTTCCTCTCACATACTCTCACTCCACTGTTCTCTTATGTGCTGCCCTTAGGTCTGCACATAGCTTCTTTCCTTCTTAAATATGTTATCACAGAGATGTTACCCTCGTATCTGATTGGCCCAGGCTTGGACAGCGACAGATCCATCCTGGAGCTGGTTGGCATTGGCTCTGCCAGACATGGGGGATGCTTCTGGCAGCTTCTCAGAGAAGCCAGCCCTAAAGCTCCTCCACTACTAAAACCTGGTCATGCAAACCCAATACAGCTGGTCACCAGGAATTTGAGAATCAGGGCCAGAAGGAAGGAATTCCTTTCAACTGCAAAGAATGGCAATAGTAGAGAAGGTCTCCTATGGAAGTTGTGCCATGATTCGTGAAGATTTATGCTGAGAATACTGAAGAGATATTATTATAGAGGAAAAAAAATTATTTATAGAACTTTCTTGGTGTTTATTTGTATTGTGTCAGTAGTCCAAATTATATTAAGATTAAAAGCAGCCGAACTGACCTAACGAAGTCATGAGATGAGAAAAATGTTTTGGAGAACAATGGGATATTCTAAAAATATCAATTCAATATTTCAATATTTACAAATGTCCTTATATTCTCTTTCTGTGTCCATCTTCAACACTTCAATCTGCCTTAGAGGTAACATTTAATTTTATAATCTGTTCTCTAAATACCTTGGTTGAACTTTTCTGTAACAGGACTCCTTGACATATATTTTGTTAGGTGGTCTTGTCCTGTAGCACTCTTCTGAAACATTTAGTTATGTAACTTGTCTAAATATCTTGAGTGAGCCTTTCTGTAATAAGACTCCCTGGCATATTTGTTGTTAGGCATTGTTGCCCTCCTGAAATATTTAACATCAGTGAGGTATTCATTCTTACTAGCAGTTCCTTGAAATAAATCTCTTGATGGTGTAGTTGTAGCTATTTGTTTTGCCATATGGGACATTAAATTCAGTTCTGTGTATAATTCAATTTAACATCACCTATAACAACCTAACATAGTGGAAGATTGAAATGGATACATTTCCACTACTTGTCTCAGTTCTTGGCCAGAATAAAACTCTAGGAAGAATTAAAAAAAAAAACAAAACAAAAAAACCAGGTGATTCAAAGTCCTTCATCTTATATGCATTATTGATTAAACTGAAATATATTTATAAAGAAAGAAGAACAGGATGTGTTTTCAATTACTTGCTATTAGAAATGCTAAGAAAATTTCTTCGGTTCAATTTTCCGTGTGTTAGAGATGCTGCAGTGAAAATGATCTAAGAAATAAACTCTGTAGGGAAAAAAAGCAATGGATTTTATTAGATTACCAGGGTTGGTTTTTTTTTTCTTTGGAGAAACAGTTTCCTGATGAGATGAAACAATTCTACATTTGAAGACTTTTGATCTCATTTTCCTGAAACAGTCTACTTTGGAGTGAAGAAGATAGCACCTTTCCCTATATGCCTTCTTAATTTTTCATTAGTCATGTTCTTTTCATTTGGCAATGTATTTTGATCTATAGCTAATAGACATACAATTAATTTAGAGATAATTATTGATAACATTCAGAATTCATGCATCTAGTCAACTGATTTTTTAGCAAAAGACAAAATGACAGTGTTCCAGGGGTGGTTGGATAAGAGTAATGCAGACTGTCAATCTGCATTGATTGTCATTCAGTCTAACAATAGCTCATGTTGAAAATAAACATTAAAAATAAATATGAACACTTAGCTACTTATACATACCTGATTTCAACAAACAAGTGAACAGAAGATTGGTTGCAGGAACAAAAGTCTAAAGCATTTATTTGTTTGATTTACAGTAATTCTGATTAAAAGCCTCTGTCTGAAGGGTCATTTCAATTTGTTACTGAGGAATGAGTGATGAATATAGCAATTTTAAGCCCAGTTTAGTACTGAAATATTGTTTAATAGATGTAGACATAACTTGTACAGAAACATTTGCAAAGCCAAAGAGAGTGACTTAATATTTGAGATACATTTGATCCACTAGATGCTCGTCATTTAATGAAGAATAGTGTCCCTGGTGAATATTCAGTTTTGTTGCTCAGTGGCCATTTCTCAGCTAGGCAGTCAGCTTGTCTCATGCAGTATTAGTCATGGGAATTTACTGAGGGTATATAACACTGCTGTAGCATTGACAGTGATGCTTCTTAATTTCTATGTTCAGAGAGAAAATACCACTACATTAGAGCTGTTAGTAAATAAGGATAATAGATTCACATCCAATTGTGCATTTAAAACTGAAAACATCTGACAAGCTATATTTAGCATATCATAATCTGAAAAAATAAAGGTAAAAGATAGTGTTGTAATCCCAAATCCAACATCCTCTTCTGTTCATAAATAAAAGATGTCAGAACAATAATTTCAATGAATATTGAAATCAAATGCAATTGTGGATAGCAAATGGCTTATCCTCTGAAAAATTATATGCAAAGCTCATTATTTCTAGATTCAAAATTTGAAGTGTTTTCCTCTGCAGGGATTTCAGCTTCCTCTCTCCAGATCAGGATGTGTTTCTTGTAGATGTCTGTGGTACCAGTGTGGAGAAGCAAACTAAGAAAATTTCCCTGAGATTATGGTATTCTTACAGGTACACATATGATATCAAAATGTATTTTAACTCTTCAAAGTATCACTGATAAAATTCCTTAGGAAATTATAATAGAAGCTTTTGTTTATCCTAGGTAAATCTTGCATAACCCCCAATGTATTGTGCATGTTACATACCATGGAAATGGCATGGAGTATATTCTGATGTCTAGTTCCAAGCTATCTCCACAAAAAGAAGAGTAGGGCACCCCCAGGCATTTACGTTAAGAACTGAGCAAAACAGAGAGGTGGAAAGAGGCTTAGAAAAGGCAATAAAATCAGATGGTATAGATAAGGATTCATTATGGATGGATGAATGTTCTAAATAATTTCACCCATGGACAGATTTCAATGCTATCTGAGACTAAAGTTCGTAGTTTTCCCTCTAAATAAAAAATGTGGAAGAGCACTTACTTCTAGCTCCAGCAGATGAAATCACTGCAGATAGGCTGAAATTTCATTCCTTGTAGTGATTTTTTTTTCTTTCTAAGCTAGTATGTGTATTTAGTTTTAAAGGTTGCTTTCCCCTGCAGAAAAAAACTCCTGTATTGTTAGTCTTCATGCTTTAAAAATGAATGCATCAGGTTTTATTTATAGCAGGGCATTGGGGGACTTTTTATTTTATTCCTATTAGAATTTCTTTAGTGTATGCTGTCACCATAAAAGTACATAGACCTGTGTTTCAATCAAATGTGGGACATGGTACCACATAGTAACATTACGACTTCATGAAAAGATCAGAAGGAAGAAATTAATTCTCCTTTTTAATGGAATGGTGAGAGACCTTATAGAAGCTGTACAAAATGTACCATTCTCCTTTTGCACCAAAATCTGTTAAAATTGTAAACCACTTGTTACAACATGAGTGTAATTTTTTCTAAATGTCTATACAATTTTATTTTGTCAAGTACGAAATATGAACCATTCAAATATTTTTCCTCCACATAAGGAGGAATCATTTTTTCCTGTGTAGCTGAAATGTTCAAACAACAGTTTTCCATGAAGCTTGGGGGGGGGGGGGGGGGGAAAAAAAAAAAAAAAAAAAAAAAAAAAAAAAAAAAAACAAAAAACAAAAA
>JAWWEE010000085.1:4831129-4846229 GCA_035221455.1 Xenops minutus
TGCCTGTGATTTGAAAATCTTATTAATAAGAATTCATAAGAATTAGTAGAATTAGTAAAGTTATACAAATCATGGGACTCAAATATCAGAGTGCTTTAAAAATAACAAATATTCTGTACCTGTTGGATGTTACAGAACAGTCTATAATGAGGACATTAACCTGACAAAGATTTGCTAATTGAGCCAAGAAAGCTTCTCCAGAAAATTTTTCAGGAGCTTTATATTGCTAGTGAAATCTGTCCATTTAGTATTGGTATGAGTGGCTAGATTTTCATAGTGATAGAGAGGCCATGAGCACAGTGCAGTGTTAGACAATGCATGCTTAAAGGCTTTTGCAGAGACCACCTGCATAACTGAGTGATACTTTAAAGAAAAATATTCCTCCTTCATTTTCATTTTCTTTGTTTTGCTGTTCCTGTGGACTCTGCTATGGTTCCATACCAACAGTTATGAGTATTTGCTTTGGAGAAGTGAAAAAAAATGAGTAACTGGTCTCCTTAAATAAACTAGTAGTTAGTCTGTCATGACTAGTACTACAGTTGTACTCTACGTAACAACAAATCCCAACCAATCAACCAACCAACTGACCAACCAAACAAGCAAAGAAAAAAGATAGATTCTTCTGCAGTGCAGTTTTTTATATTCCAGTTACAGTCTCCTGTCTGGTTGAAAAGATTTGAGGCAATGTAAAAGTAAAAATGAAGAATTAATTTCTTTTTTTCTAATTCCTGTAGTTTCTTTTGAGCAAGAAACTAAACTATACATCTGAGCAGGAAAAGGGTCCCAATCCTATAACAACAATAAAAGGTATTAAAAAACAAACCAAAAAATCCTCCCTCGGAAGCGGTTAGGAAAATGCAAGCTGAGACTACAGGTTATTTGATACAATTGATGCTTTTTCTACTGTTGCCCTCATCTGGCACTTTTTGAGTCACTCATCTGTTTTGTCTGAGTAGAAATCTAGATTACTGTCTCTGGAGGGCATTACCTACTTTTCCTACAGCTTTGATTAGTGACCAGTCTAAAAGCCCCCAAACTTTGGTTTTTGCCCAGTGTGCCACTGTATGCAAATGCATAGTAATTGCAACAGTCAATATGGAAAACACCTGTATCACACCATCCAGAGTTTGTTGCTGTCCAGATGTGTTAATAATTGTCCCAGTGAAAATGTAGGTATAAAACTGCAGGTCTTTGTAAGTCCAGGATATAAGAACATACATAGACTTGGGATATGACTTTAAAAATAAATCAACACAAAACCCACGAAGTGCTGAAAAGAAATGTGATTAAAGTAATCAGTTTGAAAGTGTATTTTAAAGTAGACCTCTGGAGTAATTTGTGCGTATTTGAGAAGGTAAGTGTGGTTTTGAATACTTCTTGTTGTACAACTTTATTCAGCATTTGGCATTCCCCATTGGTTTAGTTTCACTAAGATCTTAACCTTACAAAATTGATTATGTTATTCTTTAAGAGAAAATTACAAATTGCTCAGGGGATGCAGAGGATCAACAATTGTGTAAGTTGTCTTCCCATTGCCTGGTAGAAGGCATTGCTGCTTAAAATGTGTGTGGAAAAAAATACTTGCAACTCTAGTCAAGCTTTATTGAGTTTGAAATTTCTGTGAAGGATTTCCTAATACAAGTCCAAATATACAGTTAGTTGCTTCATATAACCTGTATAATAATTTTATCTCTTTATCAAGGACTTTTACTGTTATTTTCTAGCACTATGCCCGTTTCTGTTACATTGATTTAACAATCTTCCTGAAGCCTCTTCTGTGGTGCTGCCTGCTGTGTTTCTATCCTCTGGGCCATCAGCCACTGGGGTACTTCTTGGCAAGTGTAAGGGTGCCCCACTGTGGTCTTTTCAGTTTTGGTGACTGAACCATTTACTGGCAGACATCCTTCACCATAAGCACTTGGTGGCCAGATTAGTTCCTCGAACTGATATGAATACTGGTGCACAGCTAACTGAGTAGCTGGGGAAAGTACTCAAGGCAGTGCAGGATTATCTGTCTGCACTGATGCATGTTGAAAATTATAAAAAATATAGTGGAAAGGAATTCTCAGGAAAGCAGACGTCAATAATGAAACACCAAATGTGCTCAACCCATCTGAGCCAAGTGGCTTCAGGAGGTTTAATCATCAGAGATAGTGTCTGCTGTAGGGTAAAGCCTTTGGGAGGAGGGTAAAGCTTGTGGGGATGATGCATGCAGAAAGGCAGTACCTGTGTAAAACATAATTTGGTTATCTTGGGTTTTTTTATAATCCCATAGCAGAAGGCATTAGAGATTTTTGTAATTCATTGCTACTTTCAAAGAATATTAAACTACTTTTCAATTCTAAAGTACTGTGAGCTGAGAAAGATTTTCTCGTTGCATGCTGCATCTGCCTGAATCAAGTGAAGAGAAATGTAGAAGTGCAAGAGAGTTGCTTTGTAGGGTCTTTGCTGAAATGTTCAACAGTCAAGATGAATTGAACAGTCAAGATGAATTGGTCTCTTTCATGAAGCACCATATTTTTCTTCATTTTATTTAGTAAAATCATCAAGACTAAAAAACACTACACCAACATAGTTCCATAAATTTGATATCTGAATGGGAAATTCTAGAGAAAATTCTGTTCCAGGTCAAAACTGATGAAGCATTTACACAATCTTCAAAAGCACAGATAAGAACATAATGGCTAAGATGGAAAGAAACTTTTACCATAAACACAAACCTGAATGTTAGAGCAGCCTTATTCCTGTCATATGCTGCAGAGGTTACTGAACTGACAGCTTGCCTATACTTGGAAGTCTATTTAAACCAAGATAGATTGCAATTTAAAATACAGTATTTGTAGCTAAGTAACAATGAGCCATGGACATTTCTTGTCTCAAATATAAGGGTTATATGCCTATGTGTTTTAATCCCTCTCAAAGATAAACTCTTAAAGGCTTCAGCCTGCAATTAGAGAGGAATGTCTGGTGCAATACACTATTCAAAGATACATCTTCAAATACCTAAGGGTAGGCAGATTTATAAGTACCTGGAGAACGGCTGAACGTGAAGTGGTGCAAATTATAAGGACTTCCTTCCAGTAGCTGCAGAAATGAAACTAGAAATAATGGTGAAGGCTTCTTATGACCTATCTGCTCAAACATATTTTCTGTGTCCATAGTCTGACTTTGAGATTTCTTCATTCATGTATTTTGGAACTGGCAACAGTCAACCACGGTCTCTAGAAAAGTACTTCGACAAGGGTGCATTGGGAGTGTCTGCACTGCCCAATTCACCTGTTTTCTCACAACTCCTCTTCCCCTGCTTCTCTGCAGGGCTGTGTGCTGTGGTACCCCAGAGATTTCTTGTGGCAGCCCAGCTAGGTGCTTTCCCAGGTAAAAGCCAGATGCAGACCAGGTAAACATGATCTTAAAGTAGTAGGTATATAAAACAATCAGATTAGATATTCATCACATGCTTATAAAACTTGGGATAAAAGAAAGAATACCCTTTATTCTCACTTTTCAGTCAGTTGCTAAGATGTAATTTATAACTACATACAAAACTGTTTAAATATGTGTTTGAAATGGTCTACAGAATCATTTTCATCTATGAAAAACTATTTAATTAACATTTAGTGAGTATATATACATTACATTAGTATGTGTGTTTGTGTCCAGAGAAGCAGAATTATGAGCACATGGCAGAAGACCTGTGAAATATATACATCACATTAGTATGTGTGTCTGTGTCCAGAGAAGCAGAATTATGGGCACGTGGCAGAATATCTGTGAAATACCTTAGCAAAGATAACAGCAGAAAAACTACATCAGGCATGCAGTGACTAGAAAAGATGTGGGAGCAGTGGATTGATTTTATAATGTAATTACCAGTTGAGTTCAGCTTCAATAACATTTGGGTCCATTAAGATGTTATGGCAGCCATAAAACTAAGTACAGTTCATCCAAACTTTATAACATATACTTATCTTTCTATTCTCTGATTTTTGCAAGAAATCACATTAAATGAACATAAATAAATTGAAATATGAGTGTGTCGAAAGAAACACTATTGCTGTTATAAATCTAGCCTTCTATTCATTGATGTACTCTTTGATATTGCTTAGCTTACAGATCCACAAAGTAACTGAATACTAAGGTGACTGGTGCTTCTTGACTTTTTCTGTGGAAAGATTTATTAACTCTGACTTTTAAATAAACGAATTACCTCTTTTTCTATTGCTATCCTGCCATTGCCTTTGCAAACCTGCCCAAAGTGTGTTATAAAGAACTAATGCCTCTGCACCATTGTGTTTACGTAGTAGTGCCATGATGAACACTGCAAGCAGAGGGGTGCAAGGGTAGCTCCATTTTTTCTGGTATCTATTATCCCACTGGGCAGTGCAAGCCCTTGGGAAAAGAAGGAAATGTTCTTCAAGAACAAGGAAACCTTGCAATGCAGCACTCTAGCTACAGACAACACCAAGCTGAGTGGTGTGGTTGACACACCTGAAGGACAATATGCTGTCCAGAGGGACTGGGACAAGAACTTTGAGAAGTGGGCCCAGGGGAAGCCCATGAGGTTTAATAAGTCCAAGTTCAAGGTCCTGTGACTGAGCTGGGGCAAGCCCCGGTATCAATACAATCTAGAGGATGAATGGAGTGAGAGCAGCCATGTTCAGAAGGACTTGGAGTCACCGGTGGATGAGAGCCTGGATGTGAGCTGGCAATTTGTGCTTGCAGCCCAGAAAGACAACCATGTCCCAGGCTGCATCAAAAGCAGTGTGGCCAGCAGGGAAAGGGAAGTGATTCTGCCCATCTGCTTCGCTCTGTTGAGACCCCACCTGGAGTGCTGCATCCAGCTCTGGGATCCTCAGCACAGAGAAGAGCCACAAAAATGATTAGAGGGCTGGATCACCTTTCCTGTGAGGAAAGGCAGAAGGAGTTGGGGCTGTACAGCGTGGAGAAGAGAAGGCTTCAGGGAGTCTGTCTAGTGGCCTCCCAGTACCTGAAGCAAGCCTATAAGAAAGACAGATGTTTTATCAGAGCCTACTGTGATGGGACAATGGGCAATGGTTTTAAACTGAAGGAGGTTGATTTATGTAAGACATAAGGAAGAAATTTTTTACAATTAGGGTGGTAAAATACTGGCATAGCTCACCCAGAGAGGTGTTGGATGCCTCATCCCTGGAAACATTCAAGGTCAGAGAGGACAGGGCTCTGAGCACCCTGATCCACTTGAAAATGTCCTTGCTTATTGCAGGGTTGTGGCATTAGATGACCTTTAAACATCCTTTCCAATGCAAACTGTTCTATGATTTTATGATTCTGTTCTAGGATGTACATGGGATAAAGAGGTGTGAAATAATGGGAAAACTTCACACAGAAGAGGTTGTTTTTCTACCATGCTGACTAATACATTTCCCTAGTTTCCTGGTCCAGCCCTTCCTGCATTCTTTTTTCATAAAGGAATTGTTACTTGGACAGAAGTGGTTGGGTTTGCTTATAATACCTTTTTGTTTAATGTTTGCTCTCAGGATGAAAATTGCTGATGTGCTGAGAGAGTGGTCTGGATGTTAACAGGTTTCTCAGCAACTTTCTATTCTGTATCATTCAGAGAGGTGTCAAATGTTATCATATCAGAGGTTTCTCACTGTAGAATCATTATCACATTAGATTGCAGGAATCAAAAAAGAGATGGTCAAAAAATGCTTTCCATTAAAAATAGGTTTTAGCAGAATGAAAATCTCTCTGTATTGAAGGAAGCAATAGAATTTGTCTTCTATTTCCTATGCTTTTTTGTGTTATCAAAAGTACTCCTTCACAAGAGACAAAAGAACTAGATGTGAATAGTGATGGTGCAGTGATCATGCTTTCAGGACAAAGTTTAAGTATGAAAACGGTAGTTCTGCCTTTTAAATTTAGCAAAGAAGGAACCTAAATTCTAGTGGAATTGCTATATCTTTGCATCTCCTAATAAGCCTCAGATTGTAGAAGAGCTGAGCTGAACACTTGCTTTTTCCAACAGAAATAGAATAAGAGATTCAAACTCTGACTGTCACTGAAGTAGTAAAAAACCCTCCAAACCACAAAACCCCCCAACATAACCCTAATTTTCTGTATATTTTTTAACCATTGTTGTCAGAATCTCTGAAAAAAAGCTTTTCAGAATTTGCTTCTTTACGTCCCAACCCTTCACCATTTGTTCTTGCAAAAAATTGGTGGGAGCTGCTGGTAATACAAAGATTGCTTCCTCAGATTTACACTCAATAGCCTCAAAATCACTGTTTTGCTTAGAGGTGAGAAGCATCATTAAATATAAAAGGAAAAGGGTTTAAATAATCTACCCCAAGGCACACAAGGACTTTGTGGTGAAAGTGAAGCTTCTATGTCATGATAATGTCCTGTCCATCAGTTTCCTTGCTATCACTGGCAGAAGTTCATATTCTTGCACTGACTTCCTGCAAATACACATGACTAGGCAAGGCAAAAGGCCATGGAAAACAGGCCTGTGATAAAAGGTTGGTGTGTATTAAACACTGCAGCACATAACAACTTTCATCCCTAAGGTACTGTTTGCAGAAGAAGGCAATGATAGAGCTCATCTCAAAGAGAAAGTTCTGGAAACTAGAAGATACATTGGGCTCACTATGTTTAGTTTATTAAAGCTATCTGTTATGTTTCTTCATTGTCTTCAGCTCTCTATAATCTTCAGAGAGTTATTACTCTACTCATTGAAAAGAAAAGCACCATGCTATGATTCCTCTGTCTTTGTTGTCCCTAGCACACAGGCCAAACATTTTGTTTTATGACAGATGCCTAATGCAAAATGGATGTGAAAAGGTCAAGATAATGCTGACGCCAGTACCTTTCCAAGAAACTCTTTCCTGATCTTAAATGGTAAAAAAAGTTATCAGCATGACTTGAAAGAGTGTGAGATAGGGGAAAGCCACGGTCTTGTGAGCCTTATGACTTCTTGTTTCTGGTTTGTTTGAGTCTTTTGCTTTTTTTTAACTATGAACCCCAAAAGCTTAATCACTGGATATGATTACCTTTATAATTGAACAAAGTTATTATGCTGTATATTTTTTAAGGTGTATGCTATTTTAAGTCAGGCTTATTTTTTTCCTTCCTATTTAATTTTGCCTCATTTATAGAGCCTTGGAAAAACAGTTTCAGGTATTTATACTTACTTGCTCAAGTTCCATTTCACTATCAACAGCAAGATTTTTTTCCTCCTTTCATGAAACATTCAGAGCTCAAACAAGAGGCATTTAAATGTGCATAATTTAATCTAGCTGCTCAGCCATATCTAGAAATTCATCTGCACAAATTTTTCCACAAAGTAATCTCTCCTGGTGTCCTACCCATTCTGTTCCACAAACAACTTGTGGTCTAGTCTCTGCACCTTTGAAGTTCTATAATTTTGCCATGTACAGTGGCATGGAACAAATGAGACCTTTTCTGGTGCATAATCAGTCTTGCACTGTGTTCTGGGACATTATATTTTGGGCGGAAGAATTTTTAATCCAACACTGAAGTTGATTAAGAATATTTATGCAATTCATGAGAGGGTACAGTGAAGAGGAGCTGACTGGTATGTGTAAGGTCCAAAGAAACAGCAGACTTCATCTCTTTGCCCTCATTTGGAGAAATCTTCAGCTTTTGATGATGAATGTAGACATGATAGTAAGAATCAATCGTAGAGAAGAAAAATATGTGTATTAGGGGGGTTAAAAAGAAATGTGAAAATGGCAGATCAGTGAAACTAGCCAAGTAAATTGAATGTGTATTTTCTAACCTGAGTTATGAGGGATTTAAGCTTCACTGAGAAGCTGCTGTTTTCATCCATAATCTGAATAAAAACTGGCCATTACTGGCAAAATAAAAAATCATTGTTGCTTCATAGAATGTTTCTTTTACACTTCCTAACTCTTCCTTCATATACTCTTCATGTCCTACAAAAAATGGTGGGAAAAAGGTACTTTTTCTTTAGCTGGAGAGCTGCCATTAAGCATATCTTCATTATCTGGGAAGGCCATTTACTGCCCCTACTGGAAATATGTTTTGCTATACTTGAATTGCCCCAGCAATATTACTTCATGTTGTTTGCATGTTTTTGAAAGAATTATTTAGTGCACATATTTAATATTAAAATGAGCTGAATTCTGACTTGGTTAGGGGTCTCTTATGTTGCTTTTTCTTCTCCCCCACCCCAGGTTGTACATGTTATCACTCATGCTCTTATAGTACAGCTTCTAACTACTGCCACTTGCAGCTAGTGCACCGATACTATGCCAGATCAATGAAATACTTTCTAGGTCATTGTATCAGTAAATCGAGTGAAATTATGTTCCCTCTATTAGTCTCTGTTGTCTGAGCGTTGGCCCCTCCTCCGCTCATGCCTCGCAATGCTTTGAGAAAGAACGTGCAGGTACCCCTCCCTTGTTTTATTTAATTCACTCCCTTCTGCCCTGCTTTTGGCCCAAGGAAGCGCATGAGCGAGGCGTGTGGCTCAGCTGTGAGCCTAGCTAACCTTGCTTCTCCCGGATGCGGGCAGGGAGGAACGCGGGAGCGGCCGATCGCGCTGCATCCCGGTTTTTCTGCGGGCTACCCCTCTCCGCTCACCAGGGCAGCCCGCCCCGAACCGCGGGCGGATCGTCTCCATCCTTCCAGCCGCATTTGGTATGCGTGAACACCGCCGTCCCCGCGCAGGAGGCTGCTGCTGGAGGAAGGAGGCTCGCGTCTGCCGCTGGCCCCCCGCGCCCAGCCCAGCCCAGCCCAGCCCAGCCCAGCTCAGCTCAGCCCAGCCCAGCCCAGCCCAGCCCGGCTCAGCATAGCACAGCCAAGCCCAGTCCCTGCTCTGCGGCATCGCGGGCCCGGGCGGGACGTGCCCACCGTGGGATGCCCGCGCCCCGGAGGGCGGATTCCGCGGTAGACACTGTCAGGTTTGCGACTGATTTCCCGGTGGGATTCGTGGACAGTCATGAATCAGACCGATGCTCCCCGGCCACTCAACTGGACCATCCGGAAGCTGTGCCATGCCGCCTTTCTCCCCTCAGTCAGGCTCCTTAAGGTATGGTGAGAGGCCACTTTTCGTTCGGGATCCGGTGTCTGCCACTAAGCACCTGTTTGGAGGACTGCAGACGCTGTTACTGAAAAGTTAATTCAGAAATAGTCCCAACTTTACTGTTAATTGCCTTCCCTGCTACCTTTAAAACCCCTTGTGAGCACCTGAAGGCACCAATATTGTGTGTCTCTAACTGTTCAGCATGTTTGTCTCTCGAAAGGGTCTATGAGAGGGGTAAAAAAGAAGTGAGGGATGGTGGATATCTGTGTTTCTATTTGCTTTGTGTAAAAAAATCAAGCCGTGAACTTCTAGGGTTACAGAAGGTGTCTCTTTCTAAGGTGTGTTCCTTTGTGAGCAGCCCAATGCCATCTGTTCTTTGGGTTGTCTAGTCCCTAGGAAATACCTGAAGATCCACTACTACTCAGACCAACTTGTAAGTTGAGCAGTATGTGAGTGCAAAAAAATTGTCTTGCTGAAAGCTGTACTTGGGAATAAGGTCAGTTAAAGACTGGCATTGCGGACAGCATCAGTGAAACTTTCTGATTTTTTGTTTGTTTAAACCAAGTGTTACAGTTTTGATGGTGCTTTTGAAAGTGTTTTTAATTGTGCTTTCCTAGAAAATAATTATTTTCTATTTGGAAAAAATATTTGGGATTATATACCATAGAGGGCTCTTAATCACAGTATGCAAAGTACCACTACTACTGCATGCCCCACTGAAGCCGTTTTAGAAACATTTGTAGCTTGAAAACAAAATACCTTGAAAGAACTTTTTGATGAAACAAAGGTTACATTAAGGTGAAATGTCCTGTTATTGAAACATCATAATTAATTGGATTGTACAGTGAAATTTTAAACAATGTAGTCATCTCCCTGTAGGCTTTATTTTATAAAATGTTAGATTCATTACACTATTTATCTAATTTCATTTTAGGATTTGATAATTTGGCTTTGAAATGAATATGCAGCCAGATAAAATATGGTTATTCTAGCAGTGTATTAGAAGGTAATATTTCATACAACATCTTATTTTGTGTGAGTAGCTTGGAAATTAGGTCACTTGTTACTACTGCAACATGCTTGAACAGTGTAGTATATGACAGTGCACTTGGCAGACATATGTTGTATGTACAGTTACTGTATATGTGATACACAATTGACCATACTGTGTATCATAACAGGTATTTGTCACATCCTTACAGGAAGGGGCTACCGTATTAAAATACTTCTGTTTCCAAACCAGATGTATGGCTACTGGGAGGTACATTGGGAGCAATTCCAAAGAACAAAAGAAAGACAAAAGTTAGATTGCTGAAAAATCAAAATATAACTGATAGAGAACAAATCAGAAAGTGGTGTTGTCTTGTAAAGGCTTCCCCCCAGCCCCAGAAGCACACATGCGAATATGCAAACTCTGCAAGTCAGATACATTTAGGAAAACATTTGCTGAGGTGTGAGAACTCAGATGTGGGGAATTTTACTATCATTCTCCATACCAGTGGGTCAGGGGCTGAGGGGGATTGTCTACATTATTTGGTTTTTGGCAGACAAATGTTGCCCCATGTGTATGGTTTCTCTTCACTGCCTGTTTTAAGGATCTACCTTGGGATTATGTATTAAAAAAGCTCACTAAAAATTATTTTCTGAAGCTACAGCTATAACCTGTTAGGGACAGATAGTGTATGGACCCTGCAGAATTATCAAGAGCAGGGAAAATAACCGGAGATAAGCAACCTCTGCACAGAGGGAAGTGTGAGGTGTGGGAGAGACCAAGGCAAAGGAGGTGGGACTCTGCCTCCTTCCTCAGCTCACGAACAGAGCTGCTTGATTGGAGAGGGAAATGCATACATCAGCATCTTCAAGACGCCCGGAGAGCTTAAAACTGTGCTTCTTGTCTTTGTCTTTTGTTATTTACTGTTTAAAGCAAGTGATTGACATAAGAGTAGGTCCCCATTGTCTTAATTCCAACAGCCAACCTGGAGAAATTCTCCCATCATCAAGGAAAGACTGTAATAACAGCAGCATTAAATTACCAGAGGAGCAGTATAAATATTTTCCCATTTTCCCTCAGGGAAACTGAAAATTGTTTTGTATATGAAGTATTCTTTTCTCTTTTGTATGAAGTATTCTTTTCACTTTTTTATCTTTCTCAAAAAAAAAAAATAAAGAAGAAACCTTTTTTTTTTTCTTTATCTAAATGAAAGGTGCTCCGTAAATTCAAAAACATTGGAAAGGCAAGTGCAATAATCTAAGCTCATTTTTTTAATTGCCAAATTTCCAACTGAATTAATTGGTCTTAAGGGCTAATACAATAATATTTCTAAGTAGGCATTCACTACTCTTTTCTATACAGCTTTTCACAGAATGCCCTCAGAAAAAGAATTAACTTTGCCAAACCTGATATGTTATGGCATATTTTTATTATTATATGCTTTACCTGTCATTGCCAAACTTTATTTCAATGTGCATTGTAAATTTATTAAGAGCAAGAAAATATAAAATAACATTTTGTCTTTCTCATTTCTATATTTTAGTCTACCAGAACAAAAGAACTAAATGACACCATTAAGTTCAAGGATATACCTTTTCCTGAACTTCTAAGAATGAGGGATAACAGAGAATTCCTAGGTTACACACAAAAAAAAAAATCACTGTGGCATTACCTGGACCTTTGTAATAAAAAGCATGAACTCTTCAATTAATTAGGTGTCTTCTCAATGAAATGTTTTAAGTTCTTATCCTATGGATACAATTTTAAATGTAGCATCAGTGCTTTCATAGTGATGAATCTAAATAAACTCTGGAATCGAGGACTTGCATAGAGCCAAGGCTCTTGGTGTTATTAACAAATCTATCAGATTGTCTTGAAATTACTGGTTTTAAATACATACTAAAAGGAGTTATTGAGAAGGTAGGCTATGCTCTTGTTCTCTCCTGTGGAAATGGTGTGCAGTGCTCTGTTGCCTGAACTGACATTTGATAGAGCTCTGGACACAGTAGTCTCATTTAATTTAGCTTAAATTACGTAGGTGCTGTCCAGTTTTGCTACCTGTGGTTTTCTTCCCAGCACATGTTCCTTTTTTAACCCACTTCACTAATACCCTCATGTTTAGGTGTGGTTTTATAATCCTGTTTTCTGTTTTTCATTTTCTGACAGGCACACACAGTACTAGGAGCTGTATTTGAAGTACAGATTGAAACAAATTATTGGAGAAGATTTTTACCATATGTGTCATCAGCTCATCCTTCACTGGTCTCATTTTTTTCCCCTAATAAGTATTTCCTGCAGCACATTCCATGCTGATACTTTTTGTAGTTGTTTCAATATGCTTAAATACATGCTAGCACACCGTCTAATGCCTTCCTATCTGAATAAGGATTAAGACATGCCTTGAGCATATATGAAGAGAGAGTGGCTTTGTGCAGAACCATGGTTCTTCTGAGATGATCAGGTTAGTTTTAGAAAAAACAGACATTTTAGAGCACTGTTGTGAGCTCTTAAAGATGAGTGAATGGCAGCATACTGAAGATTTCACTCAGAGAACCCTGTGCTCTAGAAGAGACTGTAGATGTTGCACTTCTGCTTGAAACTAAACAGAGAAAATGTATACCATGCAATCAAGAAATGAGCAATACGCCAAGATAAATAAATAAACAAATAAATAAACTGAGAGTAGACAGAGGACTGAAAAATAACAGATCCGTAATATGCGATAAGCTAAACGCTAGAGACTTATAGATGGACAAGTGCAACAGCCTTTTTGTCTTAATAAGATGATGTAATTTTTTCATAGTGAATTTGACTTGCATGTCAATAAGTAGGCTGGTAGGGCAGGAACTTTGGGAGGAGGAAAGGAAAGAGAGTGAATCAGAAGAAAGAGTGGGGGAAATCTTTTGGCTATTTTTTCCCAGCATACCGCTTAGTAAAAATGCCAACTCAGCTCTACTAAATAAAGAAAAAGAATATTTACCTGACCTGGGCAGTAGCCTCACCTAGTTTCCTGAACTGGTGAAAGCTTAAAGCAATCGGACACTAAATTTCTTATTGATTAAGAAACTAGATTTTCTTTTTGTTAGTTGCTTTTATTTAACTGCCCTACCAAGGATGTATAAAGGAACCCAAGATTAAACTAAAAAGCCAAAAAATAACTCATTAGAATGAGACACAATGTCTTTTAATATGAAATTCTGACTGGGCTGATGTATCTGGATAAAAATATTTCTCCTGCTACATCAAGTTTGGTTATATCCATAAAAAAAGGTATCTACAAGAATAAGGACTGGGAAATATGTAGCAGGTTCTACTAAGGTACGTGGTGAAATACCACAGTGTTCAAAGGCTGAAATCTGCTAAAATCGCATTACTATTCAATTACCAAATGCAATTTTATTTCAGGATAATTTGAAAAATTCTGATTTGGTAAATTGAGGGGAAAAAATTGCTTCTCCAGAATGGTGGAAGAAGGAAGTGTGTTTTTTATAATACAGAAAATATTTGTGCTTCTGAACCCTCTACTGTGAGAAAAAGTGGCTATAAGAGAGGAGAAATCTGTGTCTTTTGGATGTAATTTTATTCCTCACATGGATTGCAGAAATTTAAAAAAAAAGTTATTGGACTCATAGAATGCTCCTATATTTCAGGAAGGATATCTTTTGATACATGATTTTTGAAAATACTTTTAAATGTATTTGTGTCCCATAATCATGAGATGGTAATGTTGGATTGTGTTATGGTCTTTAAAAACAGAAGCATAAGCTTTTTATGGTATTTTACTCACTAACAATGAGAAGATGAGCAGAAATCTAAACACAAAGGCTGTCAAAATATGTAGGTTTTTTTGCTCTTAACTAGTCTTCTGATGTCCAGTTGTCAGTGAGGTCTTCTAGCTTCTTACTGCTTAATACGTAAGAATTCTGATTATTTTAGTTAATTTACTATATCCACCTTTCAAACTACAATAAAATGAGTGGATTTACTAGTCTTTATTGAAAAATTGAGATTCTTGGAACAAATTCTAATGCATACGTTTGTCATTACTTAGGTAGTATAATAAATGTTTTTGCAAGAAATATGCACATTACCAACAGTAAAGTTAAGGTAGTAGTCTACTGTGTCTGCCCTCAGGTGCTTACTGACTTAGATTGTAATAATGAATGAGCCATTACTATGCAAGAGGATTTGATGTATTTTGAGAAATAATGACAGTTCAGCCTTTAAGATCAGACTGCCCAACACACAGGCAGAAAATATCATTGTGACAATTTTTTAGAAATTCTCTAGTAGGAAAACTAGTTACACCTGTAGGTATGCTGGGATGCTGTGTATGATGTAAGATATCAATGAGTTTTAAGACTACGTAAAAGTTCTATTAAAAATGAAAATTTTTGATAAACAAACTTCTGTTTTCCTGTTAGAAAGAACATAGTCATACTCGTATTTGTCACATTTGTAACACATGTTGCATGTTTCTGACTCCACAGATTTCCTGAGGGTTATTTTTTGGCCTTAGAAGTCCAAAAGCCACATGTCTAGCAAAGAGAAAGACTCGGGTTTCTGTTGTGTTTTCTGCTCTCTGTGCCGTCAGTTTCACCATTCAAGGATGGCAGGAGAGAGACCTGAGGCTAGGGCATTGCTGTCTTTGCAATTTCCTGTTTTACTATCAAAAAGTTCATTTTATACCCCAAATCAGGGGAACATTGGGTGTTACTGTGTAGCTTCACAGCCCCTTTGCACAGGTGTGCTTACCTTACTACTGCTCGTCTGCTTGGCTGTGCCTCTAATACTTCACATTCCATAACCAAGTAATGGCAGAATGGTGAAGATATTTCACAGCTGAAGTTTAAGAACTGATAATATGCTTTCTGGAGGTTGAATGTTCTCAAAAGCTGCTTATTTCTTGAAGTCATGCTTCTCATCAGCAGTGAGATGAGATTATCCTTTTCATGTGGCAACTGGGCATGCTCATGTGTAAGGAATTTCTGACAGATTATGTCTGTTCATGTCTTGGGGAAGGGGAAGGAGAAGGGAAGGGAAGGGAAGGGAAGGGAAGG
>JAWWEE010000085.1:4846499-4874051 GCA_035221455.1 Xenops minutus
AAGGGAAGGGAAGGGAAGGGAAGGGAAGGGAAGGGAAGGGAAGGGAAAAGGGAAGGAAAAGAAGGGAAGGGAAAGGAAGGGAAGGGAAAGGAAAGGACTGTTGAAGTTGTTAATGATTTTCCCATTTTATAGAAAGAAGTAGTCACTCTGTGTAGTTAATTCTTTGGTGCAGCATACATTTTTTATGCGATCCAAGGTGAATCAGAGCTTGTTAGCTGTTTACTTTATTGATTGAATCTTTTCCATGGATATGACTTGGGTTGATGACCACTGAGTTGGAAGAGTTGTAGCATCAAATTAGTTTTTACAATAAGAAATGTATCCCAATTAAGAAAAAGTGAGAGATAAA
This sequence comes from Xenops minutus, assembly GCA_035221455.1. Taxonomy (NCBI): domain Eukaryota; kingdom Metazoa; phylum Chordata; class Aves; order Passeriformes; family Furnariidae; genus Xenops; species Xenops minutus. The sequence continues at coordinate 4,846,849 of JAWWEE010000085.1, forward strand.
AAGTATAGTGGTGGAAGTCATCATGTTTCCATGCAAAAGCCTACATGTAAAAGGTAGCCACATCAATGCCATTTTGAAGGCAAGAGACTGTGGTCTACTAATGCCATGTAGAGGGAAAAGTGGTTTTGACTTTCAGGTTGGAAAAGGCTGTATGACTGCAAAGTTTCTTCTTTTAAACCAGAGAATTTGGGGGGGTAAAAAAAAGCTTTTTCTTTCTATGTCACTATGACGTGAGTGCTTTTCAACAAATAAGTGATAGAAAAGGTAATAGGAAATTTTCAGTCTTGATGCAGCAGCTACAATACAAAAATACTTGGCTGTTTTAGAATAAGGATCCTGTTTCATTAGAATGAGGATTCCAGTTTCATTAGTGTCTTTACCTTCACCTTAGGAAATAGAGGGAGGTTTTGCTGCCTTTGGTGCTACACGGCCAATGGCCCGCAGTGATAAAGATAGGGTATCACAGAAGTATTCCAGGATTTTCCACTTTTCCTGCATGCAGAAGGTTTTGGCTTATAAATGATCTCTGCTTCTCATGAGAAGATTCCCTTTTCAGATTTGAGTAGTTACAAGAGGTGGCAAGTGGCATAATTTCCCACTGGCCTTTAATTAATAATATATAAAATACTGCATTAAACTTGCTTATCAAAGTGTAAATGCAAGTTTCATAGTTTGTGACTGCATGGGAGATGATTTATGGTAATTTCCAGAGCAATAAAAATAACAAAAGTAGCATTTCTAGTGTATATTAAAGGAATAGAAGAAAAAAATTGACTTGTTCTGAACAAACACTATTATTTTAAAAATAATTGTAAAATGCTAATAAGTATAAAAGTCATACAAGCCAAAGGTCACAGATACAATGCTGCTTAAGGTGTTAGTGGAATCCTGTATTAAAAGCATAAGATTTTAATGTTATTCTGCTATACTCTTCCTTGTGTTTGAGTGGATGCCATGTGAAAAATTCATGGCACAAGACCATAAAGTGAAGCTGAGTGGTTTTATTCCACCTGAATTGCTAAAAAGACTATGCTAGAGTGTAAAAAAGAAATGCCCTGGGCTCTCTGGAAATTTATGTCAAAGCTGGTATCTAAAGCATGAAATACAATCACTTCATTGGAAATATCTTTCATCCTCTAAATAATATGATGACATGAAGCAGTCTGACAAAGTGCTTTTAACAGTGTCAAGGAAGTTACTGAAGAAAATACCAGATTCTTAGAATGTGATTAAAACAATCATCAGGCTGACTTTACATTAATGAGAAGGTGAAGAGTTATTTTTCATTTACCTTTTTCTTCACCTGGCTTGTAAATACAGATAGAAGAGGTAGTAATTTACTGAGCCATCATAACGAAGAATTTAGGGAGGATGCACTGCATTGTTTTGTTTCAGAAAGATGTATTTTTTTTCACTCCATGGTATATTGAATTGGCATGGTGTGTTGCTACTGGGTCTGTTGTAATGAAGTATTACAGCTCAGTTTTACAGTGCATTGGCTGGAGATTCATCTTTGCGTATAGCTAAAAAAAGAGACCAGAACAACAACTGGATGAACTATCTACAGGGTACCCTGAGGACCTTTTAAAATGATTTTGAAATTATATGATTGTATGTAGAGTTTTCTAAGTGTTCTGAATAGCAGAAGGCATTTTCCAAATACATTCTTTTGGGTTCAGTACTTCAAACTACTAGGTGATATCTTATGCAGGACGCCATGTTTGATGAACAGTGTATTTTTCTGATTGCAAATTCTGTGCTGACATATTAAAACTGTGAAGATGTGCACAACATAGCCATAATACTACAGCTTTCCCCCCCCCCTACATTTCTGACCATCTCTCTGCTGGGCCTTTTCCTGAACTGCATCACTCTAAATAGTTTTCAGATATTTGGCTACTTAGCCTGTACTCACAGAAACAATAGTGGTGCCAGGTTATGATGGCAATAATGCTGACAACTAAATTGCTACACTTGCCCAAAATGCTTCTTAAGGCAAGCAGACCAGTAGTTAAAGGTATCCCTTTTGTTTTGGATGCGATGGCTGTAATTTTGTATTGTGTTTGATACAGCTGGTTGCAAAGTGATACTGCTTGGAAGCCATATACTTTTTTATATTATCCATTTATTTATACTAAAATCCAACTTTGTCTTGAAAAAAAAAATATGATGCCAATTTTTTAGGGGTCCTACACTTAAATTTCTTGAGAACAGGATAAATTGAGATACACTGTGAAAAGAGACACACAAAAGTTGCTTACTCTATCCTGCCACTAGCAGGAGTACTTCAATAGGCATAATTCATTTTGGTGTTTGTCTGAGTTCCTAAAGCCATAACCCTATAGGCAGGCTTTTACAGTGACTCTGTCTAGGCCATCAGAAATATTTTTCTGTGGTGTCTGTTTGCATGTAAAATCTATGATTTCTTGTTTCATCCATTATGAGCAAGGGAATAGATATAGCAGCTTTCTCTGCTTAAAAATTCTTGTGCTGTGTCTGGAAGTTGACTGGTTTAATAGATCAGCTCATGATATATGAATCTTGGTCATATTCCAACAAAGATTATTAGATTATTTATTCCACTATATCCTCTACAGAGTTGAGACTGAGATTCCCTTGCTGCCCATTTTTTTCTGTCTTTCTGTAGCTTTCAGATATCTTACTGGAAAGGCCAGCAGTGATGTGAGGGACTCTTGCTCAATCTTCGGTTCTAATCCTAGCTCCATGAACTGAGGAAGGGTTGATAAGGAAACAGGAGGTATTAGAACCCTCTTTTATTTCAGTGTCCTGAAGAGACTGAAGAATGTTTCTGTTGAATTGGCTAAAATGTCTTTCTGATTTATCTGACTTTACAAAATGTGAATTGACTAACAACTATCAGTCTTCAGTGAGAATTTTGGGAGAGTTCACTCCCTTTCTATTTGCACAGCAGAAATATTCTTCTTGTTTTCTTTTCATAAACGCCTCTTAATAATCACATTAGCAAAGAAATTTAAAAACTCAGTGTGGGGGACAATCAGCTGTTCAGTACTTACTAAGACATTGAATTTCAAGCATATGTGAAACTTTTATTACATACAAATGAGGAAATTTAATGTGTAGGTGCATTTTGCTGGAATAAAAAGGTGATTTTTGTCCTCCTAACCCAATTTGGGGGGAGGGGGGAAAGGAAATAAAAATTGTTTCCAGAGAGATCCTAGTGGGAAATTAAATGTGATCAGCTTATTTTATCTTGATGCATGTAGCTATTTAAACCAATTTAATGATAAAAATCTGATCTATCAAGACAAAAATATCCTGTATAGTTCCTTATTAATGGTAACTGTCGGAGCTTTAGCTTATTCAGGTTGCGAATATTAAATTGTTCAGAGGATTACTTCCTCTTAGAATCTGATGACTGCTATTACTAACATCTGAGGTTATTTTCTTCTACTTTTTTTTTATTTCCTAAATAGTAAAAAATTTTCTGTTTTATTTGATGTTCAGAAATTCATTACTAAAATATCCCATGATAAAATGAATATCTGTAGAGCTAGAGCAAATGAGGCAAACTGCTTATTCACCCAATATAGCAGTCTGCCAGAGATGTGGCTACAATAGGAAGTCTTTAAGCAAGTACTGAAATGAGCAAATTGTTTGCATAAAATTACCTGACAAATTTAGCATCTCAGCATTATGAGATGTGTTAGCACAATTAGTTTCCATTAATTTATTTCTAACTTATGTGAAATCCAATTGAATCAATGGAGACAGTTTCACTGATTTTTAGGGAGTGTGACCTTTATTTATGAGAAAGCAGAGCTCAAAGCTTGAAGGAGAAACGCTGCAATAGTCCAGGATATGTATAACACTATGTTATCTTGATTCAAGACTGAGTGTGTGCTCAGCTATCTCTGCTGCAAATAGTTGTGAAGATAGCTAATGCTGCAAATTTTTTCCCTATCAGATCTCGTGTACTCTTCTCTCAAAGTAAATGAGGAGGGCAAACAGTTGAAGTAAAATACCTAATATGATTAAATAAATATGACTAGCTGCAGAGAAGTGTGTGAAACATTATTAATTAAATTGATTAGAATTATTTTTTTTTAGCATTAAGTAGGTGCTCACTACCCATAGCAATTCTAACCCTTGTTTGCATTGATGTAATCAGAAAATGAGATTTTATTGCAGTTAAATCGCATTATTGGTGGAGTATTTGCTCCTAGTGCTTTGGAATTGCATAGTGAACTATTCTGCTTTAGCTTGTGTTTGTGGAATACACTTTATTTCAGTATCATGTTATACCTTTATATGTGATACCTTTGAGCATTGATAACTGGATTTTTTTGTGACAGTCATCCTAAGCCTAAATGTTAGCACATGTTAGTAAATGTTCTTTTGAAACTCAGAGGTCATTTCGTGTCAGCAATTATTTCTCCCGTACGGTGGTTTAAGCTTGGCTGATGTGGTTATTGCACCCTAGTTCACACTTTCTTCCTTGGTCTTAGCCAAAACAACGTTAATACTGCAACACTATCTGAACTAAGAGATGACATGTCTCTTCTCCCACAGCATTTCTACTATAATGCTGTTGAATGTAGTGGATGTATATGTATAGTCTAGAAAAAGATGTCTGCTAATGAAAAATCCCAGTTTGGAAGCATGTATTATGTATCATCATGAGTAAAGCTAGAATTAACATTCTCAAAGTTGCTTTATAATGCAGTTTTTTTGTATGCTCAGAATTAATATTCCTTGAATCTTGATTGATTTTTCAGAAACTGCTGAGGCAACATGCTCTGGAAGTTAACAGTCCCAGTAAATAATAATAGCCCATTATCTTGTTTCCTGAAGCTGAGGAAATCAAAATTGCCAAGATCTGGAGCTTATGATTGGTCTGTGTCAAAACTGCCCCATTAAAATTTTAGCCCTTTCTGGGTTTCCTGTTCTGAGATTGTATGATGCATAGACTGTGCCTCTGAATTTCATATTTGAGACCTTCCTCAGATACTCAACTGTCATTAATATACTTGCTTCCTGCTGTGCCGACTTTCAGCTTTTCACTGCAAGGCCACAGGCAGCATAACATAATGCACTTGTTTCAGTGTTAAAAAAGAAAACAAACTAAGCTTCAGTAAGGAATGAAATACCCATAATTAGTTCAGGTAGTTGATATGTGATCTGAATACTCTGTGAATACATAAATGCTTAAAGCAGTGATTATTAATATATCCCACTTGTTTGGATTATGTGCATATTAGCAGGTCTCTATTTGTACTAAATTGGAATTTTTTAATTCCATTCATAAAAGTGGGTTATTTAAAAATAAAAAACTGAAGTAAGTTAGCAATAGAAATATTGACAAGACTTTATAAACATAATAAAGCAGATGAAAATAGAAAAGTTAAAGCAATGTCTTTGGCTTTCATGCACAAAACAAAATACAAATATATTTTAGAATGTTGTGTTAGTTGTATCAGTTTGTTGCAGAAAGTTTATCTAATCAAGATAATCCTTTCACTAGCTGCTGTTTTCTGTCTGCTTCCCGATCTCATTATGGGGAGAGCAGCTTACTAACTCCTGATTTGAGCTAAAATTAGTTAGCTCATCCATGTGTACTCAGAATCATAAAATCATAGAATATCTGGAGTTGGAAGGGACCCATAAGGGTCACAGGATAATTGAGTCCTACTCCTCATCCTTGCAGGACTTCCTAAAACCAAACCATATGACTAATTAGGCAGTCCTTGGACTCTAACAGATTTGTTGCTCTGAGCAGCCTGATCCTGTGATCAACCAGTCTCTGTGTGAAGAACCTGTTTCTAATGTCCAGTCTATACTTCCCTTAATTTACCTTCAATCCCTTTCCTTATGTCCTACGGTTCACCAGAGAGAAGAGATCAGCAATGCCTGCTCCTCTGCCTCTCTTAACAAAGCTGCAGGCTGTGGTGGGGTCACTCCTCAGCTTACTCTTCTCAAAGCTGAACAAACCAAGTGACCTCAACTGCTCCTCTGTTTTGTCTTGAAGGATCTTGCCAGATCTCATTCTGTGGGGATGCTCTCCAGCCACTTAGTCCCCAGTTCATACGTATACCCAGGCATACCCTTTCTCAGATGCAGAATTCAGCACTTGCTCATGTTAAATTTAATGTGCTTGGTGGTTGCCCAGCTGTCCAGTCTATCCAGATCTCTCTGTAAGGCCTCTCTACCCTCTAAGGAGTCCACAGTTTCTTCTAGTTTAATACAGTCAACAAAATTACTGAATTTGCACTTGGCTGCTGCATCCAGGTCATTTATAAAAACATTAAAACATTACTTGACTTCCCATTGCTGTTTTACTTTCAATTCTAGAAATAGTGGTGAAAACTGGCGTTCATGGTGGACAGCAAGGTTGAACATGAGGTAGCAGTGTGCTCATTCAGCAAAGAGGATCAGTTACATCCTGCACTCTATTAGGGCTGTAGGCAGCAGCGGTCGAGGGAAGTGATTGAATCTAAAAAATTCTGTGACTCTAGGATACTATGAAGTGATCCTTCCCCTCTCATCTCAGTGCAGTGTCTAGTTCTGGGGTCCCCAGAACAAGAAACATGAACATGCTGGAGTGAGTCTGGTGGAGGCCACTAAATGGGTCAGGGAATTTTGCACATGACATGCAAAAGACTGCTGAGTTTGCTCAACCACAGAAAGAGAAGGTGGAGGGAAAATCATATTTCTATATCTAAAATCAGGGTTACAGAGGAGAGGAAGCCAGAGTTTTTTCAAAGACGGTGAATGTCAGAACAAGAGACATGGAAATAAAATGTGGACAAAGATGTATTTTCAAACATGTTACTTGCAACGTAAGTTGCAGAACAGCACTGCAACTGCTAAGCTGTTGTCATAGAAGCTTCTTGAATTCAGCAGTAATCAGAAGAGTCTTCTGAAGTTACTCTCAGTGCTTGGTGGCAGCAAGGGTGACAAACTTTGTATGTATTCTGGGGATGTGAAACAGTAGTTTCTAGGTGCACATTACATTGCAGTTATGTTCTGGAGTTATTTTTCCAGTAATAGCTTTGCAGTTGAGTGTCTCACAAATTTGTTTTTATGGCTGATTATATCACTGTTGAAGAAACTGAGTTACAGCAACCGACAGCTTTCGCAAAGTTCAAACAGCCATTGTGTCTCTGACTCTTTAGCATACTAGCAGTTGAGCTAGCAATTTATATCAGCTGCAAGCTGTCAAGCTGTTTGTTTTCTGTGACCTACTTCATTTCAGTTTGAATATTTAGTTGTTTTGCACAGCTATCACAGTGAGGCTATCCATCCTTTGGCAGGACTTCTTTTGATTAGTCTTTATCAGATAAAGATATCCTTTATCCCTAAGGATCCTGAGGCAGGGTCTTGTCTTTAGACTCCAGCTATCTGCCTTCCAAAGAGAAGCATAAGGATCCTTATTGTCAGTTAACTATGAGGTTGTGCTGCTCCGATCATGGCTGCAAGGATGATAGGCAAATGGTGTGCAGAATGAGGAAGAACAAAGTGTCTGGGGTCTCATGTTTTATAGGTCCCCTTTGGATGTTCCTGCTGTCTACAGCAGAGACAGTGGTTGAACCATGGCCCCAGACATAAGGTCACAGTCGCCGGTCTCCAGGGCAGTGCATGACGATTTGTAGACAGGGATTGCTCCAATGGCAGTATCACAAGCGATTGCAGAGCTCCCTCTACAAGAGCTCTCTAGGAGCTGGAAAAGAGTGGTTGCAAATGATTGTGTAGAAAGATGGTTTCAGGCTGGTTGGGGCACTCAGAGCTCAAGGCCTTGGACAAACCCCTGAATGGGGATGCAATAGCAATCAGAATTATTTGTTTGTTTGTTTGAAGGAGGGATGAACAGAGCACTGAGAAGGGCTGTGGAAGACTTTCTGGTCTCACTTGAATCAATGTGTCATTCTCAGTGTTTGCTCAGTAAAAGAACTTTAAGCAGTCTAGTAAACTGAATGTTTCATTAGTTCCCTGCTGTCTTTCCCATTTTCTTTAGATAGGCAATTTAAACACTTTTATTTGTGCAGGTTTTGAAGATATTGTACATTTATACTCAGTTGAAGCATACTTTGGGAAAAAACTGTATTAAAACCTGAACTATATTTTACAAAGATTTTTCACTTAAAATAAACATACAGTAGATTTGTTTTTATATCTAAATAATCCCCCTTGCAGAATGTACTGATATGACCAATTTTCCAGGGTAAACCACTAAGCAGACTGGGTTTTTTCCTCAATAATCAGTACTATTTGAAGCATTGATCAAGGTATTAAGATGGAAAAATGCAAACAAAAGTTCTTCTATTTTAATGAAAATACAAATTCACTATTTTCTTTCACTCTTAAGCTCACCATTCCTTTTTCCAAGGAAAGTATGAGTGATATCTTTCTCTAAAAGCTTAAGAATTATTTCTTCATTATTGATACTGGGATTTGTACCCATCAGTTGCTGTTCACAGGGCAGGCTTTTTTTTCCCCCTAGTTTTACACATCTATCACCTGAAGTAGTTTTCTTTTAAACCTACTATGTATTAATAAACCAGTGCTGTGGAAGAGTCACTCAACTCCAACTGAGTTTAATGTATTCACATATATGCATATATATCTCCTTGTAGATGGCACCTCATTGCACTTATTAGAATGATTGTGGGTACAGTCTGAAGACTGGGAGTGGGAGAGTGCAAGTATAGCTATTAGTCTTGTCTTATAAGGATATGGGAAAAAAGTCTGTATCCCCCAAAGGCATGTTTGCACAGCAGAGAGAAAAAGAAGTCTTCTGAACTCTCCAGCCTGCTAATAGCTCTGTACTGAGACACTGAAACTCAAACCTTCTGACTCAAGATGGTTTCAGATGCTCTGGAAGAATTGTCCTCCCTTACTCTTCTTTTCATTTACCCAGGAATTGACCAAAGACTGCTTTCTCTTCTCTTCTTCTTGAAATGTCATCTAGTGACCAATTAATTGGAAGCAAAGTATTAACTCTGTCTGTTCTTCTGAAAGATCTTGGAGGATCCTCTCTGAAGTACTTTAGTAGTGACACCTGCATTTTTTTTCCATAGCTGGAAGATCTAGTCAGACCATCCCACTTCTAAAGCATGGAAATTTAATCACCTGTTAAAGTTATGCAACTATATCCATCTAGATTACATATGCATTATTCACCAGTTATTCACAGGGCCTCTGCTGTTTCTTCCCTTTAGCATATGACAAAGGGTTTTGTGAAGATTGGAATAGAAATAATTAGAAATAATTGAGACAAATATAGATACCTACAACCTAGATAAGGTAAGATCTTATGATTTCAGAATGGCTTTGAATTATTTAAAAATAATTGAAATTAATCTCATTTTTGTTCTTAAAATATTTTCTCGACAGAAGATGTAAACAAAAACTCATTGCATTGAATTAAGATGGTTTACTCATCCGTATTTGAATGAAAAGAGAGTAAAGTAGGTAACATTAATGATTCAAATGCAGTTCTATAAGTTGTGAGCTAGTGAGCTGAACCAGTACTTCAGTTTAGATGGACTGTATAGGTTTTTCTGACTGAATGTAAAAATTAAGATTCAGCTCATTCATGTAATTGGTAAGAACCCACAGTTATGTCTCAGGCAAGTAAACTGTTTGGCACTTTACCTAATAGTTTGGAGTAAGTATTCCTAAGCTTTGAATGACCTGTATTTCATTGGTAAGAAAGTTTACATAATCATCTGCATGTTTCAGCCTAGATCTAATTATGGTTTTCACAAATAATTTGTTCTTTGTTCAGGGTGTTATTAAGGTTTTTTTGAAGGTTCATAGGGAAAGATAATAAATGTAAGTTTCTCCAAGGCCTTGCGGAATAAAGATATAAGTGAAATATTTATGAGGTAAAAATCTCTAGCTAAATAAGAATTAAGTTTCTGATATAGTTACCCTTGAATTTTTTTAAATATGAAAATTAGAAGCATACTTATGAAGCCTTGATTAAACTAAAATTTTCATAATGCAAGAGTAATACTACTACTAATAATAATCTGCCTGTTTTTAATGTTTGCAGCAATTGTGCAAAAATACAGGTGATTGTACAGGCTGCTGTGTTTAACTGTGTTTAACCCTGTATCTGCACATAAGGAAGCAAAAAGTAGTCGAAACAAGATGAGCCTAACCTAAACTCTAATTTTGTCCTAATCTTGTAATTGCTGCAAGCATTTGCCCGTTAAATGAAAAAGAATTAAGATAAAAGCTAGTCACCCTCTTCTGAATATTTGTTAGAAAATGGTTATTTCACCCCAATAAATGTGTTAGTAACCTGATATTGAATATTTGCCTCTTTGTCTTGCCTCCAAGTCCTGAGTCCTGACTTCACTGAGGTACATATACAGACAGCATAGAGACCTAGTTTATTAGAAAACACGTGTTGTTTCCATTTGCAGCCTTGGCTAATTTTGATTCTCATGCCATCTTTTTCTAAATTATAGTCCTTGCAGGTTTCCTGACTGAAACCATGTAATGCCAAAACAGAAATTAGGGGAAATTAGACCCATAATTCTGCCTCTATCCTTTTTTAGACTCAGGGTTACCTCTACCTGTGGCACAAATGTTTTGCTATGGTGCTAGTACATGAAGCTATAAAATTAATTATGTTGTAGAAAAATGAATGGTGATTTAAAATTAAGTCCATGGGCAGTTTCAAGGCTAGTACCAAAGAAGTTACTTGTTTTGTTATGTTTTGTTTTAATAGACAATGCAGTGCATAACATGATGTATTGATTCCTTTTCCTTGTGCCTGTGTACATAACACAAATTGTAGTAATTACTCAAAAATAAAAGACAAGAATGCATTTCTTAAAAGCAGATAGTCATAACAACACAATAAAACAAATACAGCAAAACTCATGATGGTGCCTAAGTTTTACACTTAATTGAATTACTTTCATTACTTTATACACTTTAAAAGATTTTTCTCTAAATTAAAGATACTCCATCATTTACTATGAATGATCATGACTGCTTCAAGAGGCTGAAATATAAGGAGCACAGACTAAAATTCAGGTAAAATAGTAAGCCTGCAAGAGAAGATTAGAAGGATGATGCTGAATGAAATATGATACCTGGGTAAACACCATTACATACATTCTTCATATAGTAAATCTAACCTGCACATTCAGATTTAATTTAGTTAAGTGCTTATCTATTATATCCAATTTTTAAAGCTGCAGAACAGGAAACATTACCCAAGCTGCAGAATAGATTTTTACAAAATAGATTCAGCTTTCTTTTATTTTTGTGAGGTTCATTACTTTTCTTCATTGTATGTATATTTTTGTTACTTACTCAATTGTCTGAATTTTCGTAAGGTAGTTTTGTGAACGTGTAATTTTTTTTACTCTGTGTTATTATAAATGTCATTTGTTGTTAATACATTACTGTGGAAATGAGGAAGCTGTCTTTATTCAGAATGGTGTTGTTAGTCTGATGCATTTGTGTGGTACCTTCAAATATGACTAGATCTGGCAATATTTCAGATTCTACAGAGTTCTGCATCAAATTCTGCTGAGATGATCAGACAAGGTGCTTGTACAGAGGTCACTGTACTCTAAAGTCACACTCAAATGGTATTAATTTTTCAGTCTCTATGTCTAGATTAGAGAGGGATTCATTAGATATAGTCTTATTTTGTAGAATTTATGTGATCTATATTTGTGTACTTATATGCCAATTATTTATGACCATCTGAAAAAATTTACTTTGAGCTACTAATGAAAAATTTCTCTCCCACAAGTCTGCTGTGTGTTATTTTGCAGGAAACATATACAATTAAAAGATATTTTCTGAGTGCACTTCCAAACAAACATTGTTATCCTTTTGGTGTATTAAAGTGCATTTAATATTGAATTCACCTCAGTTATGATGGTTGCTTGGGTGTAACTACTGAAGACAAAACAGCTTTCATGTTCCTTTTTGACATGAAACTCGTTAAGGTTGGAAAAGACGTTTAAGATTATCAAGTCCAGCCATCAACCCAGAATGACCACCATGTTCATCATTAGACCATGTCCTCAAGTGGCATGTTTACAAGGTTTCTGAACAGTTACAGAGATGATGACTGTCTTAGTTCAAAGGGGAGAACTAAGATATCTATGTTGGCCAAGAAATAATCCCGCTCCTTTAAATTTAGAAAAAAACAAACTTTAATTAGAAAAAGAAATATATATGAAAGGATAACAGTTCTTAACCACAATACACATATATATATATATATCCAGAAAAGAACCAAACAACAACAATTTGTAATAAACCCCTCCACCCCCAAACAACAAGGCAAACAGTCAAAAAGGTCCTTTTGGCTATCCCCAAAAGAAGGGGAGGTGCAATTATATCTATGGACAGCAGGTGGCACTGTTGCACCTCAACTGCTGGCCGCTCTCTCTCAGGGGTTGCAGTTATATTTACGGACAGCAGGTGGCGATGTCGCGCCTGGCCGGTTGGGCTCTCTCTCACGGGAATGGCGGGAGCAGAGGTCAGGTCAGGTCCCGTGGATTAGGTGACAAAAGCAGCAGAAATCCAACCTCTGCAGTGTAGAGAACAGACGTGTTTCTCTTTGTCAAAAACAGTTCAGGGTGTTCATGGGTGATTGGCGAAAACCAGAGAGCAAAGACACAATCCTGGTCCCGAAGTGATGCTGGACCTGGTGTGTGTGTCCATCTTCTGTCCTCCGCCGAGCCAGTGAACTGCTGACCCCGCGCAGAAAGCACAGGAACCCCCAAACCCTTGCCCTGCCCAGAGCCTGTCTTCCCTCCCCCTACCAGCCTGGGGAGAGATCAGAACAAAAGCTCTGGTTAGAGTTGTTATCAGGACATACATATTCATTATATCCTTTGTTAACTCTCTTTGTCAGCACTAGGCATTGGCTCCAAGCTTTGGAAGGAATTCCAACTGAGTTTTGAAACTATAACAATGACTCCACTGCTTTCCTGGGCAATCTCTTCCAATGCTTTACAATTCTTTCCATGATTTTTTTTTTCAAAATATCTTGTAAAACCACCCTTAGTGAAAGTTTAGACCATTTCCTCTCATCCTGTCTCTTGTTACCTGAGAGAAGACCTGTAGTCTCATCTCACTAGAGTCTCCTCTCGCATTGTTGTAGAGATGGATAAGATCCCCCCGAGCCTTCTTTTCTCCAGGCTAAACACCCCAAGCTCCTTCAGCTGCTCCTCATCAAACTTGTACTCCAGCAATTTCATCAGTTCCATTGTCCTTCCCTGGACATGCTCCATCACCTCAATGTCTTTCTTGTCACAAGGGGCCCAAAACTGGACACAGAATTCAAGGTGTAGCCACACTGGTGCTGAGTACAGGGAAATGGTCAGTGCCCTGGTCCTGCTGGCCACACTATTTCAGATACAGTCCAGGATGCTCTTGGCCTTCTTGGCCACCTGGACACACTGCTGGCTCATACACAGGCACTTTCAGCTAGCATCCCCAGGTCCTTTTCCACTGGGCAGCTTTCCAGCCACTTGTCCCCCAGCCTGTAGCATTGCATTGGGTTGTTGTGATCCAGAGGCAGGACCTGGCATTTCACCTTATTGGAACTCATACAGTTGACCTCATTCCATTGATCCAGCCTATCAGATCCATCTGTACAATCCTTTCTACCCTCCAGCAGATCAACAATCACACTGAACTTAGTGTCATCTACAGACTTGCCTAGGGTGCCCTTGATCCCCTTGTCCAGATCATTGGGCAGCACTGAGCTCTGGGCAACACCAACCTGGGGAACATTTGAATAAGCCTAGTCCAAATATAGTGCTACTGATCTCAACTGGCAAGGTCTGTAAGGCTTTTGTTATTCACGCACTTCATTTTTAAGGGCACATACTTCTGCTCAAATCAGTTGTCTAATTGCACACTGTTCTGGAGGCTGACAAAGATTCCAGTTCACTGAGTTGCATGTAGCATGTGAAGATACAGTTGACTTCTTTGTTATCATCTTATGAAGCATCATGAGACACTGCTTGAAGAAACTAATTTTTATTTGGTTGTCTTATCTAAAACTCCACAGTTTGAGAATTTATGACATCCATTGACAGTTGGCTTTTGCCTTTGTTATAAGAATGCAAATCTCTGCAAATCCATAAATTTCCATTGTACAGGAAATTTCCTTTTGTGTGGAATGGTATACTCTTATAGAGCATCTTTTCCATCTGAATGACTTGTCTTTTCAGGTTATGTGCACTTTGTTACACATTCACAGTTTGCATTTTTTTTTCCTGTAAGCCCTGTAAATCAGGCATTCCTGCTTGTCTACTCTGTAACATGAGATTTATAAGGCTGACTTTTGTCTTTAGCATGACATCATAGTTTATTTGCAAAAGAAATGTAGTTATTACTTCAGATCATAATTTTTTCTGTAAGGCTTAGCTTTTTTGGCTCTCATGTCAAAATATTAATATTTGAACACTTGTAATGTTCTAGTCCACTCAGCAGGTTTAGGAGAAGGTTGGTTGAATTGCCCTGGGCGGTGCATGAGAGAAACAAAAAAATTCTCAGGAGGTTCAGTAATAAACTTTTACTTGCAAACTTTAGAACATTGAAGTACTTGGCAAATTTTGAAACAACATTCACAGTAAGGCACTTCACAAAGTAACTTACTGAACTTTAGGAAATCAGAGAAGGAGAGACAGACAGAGAGAGAAAGGTTTACAGTCAACACCCTTGGATCCTGCAATGAGATTTGAATGTTGCTATTTCGGTGTCCATTGGTTGAAGTGGGGGTCCCTGTCTTGATCTGCTGGGGGTGAAAAAAGCCCACTTTGTGTTTACAAAGTCCACTGGATTAATATTGTGCTCAGGCTTTGTGGGAATGCCCAGGTACCTCCCCTGGGGTGGAGTTTTACACTGGATGATGTAATAGTGTTACAGGACATTTCAGAAATCTTTGATGGTCTAAGTTACAACTGCCTCTTACATCAGTGTAGTTGACTTAATTGTGGCCCATCAGTAGGGGTGAATACATTCAGGCTATGCTCAAATATCTCGGTACTTCCCCGAAGGGAAGTTTTCACAGCTGAGTCACTTGTGTAAGGATTTTGGCATGATAAAAAGTACTGTCCTACCTCCCACGGTCTGCTTCTTATTGCCTTTTCCCTTACCTGGCTCAATACCAAGGCTACAGCCTCCAGTGGTGGGTGAGCACCCCCTCTGCACCTGAGCAGTTACTTTGAGCATTGTCAGCAGAGCACAGTGCTGATTGTTTGAGCCATTAGCAACAGTCCCGTCTCTCATACTACATAAACCGGCATTGGGTTGTCATTTCCCTTTAGTGACAACAACTCCAGTACATTCTTTCTTTTACCTCCCTCCTTACTCCATGTTCATAATAGCACTGAAATACTCTAGGAATTATTGAATTTCTTGAGCCTTTAAATTCTTCTGACTGTGCACTATGTGCCTTAAACTACTATCTGTAACATGCAGGTGCATTCTTTACATATCTGATTATCTAAATGAGCTATATTCCAATGACTGTATACGTAATTGTCTGAAAAACTATTTCATTATCCTTGCCTGAAAATTTCCATATTTTAATAATATGTGTTTTCATTTGGGGCTTTTGCACTCTTTAACTTTTCTCTTGAGCAGAAGAAAAAAATTATGTTGATGAGGATGAGAGAACACATTGCTACCACTTCCCTTTGTTGTTCATTGTGTCAGTACAACTCATCAGTCCCTGTTTAAGTTTTAACGTGAGTTTTAAATGATTCTGTAAACAGAAACCCTAATAGATTGTTTAGTGCCTCATAAAAATTTTACACAGATAGCAAGTCAAAAACCTTTGGTGTTGGTTTTTGTATACAATGCAGCTTCATAACAAATACTTTTAATCAACTTTAAACCAGAGAACTTTTCTTCCTTAATCTGTTTTTATTCATTTTGAGTACAAAAGGTGGGTGCACAGATATATACAGATCTAATGTGCAGTTTAACTATATGCAAGTTCAATATGTATATGCAATTCATCCTCTATGTGTCTTATTAGTAGCGAAAGTGTTATTACCAAGCCTAAGACTGGATAAGCAATGAAAACCAGATGCTTCTCTCTCTCTCTTTAAATCATCTTAAGTTGTGACTGGGAAGAGGATCAACAGTGGTACTTGTAAGGACAAGTAAGCATATGGCAGATGTTACGATATCACTGTCTTAAAAGATCATGGACACAAGTAATTGTTTCAAAAGGAGAGAAGTAGAAAGGCAGATGTATCAATAATGGCTTTATTTTCGTATGGTTTGCAGGGATTTTTGTTTCCTTTCAGATAGGAGTTTTTACCTTTGAAACTATTCCCTTCCTTCTCTTCTATTATTTTCGTTTAAAAAAACCCAAAAGAGCCTTCACTAAAATCCATGTGAATTTGCACAAGCCGTTTACAAATACAGAGTAATATTTCTTCTCTGTGTTGCTGCAATACATTGCATTTTGTCTTCCTGTGCCCTTTTTGAAAAAGTATGATTTAAGGACCTTAGGGACCTAAACAAACCCGAAGATGATCATTGCAGGGGTTTTTTGTCCTCAGAGGAGTGGAGAAATTGCACTGTAGCCCAGTGTTAGAAAGTCTGGACAAGGAGATATGTTCTTCCCCTCTGTCCATGAGTGAGCTACTTGAGTTGGAAGAAAGTATGAGCATGCAGACACAGTTTTCTGTCAGGTGTTAGAAAAACAAAAATTCTGTAAACCTTTATATCTTGGTAGGAAAGATGATAGCCACTGGTAAATGCTACTTCCCGCCTCTCTCTCTCTCTCACACACACACACACGCACACTCCCTGCCACACTCTCTACCCCCAGAAAGGAGCATTTGGAGTCTTCCTTACTCCATTTCTGTCCTTGAGGAGCAAGGGGAAAGATCTCTGCCTCAAAATACTGGAGGTCCTGGGGAAGAGAGGGAGTGACTAAGGGCAGTCTTGCAATCCATGCTTAGGAGTGCCAGAATCCTGAATACTTGAATTCTGTAAGTTTTGAAGGCTGGAGTAGGCAGACATCCATATGCAGTTTGGCATGCTAGGTGGGTTGTTTTTTTTTTTTCGAACACTGACATTGTACAAATGGATGAAAACAACAACTCAGCAGGATGTTGTGATGGGCATTGTACAGACAAAATATATAAATGAGTCTAAAATTATTGCAGTGAAAACACCAAGAAAGAAACAGAGACATCACTGCATGAATTTCAGTAACATAGCTGAAACCCTGCTGCTTTCCTTACTTTTTTTAAAGAGCTAGTAACTTCTTGTTCTCCAGGGGAGCTGTGCATGGTTATTGTGAAACTTAGAACTGGCTTCAGAATTGATTCACTTGAAAGTACCATTGCAAAGGTTTGTCTTAAAATAAGGATATTGTACATTAATTTTAATATAATACAATGCTTAAACTGTATTTTAATGCTCACTGTATTAGTACTGGTCCAGCTTTAACAGTTGCTACTGTTACTGTTCTGCTTCATGTTATTAAAGTATTTATTAATTCATTAAAATATTTTGTTTAGCCTTATTTTTTCTATTTGTGCTCTCTTTCTATATTTCAAATCCTCAGAGTAAGAGCTTCTTTTTAAGTTCATAATCTTGATGACCTTGCATTTGTCCTGTTACCTACAAAGAGATTTCCACATCCATGGAATAATAGTAATTTAAGGATCCCTGCCAAGCTGTTTGACTGACTTCTTCTCACAATAGAGGTTTCTAATGGGCAACCAACTTTTATTGTAACTATGGTGTATGTAGAGTCTGTAGAAAAAAATGTTTTCAGAACAGTCTGGCATTTGAACTTGTTTAGTCTCTGCTCCTCCAGTCTTGCCTAGTGAAAGGTCTTTTATTTAAATCTTGTCAAACGTCCTTTAGTGCTGGTATTTACAGGACTTAGACATCATGTGAATACTCCTTTTTGATAAGAAAGTGCAAGGTATTTTCTATTGTTGTCTTTCAAAAGCAACTACTCTTGTAAGTATACAAGCAAGTTACAGAAGTGCTAGATGGCAGAAGACAGACTCATGCCTCATGGAGGATATAACCTGGAAGTATAGAAAATAGTGGTGTGTTTCACCTACGGGAAGATAAAAATATTATTGTGTGTCTTTCCTAAGAAGGAAAAATTGTTGATGTCATATTTGATATCTTAAAGTCTCTATGAATATGTAGCAATGACTTTGAGAAGTAAATACAGTGATGGAGTATAGAGGTGTTATCCCTGAGTGCCATTGTGCTACTTGATTAGATCAGTCAAAGTATATTGAATATTTGAATAGCAGCTTATCCAACAAATAGAAATCAAGATTTCATGATCATTTGTTTTGTGTGTGCAGAATATGTAGAACAAGATTTAAAATACAACTTAAGTTGAACAATACTTAAAGAGGTGTACCCAAATTATGATTACTTTTTTTCATTCAGTGGGCTTCATTTCCAGTAATCATTTCTATGAGATCAAATGTAGGCTAGAAAAGATTTCCTAGTCCTCATCTAAGGAGAACTGTGCAAAATATATGTATTGATAGAACTGATTGTCAGTGTCCTTCTGAAGTTACAAAAAGCCTGTAGCCCATAGTCCTTAACCAAAAACCATCTATTGTCACCCCTTAAAGTTTGCCAATACATACCTATTGAGTTGTTCAGATCTCATGTGTTTATAACAAATCAGAGGTAAAATGGTTATCTTTCATGTATGTGTGCTACATAGAAACAAAGGAGCATAAAAGTATCGTAACCTACCCATATCAAATTCAAACTTAGCAAGTAGCTATGCTTCCAACGTATTTTCAAACTTAACAAGGAGGAAAGCCCTCATAATCTCAGCATTGTCCCCAAAAAGCATTATCAGTGAGTTAAAATCAGTGAGAATCTCTGCAACAGCCTGCAGGGGTTCATCAGGGTTGGCTGAAACCAAATTTTTTGCTTTCCTCCACTGTAATGCTGTTGGCTTCATCAGATACAAGAAACAAAATAAAGCAAATTCAGAGTACTTACCTGCTTCTAGGGTTTTCTCTCCATTGTCATTGCTCAAGTTAAATAAGAAAATACAGTACTATAGTCTCAGACTGGCAAAGTCTGGGTCATGTACGTTCATTTCTACTGCTATTATTTGCTACCATTTAACATCATTCTTACATATGTGGAGATTTTATCACAGATGCAGATACACTGGCAGAGTGAAACATGCTCTGTTTGTGTGTTTTGTAAAGCGGCCTTCTTTTTAACACAAGCCTTAGAACTGAGCTGTGACTTCCACTAGGGAGATACCATCTAAGAGTACCAGCACATTATTCATAAAGGAAGCCCTTGCTTGCCAGTTTCGTGGTACAAAATGAAGGTTATCAGAACTATATTCAACTTGGAAAGTGATTAAATAGATAAAAATATATTGCTCTTGTTAAAAGGTAGCATATTATGGCATATTTTTGACACCTACATCTTACCCATGATAATTCATTAAATTTTTTACAACAATAATGCAATATCAAGAATTTGAGGCAAATTTCCTACAAATATAAAGATGATTCTATGATTGTATGATTTTTATTCTAGGACTCAGCTAAATGTTTTACTTTTCATATACATACAGGTTACTAGAATAAGTAGTAATTGGATGTACTGGATATTTTGTATTAAGTACTGGATATTTTAATACATGCTTTTTAATAATAATTTTGAGCAGCACAGGGTGTTCAGCAGTATTGAATTTGTGTTTTATTCAAGTTTTCAGACAGTCTTTCTGGTCATACTTTGGCTTAAAGTCAAAGCAAAAGGGCTTCTTGAGAGCAGAAGGGCTTCCTGAGAATAGAGGTTTTATTATCTCTATGGCTTCATTTCTTAATTTCAACCAGTGATTAGGCAGATTATTTGTGTTCAAGGAAGAGATGTAATTGGCTATGTGTTGAGCTACTTTATAGATGCAGGATTTAGTTTAAAAGACAAATTTAAGTGTATGAACATGAATACTAACTAATAGAATATCTATTTTTGTGGAAATGAAAAAAATTGTTAAAAATTTGACAGCACATAACTACATTTCAGAACACAAGGGATTGTTTCTCATTTTCTACTGCAAGAAAAATAAAATTTTTAGCTAAGTCACAAGCCTTCAGATTATTATTTGTTGTTTTTTTGTTGTTGTTGTTGGTGTTTTTTTTTTTTTTTTTAAATTAGTATACTGGAAAGGAGAAAAAGGAAGAAGGGTAATTTGTAAGATATCAAATAGTTGAACAAAAACTTTACATGGTATTTAGCTAACAGGAAGGTGTTCCTGGTCAAAGTAAATGCTAGTTGAATGATTATTCAAAGTCTTGCAATGTGCCATGTTGCTTAAAGTAAGTCATTATTGAACCAGGACTTAGACTGCTTACTTGTAAATGTGAGTTACTGTCATAGCCATATATGGATATGTCTGGAGCAGAGATGATAACAGAGAGGAAGGCAGGCAGCTTCCATGAAAGCCGTGAAAAATCTAATGGTTATATTGTGAAAGTGAAAATCTTGCATAAACTGTAAATCTCTTCTTCTCTATTGGTCTTTTTGCCTAATCCATATATTTTCCCCAATGCATGAACCACTGCCACCATAGCAGGGAAAGATGCTGATTGCCAGAAATTATTTAAATGGAATATAAAAGAAAATCCACTCATTATATGCCATTAATTATTCCTTCTATATACACAAATCTTTCTGTTTCCATCTATCAAAAGAAACCCTATTTAATTGACTTGTATTCTGTAAATCTCAGTCAGAATTGTAGTGGAATTTAATACAGCAAGACCTATTAATAATCCTCACAGTTTAACATTTATTGTTAATCCAACTAATGCCAATCAAACAATAATGATATTTTTACAATATTCAAAGGTTGTAAAACATTATCTCAGTATTATTCAGGCTAGGAACTAGTATAGCCAGACACAGTGTGCTGTACTGTGAACAGTTGTACTAAATCCATCTGATCTAGGGTTTTAGTGGAGCCAAAAACCAGACTACAACTGTCAAGATGATAAATGATGAAACTTCTCACTGGAATTGTTTCACTTTATACACTTAGTCATTTGCTGTGTTATGTTAGAGTAGCAGGAAAAGTGTCTCACTCAGGATGTTAAAATACAGAACCTGACATCTCTTTATGACTTAGACGGGAGGTATCTTTGTTCTTCTGAATGGTTCTTGGGTCTGAAAAAAATAAAGAATGAGGTATGAAATCTGGGTTCATCACAATAAGGCAACATGCAGTTGATAAGGAAAAAAGAAAATAAAAAAGCATTTGTAAATTAAGAAGTTGAGGGAAAATTTCAGGAAAGACAGGGCATTGGAATCCAAATCAAAGATCTGAGTATCCTTTTAGTCTCTACCGTGAGTACAGGGAAGAAAAATTAGATGTTCCAGTCAGTATTGCAAGGAGAATATACTGAGCATTCACTGTCTTTCAGCTGTAAAAGACGTTCCAAGGAAATCTATGCTAAAAGTTGCTTTTTAAGTATTTTTTTTAATCTTCCTTTGTCCTATAAAAATTCTTGCTTCCCCTCCTGCCCCCTTTCCTTCACCCAAAACCTAGTGATGATTTAATTTCTCAAAGAAATGAATAAAGGTTTTAGAGAAAGTTAGGGCACTTCTTAAAAATTACTAGTGCAAAAATCTTAATGATTTTGTTCCTAATTAAAAAGAAAATTATTAACATTTTTCAAAGACACATAGAAACCAGAAAGCTATTTCAACTGTTTGCTTCACAAGTGAAAATTAAATCCAGAGCCAATGTATAAAAACCAGATGGAATTAGAAGTGAACAATGCATTGCCTTCTGCTAAAGTGACCTTCTTGTAAGTTGAAAGTGTATGCATGTTTCACAGTATCTCATAGCATGCAAAACATATAGCAGCCAGCAATACTGGAACATCCCTCAGTCAGCCCACTTCATTTCTGCTGTTCTCACCCATCCATATCTTGTTTTAGTTTTTGTGGATTTTTTTTTTCTTTTTGGTAATGCAAGACAAGCTCTGTTATGTAAATATTTACAATGTTTCACTGTCATTCTTTCATGGCATTCTGAGTAACACATACACAGATACTGTGCATCTTATCAATTTTTTTTTTCTCTCTCTCCAAAAGTCTTTTGTACAGAACTTTTCAGTGAGGGAGGCTCTCACAAGTGTTTTGGCATTGTTTGAAATACAAATTTCCATTTATTTTTTTTTAAAAAAAGGCAGTACAAGGCTGTAATTGACTTACCGGCCAAACCGTGTCTGGAAGGCCACAGGTTTCAAATTAATATGTGTCTGAAGTGGCTTGATACCTTATTGCTACCTTGGAGAACTTTGCAGTACTATTTTTCCCCTCATGCACTGGAGTAACATCTCAGCCACTGAAGGAGTGCTGCGTTCTGTAGGACCAGTTTTGCTTGGAAGGGAGGGAAAGAACATTGTTCTAGTTTTAAACCCCTTGTTTTTCATTTTTGAAGAAACTGACACCTTGTCCACTAGGACATCAGTATAGTCTAATCACCCAGCAGTACAGTCTGAATACCCCTTGCATACGATTTGGGGAGAGTGAAAGTACTATGCATATTGTCTCCTTTTGTGCATCCGCAAGGTCTAGAGTCAAGTGAATTGCAGCATCTCTGTGGTGCAGAGTACACAGAGGATTGCTAGTGCTGCAGATAGCTGCTCATCAATGGCACAATTGTGTACACGTTTCTAGGAGTGACTGTTCAGGTATAAATATCTTAAAGAGTTGTTCATAAATGTCCTACATTTCCTCTACTTTCATTTCCTAAGCAATGTGGCACAGCTCTTTGCAAAGTGAATCGGGCTGAAAGTTTGGAGCAGGGAGTGAAACTACAGTGCAGATGTCCCAAACAGACTTAGGCATAAATAGGCTTATGTTTCTGAGATCTCTTAACCTGATCATGTTAATCCTAGGCATTTGGTAAAGCTAATGTATAGCTTCTCTGCTTGTGTTTGAAAAATCTTTCCTGAATATTGAAGTGTATTGTGCCTTTGAACATAGAAAGTGGAAATGGTTATGTGTTAAGGTATATAAGTGTCAGAAAACATGTTCCAGACAACATCCTATCTCTGAGTAATGCTTCCTCCTTTATACCAATGCTCAAAATATCTTAGAGAAGATATTAATATAATAGTTTCAGCTTTACCTGCATAGTAAATGTCTGGCATATTGCAGAAGCATAATCGTATGCTTATATAGCAATCCTGTCTAACAGAACTGTGAATGGTAACATTATTTTGAATTATATCTAATCCTAATTTGTTTCTTGTATTCCATATTATGTGGAAATAAGTCCTTTTGGTTAATTAGTCTCCAAGTTAGTTATTTTTTACTGCATGTAAGTTTCACTGAATATCCCAATGTTTTTCCAGTTTTCATCTACAATTCGTGATCTTCGTAAGTGCTTATCTTAATCTCTTCTTCAAAACAAATAGTTCAAACATTCACTTTTTTATATAAACAATATTTCCCCTTCATGCTTAGTTCAGGTATAACACAGCTGAGTGAGAACTATAAATGAAACAGGAGGAGCCACATGTTGAATCTGTCTCCTTAAACTCAGCCTTCACTATCCAACTAGCAAAAGTACTTTTCTTTATAGAATTAACTAACCTTCTCATTCATATTTATCTGAGTATCTAGGATTTCTTATAGTTGGCTGTGATATTTTTTTGTTGTTTTGTTTTTTTGTTTGGGTGGGGTTTTTTTTGGAGGGTAGGTTTTTTATTATTCATAGCTGTGTTCTGTTATGATGCAAATTTGTTTCAGATACAGTTCAATAATTCTACTGTCTAACTGAAGATAGGACTGAACTCATCCCTTACTGAGGTGAGCAGGTTAATTTTGAATAAGTGTTGTTTATAAAAGTTATCACTGTAACTACTGCTGCTTCTGCATGTGAGGTTTTAGAGTCAGATTCACAAAGTTCTTGCAACAGGGTTGGAAAAAGCAGTGGAACAATTTATGAAATATCATTGCTTCTTCCTGCACATAGACATAATGTGAGTGAAATGTGTTGCACATAAATTATTTATGCATATTTACTTGCAAAATGGGGGCTCTTCTTTTCTGTCCCCTAGAAGTAATGATGAGATACTTTCTGTCTTGGAAACACAGGAGACAAGTGTTTCCCTCCCTCTTCCGCCTGCCAGAGCAACAGCATCTACATGATTTCCCCAAGCTCCCTACCAGCAGCTCCTACTCCAATTTCATCTTGCAGTCAACAGCCTTCTGCTCCTCAGGGAGTGAATCCTTGGCAGTGGAGGCTGCTCAGAGGAGATATGCACGTATCTCTGGCCTGTCCCAGCTGCCCCTGGGCGCCCCCCTGCTGCCTGCGAGAGCGACAGCTGCCTTCTGTTCCCAGGAGACGCCCTTCTGCTGGGACTCTGGAGTGAATCTCTTGACAACACTGTTAACAAGGACCCAATTTTTTCATAATGCTCTCTCCTCCTGCTTCAAGGGGAAGAAAATAAAAAATAAAACAGTAATGATTTCTGTGTGTATCCAACTGTGTGTATGCAATATTGCAGATGTAGCTGTTTGGGCTGGATGCTCAAATAACATCCGTGTTTCTGTTTTGTTTTATCTTCCACCATGGTAGCCCACGAGGACATTAGCAGAGATGGTGCTGGAGACACAGCTCTTAAGCCTGTCAGTTTCTGTGTCAGTGGAAGCTGCATTGAAGAGACTTGTCAGAGGAGGGAGAGCTCTGCAAATTAGTTTGTAACAGTTGGCTGCTTCAGAAAAAGGAAATGTTCTTCATTGCCAGATCCTGCCTCATCAATATTATATTGCTTCCACTCTCCCTGAGAAGCCAGAGTAGGCATAGGGAATGTCTACCCATTTGCACAGTACATCAGAGAGTTTTAATGTCATTATACTGCCTAGAATGGAAGTTGCATTAAAAATGCTTTAGGAATTAGTTTTTCTGTATCTTTTAAGTGTTATTGTGCAGGAAGGAATGATTACAATTAGTAATAGATAGCATTAGGTGGAAAATGAGAATCAATTTGTTTCTTTTACCTGAGATAAATTAAGGGAGTCTTGTGTCTGAAAAAAGTGCCATGGAAATGGAATGGAAATAGTTGCAAATGGAAATAATTGCAAAAGCTAACAAAATTTAACTAGCTTTCAATTATATTTGAATACTTGGGCTTTGTTCAAGTATACTTACTGTATGAATAAAATAATAGTTTACATATATTTTGTTTACTCTGTGTGATAGTGTCTTTTTACATGGAGATAAAGACCATGTTTAACATCTTGTTTCACACCTGTAGCATGACAGAGAGCAGATTCTGTGCCTCTGCAGATTACTAGTTTCTGTGACAGGAGAAATGGAGATAATGAACTTGAAGGATCTGGGTTTGTTTTATAATTTACTGTAATAGTCCCTTCCAAAACTGTTGTGCTTCACTGCAGGGGGTAGAAGGCAATGACTTCCAGCAGTAGAAAGAAAGTCAAAGCTAGTGATTCCCCTAACACATTTTTCAGATTCTCCATCTTTACTAGGTAACCAGCAGTTCATGTAATCTATCTGAAATATTTCTATCTTAAATAGTACTCTAGGGACCAGAAATGTTGATATTCTTTGAATATTATTCTTTAATCCTACTACAGACTAAGGATGCAGAGGACAAAAAAATTACTCTTTGTCCACCCACTTAAACTTTCTTCTCTTCCTTCCTTCCGAATTCCTTCCGAATTCCTTCTGAATTCATTCCTTCCTTCCGAATTCCTTCCAAATTCCTTCCTTCCTTCCTTCTCTCTCTCTCTCTCTCTCTCTCTCTCTCTTCCCCTTTCTCCCTTTTTCTCTTTCTTTCTTTCTTTCTTTTTCTCTCTTTCTCTCTTCCTTTCTCTGTTTCTTTCTGTCTTTCTGTCTTTCTCTCTCTGTCTCTCTCTGTCTGTCTCTCTCTGTCTCTTTCTTTCTCTCTTTCTTGTTTTGTTGGTTGGTTGGTTTGGCTTTTTGGGGAGGTTTTTTTCTTTTTTTTTTTCGTTTGGTGTGGGTTTTGGGTGGGAGGGATTGTTTGGGATTTTTTTGTTTGAGTTTTTTTTTTGTTTGTTTGTTTTTTGCCCCCACTACAATGTACTTGCTTATGTTTAAATACAAGGGACCGTTGCTGTCATGGCAAACTTGGAAATGGCTGGAAATTGTGTCTGATTCTGCTTGCATTTTCCTTTTGATTGTTTCAAAGCATGCTCTTCTCCCTTAAAGAGACCACTGTATAGCATTCTTGGCTGCTTCTTATGTTTTTTACAAAATTTAGTACTGGTTCCAGGACAAAGAATTTGCTTGTTAGTCTTTAGAAGTATGGAAAAGAAGAAAAAAAACGCAGATAAATGCAGTCACAACTTAAAAAATGTAGTTAAGTACAACTGGGAAATACAATGAACCATTCAAACCAAACTGATATTTGTAACATATCTTAGGTAAGAAAACAAATAATTTTTGTGATTATAGTTTATGTTTATTCTAGTATGTGTGTCATCCTATGGCAGATAAGTTTGAAGCCTTTCCCCTTTAAAATGAAGCAAAACACTGAACAGAAATAGTGTTGTCACCTCAAAGTTCAGAAATGTAATTTTTCACAAGTCAGCACAATCAGTGTACTGGTCTAGTGAATTATAATAGTCTTGTCTATAGATTCTTGCCTTCCAGGATTTTTTTTCCCCCAGGAAGTAAAAACTTGGATTTCCTATGGTTAGTGTTAGTCTGAAACTGCCTGCTAGGCTGAGCCTGGCCCATGTATGCTCCACCCTCACTGGTGGTACTGTTTACATGCTGGCTTCTGCTATGCTAGGGTTTCAAACTGTCTAGTGCTATAGATATTAATAAGGCACTCATCCTGACTGTACCATACAGATTTCTGCAAGATCTTGTATCCAACTTTATTCAATTGACTTTGAATTTGGATGAAGGAAACCAGGCCAAGGGCAATCAGCTGCTTCTGATTATATATGTGGAAGTACCATCCTGAGTTTTAAATTTTGTATCAGTTTGTGGAATATATGAACGTGTTTTAGTGTGGATTCCGTGATTTTTCCAGGTCATAGACACTTTTCTAAGGTAGCCACCAGTAAAATATTTTATTGTTAGATTGTAATTTATAGGAGTTATGCTGGTTTGAAGGTAAACTAGCAGAAGAAATGGACCCACTACCAGAGAGATTATGAGTCAGAGTTACAATTTAATT
>JAWWEE010000085.1:4874702-4886192 GCA_035221455.1 Xenops minutus
TGGTCCATTGTTCTTGGGGAATGAATAGAGGGGATAGAATACATAGCTTTTATCACTCCCACCCAGTGATAACTGGTCCCTCCTGCTGAACTAGGACAGAGTGAAAAGAACAAAAAGAGAAATACCAGGAGTAGCAACTTCCATCTCAAATTCAGTTTAGAGCATTACAGAACTTTCTTCAAAAGCCAAGTTCTGGTCAGCTTCTTCCTTTCTGGTTTCCTCCTGTATAGTTCTTATAAATCAGTTTTAAACAAAATAATTAGCCTTTGAATGTGGTGTGGGTGTATGTAAGTTCTGTGGTATAGAAAACATGATATATCTGTATGAGTAGGTATTTATATATATGTGTATATATACATAAATGCACACACATACACACACACACACACATATATAGAACATTGCAAAAAGCAGACTATGTCAGTGGCTGGCTGTAGAGTGCAGCAAAATACCAAACACAATTTACTTGCTTTCCTTATCTTTCTATTACCTCCCATGACCCACAAAGTTGAAGAAGTTACTTAGGTCTGTATGTGTGTACCAACACAACGCACAATGGTTTGGCTGCTTGTCTAATTTGTCTTAAAATAGCATTGAATAAAATGCCTTCATCCACAAGCTATAGTCAGTAGCTCTCTCATGTTTGTGCATACACAAATGTGTTGATCAATTTGGTCATAATCACATTTTCAGCAGTAGGTGATGTATTATTTTTTCTGCCCATAAAGAAAAATCCCAGGCTGATGGAGTTTGGAGGTTTCTCCCACTAGACTCAATTCTCAAAGATAACTTAATTGCCTATGCAAAATTTATGATGGCAGAAATTAATTTCCATTCCATGTGTAACAAAAATTCTGTTCCTCTTGTGTTTGCAAAATGTGAGAACAAAAAATAAGGGTTTTTTTCATTGGCTAGCCACATGAAGTTTGTCTGATTTTTTAATCCTGAAAGATAGCAAAAAAAAGTGGAGCACAAAAACTTAAACTATGTCTAAGTTACTGTTTTTTGAGTTTTTCCATTGCATTGGTCTAGCTCAATAGACCTAATGTAATTGAAAATTGAACCATTTCCCTGTTATAAGCAAGACCTGAAGTATGAACTAAAAATATCACAATTAAGAACTGAAAGCTGTTCTTCTTGTAAACATCGACAGCTAAATCTTACTTTCTTTTATTATGCTATTTAAAACCAGAAAGGAAAAAATTTCTCTAATAGATGACAGCTACTTTCCAGTAGTGAATCAGTAGAACATATACTGTTTATTTGCTAAGCATGAACAATGTTGCATAAGGCATAAAAGCAGTCTGTGCCTCAAAGAACATTTTAGTCTAAAAACACAGATTTTGACTAGGCAAAACATGCCAGAGTCCTCAACAGCAGATAATTGGTATTTTTCATGAAATTTCTACTTAATATAATTTATTCACTCTTTCTGGGCTCATTCAAAAAGGTCTTGACTAAATACTCACTGAGACAAGAGACCATTTACTAAGTTGTATGAAAATATACTTAATATGAGAAGTGGCTAGTGGAGTTTCATCTGGCATCATCAGATCAATGAGTGACTGAATTACTTCTTACTTGCTTTACTCAAAAGAGAACTCTTTGTACATGAAGAAGGAATGTTATTTCCTACTGGAAACAGCAATTGGTATTGAATGTGTTATAAATTTCAACAGTACCTTCTTGCTATGACTTTTTCTTTCACATCTGCACTCTGTGGAACTAAGAATATTATTTGAAGTCACTGAGACTATCTGTTGGCTTCCTGTGGATGCAGATATTTGGGATACTAATCCTGAACAGAATCTTTCTACCTGGTCTTGTGAACATTGATTACCTGTGAAGCTCTCAAACATCAGCAAAGATAGGGGCAAAAAATAATCAGTATAGCCTGTTTCTCCATTTCTAATCTTATTCAAGATAGAAGAAAATTGCTATCTACTGATTTTCATAAACAGTTCTTGTGCATACAACAGAAAAATAGCTGTGTGCTAAAGACTGAATTTTCCTGTAACTGGAATTTACTGAATATTATTTTTAAAATTCCATTACAATTTCTTCATGATAAATTTTTCATTGCATTTTTCTGCTGATATATTGAAAGTTATCCTTAGCTGCAAGTGTCAAAATGTCTTCTGTCTTTCTGACTTGAAAAATTTTAGAACTCTAAGGATTAGAAGCAAGAGAAATAGCTTCAAAAGGATACTGAAAACCAGCAGTAAGTGATAGCTGACAGGGATGGGGTAGAGCCTCTTCCATGCACTAGTGAGTTTCTGCCAGTGCACCTTCCCCATGCTTGAGCTGTGAGTATGGAATGGTGGAGTTGGGACCCAGAACACTACTTCAGATTTTAAAAATAAATAATAATAATAACAATAATAATAATAATAATAATAATAACAATAATAAGAATAATAATAAAGAAATTGGAATAATACCAGGAAGCTGGACTGAGTTATATGCATCCCACCAAGACTAAGAAAGTATTTTTCTCACTTACATGTGAGTGCTATTCTGGGTTCTCTCTCTTAGCCAGGATTCATGCCACAGTGACACTGCTGTGATGGAGAGACAGCTTAAGCTTCATCCAGAATGACAGTGAGAGAGCACTGGAGTAGTGCAAACACACAAGTCATTGGCATTGAATGGCGTGATACCCACGTGCATAAGGCTTGTTCTGAATGTATGAAAACTTGATGGATCTGGTATTGGCCACTGGATTTTATGATGTAATACAGAAGTTCACTGACAGGAAGAGTAAATTCTTAGCTCAAGTAGGCAAAATGTAGCCTATTTAGGCCATGTCAGAATATTGCCATCTCAACGTGGGAAAGGGGAAAGTGCTTAATATGCTAATGGTGTATACTTTGTTTCTAATTTTGTTCTTTTTATGGCTTCTTATGATGAGGATAGTTGCAATAATCAGTCTTTCCTTTGAGCAAAATATTGGTCCTTGTGGCTATTTATTTGATATTTTTTATCAGGAGAAGTAGAGATCTAAAGAAAACAACACATGGATGATTTTTCTTCCTGAAAATAAGAGATACTACAAATTACCCATCAGAAGTAATAAAATATCTTCTAAAAGGTGCTTTTTAAATAAGAAATATCTTATGCTTAGGTATTGTGCATTTTACTTGAAGCCAGTTTGCTTCATGTAAAGCCATTCTTTATTACTTTCTTGATAGAATTAAAATCAGATGTAAGAAACAGAAGTATTAAATTAATTAGATTTTATTTTTGTGTGGTGTTAGTTGGAAAGCCAATGCTTGTGAATCAAAATCCTTATACACCCTCTGATCCTGCTTCTTTTCCAATTCTGTTTTCATGCCTCCTACTAATATCAAATATAGAAGTCTAAAATCAATATAGCTCATTTACAAGCTGGCAGTGAAATATGCATAATTCACTAAATACAGGTGTACTCATATGTAGAAACAGCAAATGTATTTTATATCTCCTCCAATAGCCATTTCAGTAATTTCTAAATCCAGCTTAGCAGTTCAGTTCAAGTCACATCTCAGTTTATTGCTTAAATTTTAACACAGATGAGCTTTCTGATGATCTGTTTATGACTTTTTCATTTCCACAATTGGTAGGTGTATAATATTTATTTAAAATTAAATTTCATAGTACCAACCACAATCAATAAATTCTAAAAGTGCAACATATGGTGAATTCCATCTTGTATTCAGTCAGAAAGAGATGAGAGGTGTGGTGAATGCAGTTAGCAAATAGAGGATGACGCATATGTGGATAATTTTATTTGATAGACAGTTATCAAACACAAAGTTTGTTTTCATTTAGAAGGACAGAAGGGGTATTTAGTACTCAGATTCCCTTTATTTCTATAGTAGTGTTTTTATATGGAAGAGACATGATGTCTTCAGAGCTGACACACAAGTTAAAGTAACGCTGTGATCCAGTGCAGAAATCACACATTAAGTTGGAGATGGATGCTTCAGTGCATCATTCTTGTGTCTGAGTAATCTGCTTGACACTGCACTGAACAAGTTTTACAGACAGTTTTCTATAGATATAACTGTGTCAAGGTACCTCACGCTGCAGATCTACAAGGAAATGAAAAGGGGTTGTATGCTTTGGGGTGCTTGATTTGACTGGTGGCAGTGGCTTTTCATGTTTTCCACTTGTTGAATCCCGTAGAAGCTAGGAAACACAGAAAAAGGCAGTAAACACACCATCTGTGGTAGTATCCTGCAGCTTCTACTGTTTCTTTCTTTGTGGATATAAGGAATTTATCTTACTTTTCTTTGATTTTTCTTTTGGTTGTTCTTTGGTTCCTCTTTTTTTTTTTTTTTTTTTGTTCTCTATTTTGTTTTGTTATTGTTGTTTCCAATATTAAATTAGCAAGCAAATCTCCTTGCCCAGGAGTTTGAAGGTTCAAACTGACAGAATTTACATGTGTTCTCAATGGAAACATGCCATTATAGGAAATCTCTGCTATTCCATCAGAGAGAAAAACAGTGTCTTGGCTGATTTTAGGAAAAAAAAATCTGGGCAAACTATTAGTGATAAAAAGACTATTCCACCACTTGGGGCTTTTGTGTATGTGTATTTTTATTGGTGAGGCAATTATTTGCATGTATCAAATGCATTGACTGTACTAAGGCAGATATCTATAAGCCAGTAGACTGCTTACTAAGGTTGCATAGGAAATGATCAGTTTACACACATAATAGAATTCCTGTACTTTGAGAGAAGGTGAATAAACAGGAAGTGGAGAAGTCCAAACTACTGAGTCTTTGATTCACGGAAGACCAGTTTGAATAGGATATATTAATATTTTCTATTCAGAGCTAGCATTGAGACAGTGCTATCAGAAAAGTAGGGCTGGTAGTATTTTGGAAGGAAATTTAAATAGAATTTTCTGTTGAAATGAGAAATACAAGGTGACAGACTTACATGTTTGTTATTTCTATAGGTTAGGTCCATAACAAAACCAGTAGTCAGTTCCACCTGTTTCCCTTATCCTTTGGATTCCTGTCCATTTTTTGTGGTTCTAGTTGCAATGAGTTTGGTCACTTACCCTACATAAGGTTTCTCATTAACCAAGGTGTTTAACCCAGTCATCACCACTGTTGAATAATACTTGGAGTATGGTTGCTGGGAAAGGCTTGGTCATATTTTAGGCCATTGCTACAGTTAATTGCACATTGTTCAATGTGTTTTCCCTAAGCAGGAAGTAGGAGAAGGTGACAAATGCTGAAGGACAACTCTGGCTATTTGGGAAGCAACTCTGGCCAGCATTTGAGTTTATAGTATTAGCGTTATATCTAGTATATCTGTTAATGCTCCCAAGTGAGCTTTTGACATGAAGGAAGCTATTAGGGAGTTGTGGCTTCATGCCCGTTCTTTTTGCTTATTGCTAATAAGTCTTTTCTCACGTGCAAGATGTGGTAAGTAGGAAGCTGTGTGACTCTAAAAGACTAACACTGTTGAAGTCAATTGGCCTGAAAATGTCTGCAGTACACTCAAAAGGCAGTTCCATTTTGCAATACCAAAGCTAAGGCTGAGAGAAAGCAAGAGGGAAAGGTTGTCTTCATGTACACTTTCCAGAGACAAATCAGGCCCTGTGATGAGTGGTTTCCTTGTCAGTGGTTTGTAGATTGCCATACACTGATGCATGCAGAATAGTGTCCCTTGCCCAGGGAACAGTTGGAAATGAGGTTTAATGAGAAGACGAGGCAGACTGCACTGATCGGGTGCAGTACACATCGATCAGCTGATCGATCAGCCTTGTTTGTGTATCAATGGCCCCTTTTATCCCCTTTTTTTCTGTCTGTGCTGCATGCTCTTTTGACTAACCCCCATGCATATTTCTTTCCTATCCACCATGATCTTTCCTGATTCTTCCCCTGAACATCCTGTAACAAATCACAAGCCCAAAACACTCTTTCTAGCATAAAGACCCATGGCTCTGTTGGCCAGAACCCCACAGCATCTGTAAGGATGCAGCGAGAGTTGACAGATTGCTGGTGGGGCAGTCTGCTCTGTGGCTCTCACTCGGGGAGTCCAGTCAGGGCCTCTTGGAGGGGTGACCAGGGATCCCCACCTGATTTTCCTTTGTCTTCTTTGTGTTTGTGAAGACCAGACACAGAAAGGATATCTGGATTCTTTAGATAAAAAAACATGTTACTTACAGGATAGTACAGTAGTAGTACTGAAAAGAGGACTGAAGTAGTCTGGAAAAGTACTACTGCAGTAGTATTATGGTAGTTTTAGATTAGACATAAGCAAGGCTTTACTGTGTGGATTGTGAGAAACTGGCATAGGTTGCCCAGAGAAATTGTGGATGCCCCATCCCTGGAAGTGTTCAAGTTCAGGTTGGATGGAGGTTTGAGCAACCTGGTCTAGTGTCCCTGACCATGGCAGGGGTGTTGGAACTAGGGGATCTCCAAGGTCCCTTTCAACCCAAACCATTCTGTAATTCTGTATTATAATACAATATACTACCATACTATTATAAAAATTACTTTTATTTCCTAGGTTGTATGTGTGTTGGTCACAGTATTTTCACAGAGCTACTCAGCCACAGGTCTTCTGTTGTATTAGTTCTTAACATCTTCTGGGGATAAAAAAGTATGGTTTCATTTTACTAGTGATTTTTATATTGGGAAACTGAGGCAAAATTCAGGAAGAAATAAGTAAGATTATTCAGGAATTTACTGGCAGATCAGCAGTTTCAACCTTCAGTCATCCCTCTGAAGGTTAGCTATGCTGCATCTTAGATATAGTGATAGAAACCCCCAAAATATCATTTTGCCAGAAACACATTGTTAATGTAACAAGGTTTAAGTCAAGAGTGACGTACAGTGGTCAGAACCATTTTATTTCCAATACTCTTCAATTGTCTGGCCAAGTAATAGTAATGCAAGTATAAACTAGATTAATTTAGTCCTTTTTTTTTGCTTTTTCTCAGCATCTTCTGTGGAAAAAATGTGGTTTGAAAAATGTGTGCTGCTCGAAAAACTATTCAGTGAATTATGTCTATGAAACCATTTTGGCATCAGGACTGCTTTGAAATTCCTTGGTTGCATTTATTGCTTTATATGTCTGCTGGTCATAATTTGTAGATTGTATTTTTTGATTGATGATCAAAGCCTCACAGTTCTAAGATCCTGATGGGTAAGTGTGCGTGCACATCTTTATGTGTATATTCCAGTAGTCCTACTGATCTTTGATACTTCACTCTTTCAATTTTATTATATACTTTGGGAGCAAACATTCATCTAGGGAAGACTAAAACATGTGACTGTAAGTGATGCCATATGTCCGCAGTAAATCCACTCTGCTGTGAGCAGATACTGTCTAAACTCTTTCTGGAATGTCTCATAGAACGGATATCCACAAAGAATAGCAATATAGATCCGTCAAATAAGCTATGTACTCCTCTAAATATAATTAAATACTTCTTTCTTTTAAACAGATCTAGTCATTGCCATGTGTATCTCCTAGGATCTCAGTGGGTTTTCCCTTATCAAAATGAGCAGGTCTCCACAGATCATGTAGCAAAATGTGCTTCTCAAATAATATTAAAATCAGTCAAGGTGAGGAGAACAGGGGAATACAGGGGAACAGGACTTAACAATAAATGATGTGTTACACATTGACAATTATCTTGTATCTCTTGGGAATAAACTGATGGCTGAAAATGTGTATGGTAAGAGAGGAAAATGTTATAGAAGTGAAAAATATGAACTCTGGTGTGGTCAGAGAAAGGGAAAAGCTGATACTAACTCTCCCAATAATGTCTTTAGAAATGTTTTATGTGCTTTTTTCTTTCCTTCTCAGTATGACAGTTATATTTTACGCCTTTTTATTCTTTATCCCACAGCTGCTAATTAGTATGTAAATTATTACCAAGCTGACCCCATAAACTCAGTTGATACATACTCCTGTTAAAGTATTTGGCAAGTTAATAATTCACTTTGTTTCTAATCAATTAACATGAGGTCAGTCAATTAAGTATGTTTGGACTAAAAGATAGATGAGGAAAATTATTTAAATAAGCTCTTTAGTTTTAGCATTTAGGTGTCTGATCTGAAATTAAATTACATTTCAAAGAGGTGACATACAAATTTATTTGAAGATAAGAGGTGTCTCTATTCAAGATATTACATTGCTAAAAATCCTACTGTTTCAATTAGGTATATAGAATATCATTCTGCTAGGCAAAATTAGTAGATAAGTATAATAAATTTAATTTTTACAATAGCAGTGAAGTCAAACTCTTCATATAAACAGAAATC
Organism: Xenops minutus; assembly: GCA_035221455.1. Taxonomy (NCBI): domain Eukaryota; kingdom Metazoa; phylum Chordata; class Aves; order Passeriformes; family Furnariidae; genus Xenops; species Xenops minutus. Next base: position 4,882,976 of record JAWWEE010000085.1, read on the forward strand.
TAGGCTTCGACATCCAATTTACTAATGTATGGAAATTCATATTCAGAGGGCTCAGATAAGGGATTTGTTTAGCTTATTTTTGTTTCATATAGTTCTAGGGGTGTTGTTACACATTTTAAAGTTGTTTTTTCAATTTAATTCAAAGGACTTTATTGTTGTGGTCTTCAGAACAGCTGGAGGGTGTGCTCATTTAAAAGTAAGCCAGTGGAAGAAATTAATCCAAATCAAGAAAGAATACAAGTCAGAGTTACAATTTACTGAAAAGATGACAATAAATACAATGATACAGAGGAAAACTGGGTTTAATCCACAAAGACAGACATATAACCCAGCACCCTGGGACAAGAACAGAACAGTGTTCATGAGCTCCTGTGCTGAGCATCACATGATCCTCCTGGGTGCAAAGTAAAAGAAAAGGAAAACCTGTTGGTGAGGAGTTCTGTCAAAGTAATGATCAGAGTTCTGCTGAAAGTGGCAATCACAGCCCTGATAAAGTTCTGGGCCTCCTCTGGATCCGATGAGCGGTGCCTAAAGTCCCAAAACCTGAAGATGACATATGCTCATGTTCACCTGGGAATGCCCAGTACCTCTCCCAGGGTGAGGAGTTTCACAGTGGGTGATTTAACTCTGTGAGTCATGGGGTATTTTTGGAATCTTTGATAGTTTATCTGCCTATTATGCCAGTCCCTAATGGCCCATTAGCAAACACAACCCCCCAGGCTGGGTGTGAAGGTGTTGTTGCCTCCCCAGGGAGGAGGAGTTTTTACAGCTGAGTCACTGGTGTGAAGACAGAAAAGCTCTTCTGCCTCACAGGGTTGTTTAATACCCAGCCTGTAGCCTGAGGTGTCAGGTGTGCCCTGGGCAGCTGCTGCGAACGATCCATTATTAACAGTCCATCAGAAATGACAGAGGTGTAAAATACACAGTTTTGGTTATAGCCACATAGTGATAAGCTGGTCCCGGCCCCCATAACTAGGGCAGAGGGTCAGTTTGCTTTTGCTGCTTTGGGTGAGTTGCCTTTTTAGCAAGGCAAGCATCAGCTATTGCAAATTAATTTTGAATTTTAAATTTGCATATGTGATCATTTATTAACCTTTTGATGGGCAAAATGGTCACAATAGTGATAACAAAAAGTATTGCTTTGTATATGGGTGCATAAAACAATTGATCCATATTTCTAGGCATGCTTTACCAAATATTTCCTTTTATATGTATGCCCAGAAAAATCAGTACCCTTATTTTTTGAGAGAGCTAGTGCCCTCAGGAAAGTATAAAAAACAATTTTAGTCTGCTGTTTTTGTCATACAGAAAATTGAAAAACATCACATGGCAAGTACTGATTATTATTTCTGACTGCAAGCCCAATCTAGTCTTCAGGACTAAAATTTTTTACTCATTGCACTTAGTGGCAAAATATTTCATGTAAGGCAGCAATAATGTAAACCTAATAATTGCAATGACAGAAATGTAGTGTTGCATGCAATAATCTCTGTTTATAGATTACCTTTTATCCTGGAAAATGTCAGTGCATTTCCCAAACTAGGTATGTAGTAAGGCTATATTCATCACTGAAAGGGGAAAATACACATCATCTGTCATTACTAGCACAAATCAAAAGTCAACTCATCAAAACTATGCAAAATACGGAGCCCTTATACCTGAGGGTTATGGCAGAAAGTTACCTTGCATGGCATGCTGCATTGCAGAGGAAGTGTTATTTGACTTAGGAGCGCTAAGTAAATAAAATGTAAATAAATAAATGAAAATATAACAGACATTTCTAATATTTGGGATAAGTAGACCTAGGAGTTCATGGTGTGACTGCAAACCTTGCTATGATTAATGAAAGCAAAGCAATTAATTAGGCACAATGTAAACTCAACATTCTACAGACTGAATATCACGCATTGAAAATCACTGGGATATATTCAAAGCCTTCCTTTCCAGACCTAACATTGTCTTTCACCATTGATTAGAGAGGCTTTAAAATTCCAGCTGAAACACAGGTAAGTAATTGCACTCACCTCTTTGGTGAGCAAGTTGTCATTGTTTTCAATGCCACAGATAGGATTCCAGCAAAGCTTGAATTTAATGGTACCTCTCACTTGACTCGGTATATGCAAATTCAAGTACAGAAGGCAAAGCGTAACTGCGTGGACATTTAATATTCCCCTTCCTGCTGCTGAAACATGCAGGTTCAACACTTCTGTTTTTCTTTTGTGACTCAAAAGGATAAAACATCCCCTTCCCTATTAGTTTATTCACTTCCTCACTAGTTCCATCTCTGCCTGCCTGAAGTCTTCAGGTAACTCCAATACATTTCTAGTAAAGATTAACTTTTTGGTTAATTTTACTTCTCTGGTGACTTTCTAGTCTCCCTTCAGCTTCCATTACCACACTCCAGTGGCTTAACAGAGATAGCTGTGATATTGGTTCCTTTCTTCATGTATGCCTGAGAGTGTTTTGGGTTGTGTTTGTGGGAATGTAGTATATGGCTGCTGGTTTCTTAAGGCTCGAACCAGCCAAGTCATGAGCTTATATAAAAGTGGAAGAGGGTGAAAGGGGAAACGGTGTTGGGTGAGCTTAAATTGTGCAACCAGCTGCCTCCTGCATATTGTCAGGGTGGAATCTACACAATACAGTCATATTTGCATGCATTGCAAATTACAAGAGGGATTTATGAAGAAGAGATAAAATAATCATTTATTAGGACCATAATGAAATACTGTTATCATTTAGCTGTGTTAGGTTTGTGTGACAAGATTTGTGTAGTGGAGCGGCTGGTAATCTGGCTGCTGTGAGAAAATGCCAGAAGCTTTCCCCATGTCCAATAGAGTGAGCGCCAAATGGCTCCAAGACGGACCCACCACTAGCCAAGGCTGAGCCCATCAGTGACAGCGGTACCATCTCTGGCATAATGCTTTTAAGAACTAAAAAAATGGCAGCATAACAGCAGCCAGAGGAGACAAGTGAGAATATGTGAGAGAAAGAACTCTGCAGACACCCAGGTCAGTAGAGAAGGAAGGACAGGAGGTGCTCCAGGTGCCAGAGCACAGGTTTCCCTGCAGCCCATGGTGAAGACCATGGTGAGGCAGCTTGTAGTGGAGGTGGGCTTGCGGAGCAGAGAGATGACTCAATACGAGTTAACAGCAAAGCTCAGTTTATTCCAAAGCACTCACACAATTATACTTTTTCTAAGAGTACGTGCACTAACATT
>JAWWEE010000085.1:4886292-4904046 GCA_035221455.1 Xenops minutus
CAGAAATCCAACCTCTGCAGTGTAGAGAAACAGGTGTGTTTTCTTCCTCAAAACAGATTGGGGTGTCCACGGGTGATTGGCAAAGCCAGAGAGCAAAAAAACAGACAATCCAGGTCCCGAAGCGATGTTGGACCTGGTGTGTGTGTCCTCTGTCCTCCGCCGAGCCAGTGAACTGCTGACCCTGCACAGAAAAGCACAGGAACCCCCCCAAGCCCTTCCCCTGCCCAAAGCCTGTCTTCCCTCCTCTCCCAGCCTGGGGACAAATCAGAACAAAGGCTCTGGTTAGAGCTGTTAACATCACCACATGCATATTCAGAGTGTCCTTTGTTAAACCTTTTTATCAGCACTAAGGCGTTGCCTCCAAGCTTTGGAAGGAATTCCAACTGAGTTTTGAAACTATAACAGCTGGTGACCCCAGAGCTGGGCTCTGCAGGTGGATTCTCACCAGAGTGGAGTATAGAGGCAGAATCACCTCCCTCAACCTGCTGGCCATGCTGCTTTTAATATAGCCAAGGACATGACTGGCTTTTTGGGCTGCCAGCACACATCCCCAGCTCATGCCCAGCCTCTCATCCTGATCATCCCATTCTGGAAGGATCCCAGAGAACCCTGTAACATCTTCTTTCGGAAGTTAAACATGAAGTGCATGACAGAATCCTGTGTGTTGTGCTTCAGCTTCTACTGTGCATTCACTTCCTGGTAGCAGACTAGAACAAGTCCAGAGTTACACCCTTCTTAAAATATACATTGTGGACCCTCAGTACCAGCTGTTTCAGTCTATTCATCTCTTATGGGCTAACACTTGCTGTTGTAGGCATTGACTAAATTTACCAGCTGCACAAATTTCAAGACCCATACTAAAACAAGTTACTTAGGAAAAAAAAAATAAATCTTATACAAACATGCTATAACTAGAAATAATAAAACTTTCACTAAAAAAATCATTCACAAATGCTTTTTAATGAAATGTTGATTCCATTGTCTTCCTATTTTGCTCATTCAGAGGTCTCTGTAAATTCTTCCCATGATACATATTTTTCAACTTTTGGACCATGCAGAGTTCTGTATACATTGAAATTGCAAGGAAGAATTGGACATTTTCAACTCCATCACAACAGTGCATGCTGCCCATCTATGTACAATTGAAGGTCATTAGAATCTGAAGGGCTTGACCTAGCAAGTGTAAAACTAGTAATTTTATGATATTGTAATGATTACAGAATTGATTTTCCTTTTTTTTTTTTTCATCATGAAATCTGTTATGCTCTGTAATCACCTTCCATGGAAAGTGTAGGTGAATGTTCTGAAAGTCAGGTATTAGATGTATATCTGACCACAAGAATTCTGCTCAGTCATCTTATATTGGATCTATTCTGGCAGAAACCAAGAACTGTCTTGGCAAGAGCTTTGTTAATTCATCTTCCAGTTACTAGTAGGGTCATATAGATGCTTATGCTTGCATTGCCTGTGTTTCACTTCTGACAACTAGGGTTAGAGATTGCTTTTAAAGGTTGTCATGCTCTTTTTTTCAATGAAAAAGAAAAGCTTGTTCAAGGTCTGGCTCCCTTTTTCCACTCTTTATTACAGTAGATAGTGTCAGTCTGTGTTTAGCTTTATCCAATTAACTTTGGCCTTTGAGATGTCTGATTGAAAAGCAGATGATAATGTGAAGAGAACTTCTGATCATAAAACATATATAGATCATCTTGCCACTCATTGATTTTCAGATCTCTAATACTTGGAAGCCTTTTGGGATCCCCTCTGGAACACTTCCCACAGTCCATTTCTGGGGAATGAGCTACTTCTGTTAAAAGAGCTGTCAGTTTGATAGAGGGAAAACTGACATTGTATACATAATGAAGATACAAACTGTTTTGGCACAAAATTATAGCACTTTAAAAATACTCTACACTTTTTGCAATCTTAAGCCTCTAAGGAATGTTTTTATATGCTTTCTTGATAGTAGATGATTTTTAAATTTTTAATTGCTTTGAGATAAGGATATCTAGGATATCTGCATATTTTGGTAACCCCTTTTTTTTTTTTTTTTTTTTTCCCCTGTGGATTTGCCTTTCTTTGGCAATTGACTTTGGCCTTTAAGATGAGGAGAAAATTAGTTCAAACTTTCTCTGTTCTGAGACAATTTCTCTTTCTCTCTGTGTCTTTTTTTTTTCTTCTCCATGGAACCACTGTGCCAAGTAATGCATATTCTGCTTCTGCACTTTTGCTACTGTTGCCAACACCTGTGAGGTCACTTCCTTCTTCTATACAGGCTGTTTTAGGACCTTGTTTCTCTGTGACTTCCTTAATTCTGACCAGTGTAGGTAAACTCAGTCACTTGGTTTGTGGATCTAGGGAGCAGAAAACCTGACTACATAAGTCTGAGAAGTCAAGCTAAAGATAGAAAGAACACTTGCTTGACTTGTTTTACTTTCCAGTCACTGTCAGGACTGGGTCTGAAATTAATGGAAACAGAATAATGCAAAAGTTTTCAAGAAAATCTATCAATAACTCACATACCAGCTCCAGAACTATTCAGGTTCTTTCTGCTTTATTTCCTTCAGGAGCTTCATTATCTTTTTGCATTTGAGGCTTTGGAGACAAGAAAGACCCTGGGAAATACTGAATTTCTCCTAGAAATGCAGAACATCTTACATATGACCCGATCAGTTATCAGGTTTAGGCAAAATTGTGTTTGGCCTCGTATCCATACTGGAGATCATTTTAAAATTAATGGTTATTGACTTCACATATTCTGAATCTGAATTTTACTGAGGTTATGATAGTGAACACTGCACCTTATGCTGAGCTTAGAAACTAGTTTCAGAGTTAACAGTATCTGAGGATTTGGCGAGAAATATAAAAATATAAGAGAAAGTAACTCTGATGACAGATTCTGGGACTAGGTTCCTGCAAAATAGATCAAAAGGGTAGTCACACAGTCAACTGAAATTGTTGCCTCAAAGAAATACATACACAGCTAAATATATTCCTTGAGGACATATAAAAATAAAATTGAAAATTAAGGCTCAGTTTCTAAGCCTTTGGGAAAGGGAAATCAGTAATACTGGTATTTGGGATGAAAGGTTCAAGTCCAGACAACACCCTAGCAACTGAAAAATTAACTCTTAAAGTAAAGTGCTCAACTGAGGTATATATCAGCCTTCTGAAACAGAGGAATTTGAGTTACCAGGACAGAAAAATGGCAGACATGGAATTACATTTGTTCTTTGGCAATGCATGTGAATGAAGTTTCTTACTACCTTTCACCTGAATGTTTTGTTTAGGTGGCAGTAATGCATTCAGGGATACTCTTTGCTTCTTTCAGTAACTCTGACAGCAGTTATCCTGTTTCCATTTGTTCCTGCATGCATTTGACCAAAAGGTGAGACCAAGCTCAGTGCTTACAGTGCATCCACGTAGGAGATGAGTGTGGCTGAGAATATAAGGTTAAGAAGAACCTAGAGTACCTTATCCCAGAGCATCCTAGAACTAATAAATTAAAATTTAAATCTCCTAAGGCTGAAGAGGGAATTGAAGTTGAATATTCATTTAGAGCGGTGAAGTGGTTTTACCACCATAGTTCTTTCTGAACATCTTTTTCATCTGATTGCATTTGACCAAATCTGACCAAATTCCTTAACACCTTTTTGAATAGCTAGGGTACGGTTTTGTTGTTTGTTTACTGCAGGTTTTCATTTGTTTGTTTTAATTGTTAAACTGTTTACTGTATTTCAAGACTGGATGTCAATGATACATACTTTTGATTTGAAAATAAAGGTCTCTTAATGAGGATGTTTTTTTACTCAAGGGTTGAACTTCTTCCTGGTTTCATATATTTTGTACCAAAGCACTGAGGAAAGTTTGTGCTGAACTCCACAGAAAGATGCTGGATATTTTGTGTCAATGTAGTTAAGGACTTGTAGAATTTGTTTACTCCATGTTTCCATCTGCAAATATCTGAAGTCTGGAAAGGCAAATATAAAGGGCATGAAGTTGGAACAGAAAAGAAGCGAGTGAGCTGAGCAAAGGAAATAGTAAAAGAAAAAAGCTAGGTGGAAAAAAACAATGTTATGAAAGGGAATTTTATGGAGAGGGATTAAAAAGTGACATAAACAAGAAAATCTGCAGAAAGATTTTTTTTTTTTGTAGTTGAAGAGTTTAGCAACATAGAAGTGAAAAGAGAAACAATGAAAAGGCAAACCAATGGCAGTCGTAATTATAACATTCTCTCTCCTATTCTCTACTTTTCTTAAGTTGGAATGACTGAAGCAAAACGATTTTGCAGTCATTACAAACTAGCATGAAAAGATGAGAAAGACAAGAAGAAAAAGAAATTACATAAATTGCTTTTAGATGGCTTTTTGTTGTTTTGCATTTTTTAATTTTTATGATGGCATTATTCCAGATTTTTTTTTTATTTTTAGAAAGACCAAAAAAATTATCATCTCGTCTCATGATTCATCATCACCAGCTCATCCAACTGCTTTTACATCTGTCACCTCCTCCTCTACAATTTGAATAAAGGACTTAGTGGAGGCTTTGATAAAACAGAGCAAAAGAACAAAATTTAGAGGTTTGCTTGCTAGCTTCATGGATGTTCCCAAGAGTCATTGCCTGCAGAGCAGCAGCTGCATGTTCATTGTGCTGAATAAAGTTTAATGAAAATAGAAATAGTATGTACTGCTCTAGATATTGCACTGGGAACACCCTTCATACATTCTCAGTGCAGCAATAGTTTCCAGAAGGAAGGAAATGGAATCTGTCCGTTCTGCTTACATACATATGAAAAGAGGCTTTAATGTTGCTTGATTAGATTAATATTATACTTACCATCCTCACATGCACAGGCATTTCATGTTATCTTACTCTAAAACAAAAATTCTCACTTCCCAGTAGAATATGTTAATACCTGCATGACATTCACTTTGCTTTCTGTAATCTTTTGCTATTCAGTTGTTGTAAACTATGGTGAAGTATTTTCATGGAATATGTTATGAAGTGCTACAACATATTTGGTTCACAGGTTATACTATTAAGTGTTTATAATTTCCTGGGGATTTTTGTAATGTTAGGTGTTAGTGCCCTGAAGTAATGCTTAAGGTAAAATTGATGGTGTAAAAATACTGCTTGTTAAATTGAAACCAAGTCTGTTCTGCCTGTAGTTCAACTGTTAATTACCAGTATTTCATATACCACAGATAACACTGCAATCACAAAAACTCTTTCAAATCATCTGCTGTGAACCCACTTAAATTTAATTTCTAAAGAAATTATAACTGTAAGTGTGTGCTTAAAGAAACAACAGAAGACAAATTTTTTCCCCTTCTACTAGTGTATTGTAAAGACATGCCTGTGGCAGAATTAATTTTATTTTTCAGGGGCTTGTAATTCTTTGATGAAAAATGTGCTTGAGTTGAAAATAGGCCAAAATGGTTCTAATACTGAGGACATTCTTTATGAACCTGAAGTAAGACAATTCATGATGTATCTGAAAGAAGAGATCAGTGTTACAAATTCAGTGAAATGTCAACAGATCTTCACTGTGCTATACAAAACTCTCATACAGGAAGTTTCACAGAATTCTGCTCCATGGTTGAAACATCTGAAGAGAGACAGCTATCTGCAGTCCTATTTGTAAAGTTGATGTTCTGTGCTTATACTTTTAATTTTAGAAAATGAACAATAGCAAAGCACTAAAATAGAAAGAACAGTAACACTACAAGAAACTAATTCTTTTAGCTCCAGGCAGAAAGCATTTCAACAGAAGAAATTGTTTTAAGAACATGTTATATTTAATTCATGGCTTCATGAGTCTCAGTTTTCCGTCCCTGACAGCAGTGTAAATTAAGAATTACTTGATTGAAATCCATTGAGTTTCACAGGCACAAATAAAAGAGGAATCTAACTGGATAATGACTATTCCTGAGAAATAAGTTTGAAATATTTTGAGAGGACAGAGAAACAGGAGAAAATAGTTTTAAACCATAAGGAGGGATTGCACCTGATTTAAGTATCCTGAGGATAAAATTAAGAAACTTCACAAGTATTAATTATAAATGAAAAGTAAGTGCATACTATTTAATTATGTGAGATAGGAAGGAAACATTTGTGTGGAAAGTCATCCAGAGAAATACATGTTTTGGACATTATCCCTGACTTTTCTGTTGCTGTCTTTTGTAACAGCACTATGACACAATACTCATGGAGTTTTTTTTGCTGTTGTCTTGTACCTGCATCTCTTCATTTGAGTACAAAAGTGGAAACAAAAGCTTTATGAAATCAGATGACCAGCTTTCCACTTGCAAAAATAGCTACATCAAATATTAGACAACTGATGAATTTCCTCTTTGTTCCTGAAAGGATAGACTGCTGCTCTGACAGGGCAGAAGGGAGGAAAAGAGGAAGTTTTTGTTTGTTTTGGACATTGATCTCTCCAATCATGCCCAACATGTTCTACTTAAATGCAGAATCTAGAAAAAAAAGGTAATTCACCTTTCTCATCTCTAGAGCCTTTCTTTTATTTTGGTAAAGTCTTTTGCAATGGGCTATAGGAAAGAGAAGACTCAATAAGAATGACTTTTCCAAGTTTGGCAAGTGACAGGAACATTGTGACATTTGTGCCTTAACACTGGAGGAAAAGTCCTGTGCTCATCTTCATGTGTGGGAAGCAACTGTATTACTAGCAGTGTATTTTTTACAAACTAACAAGAAAAACTGCAGCTTCTTAGAGTGAAAGGAGTACAGTGTGACATGCCCTGTCACATTCTTTGCCACATTTTCCCATGTCTAGCCAGCTGGACAAGAGGTTCTCTTTATTTAACAATCCTGTGGGTAGGAATGAAAACAAGATTGGTTTACATGTTTACATCTTTATAATGCTCTTCAGGAAGTATATATTGGAAAAATAAAAAAGCAGGGAGGGTGGAAGCAGTCTCTGAAATTTTCTTTAATTGATCAAATGAAGGGATGTTGGATGTTTACTATTCATTCTGAAAATTGTTTCTTTGTTTCTTTTCTGAGATTTTATTTCAATTTTCTTAGAGAAGATTTATCTACTGGACTAGTTTGCAGAGTGAAGACTTGTCAGAGTTATATTACATGCATACATACAAAAGACATATAAAAATGCTGAATTCAATACTTTTTTTCAGAAATGCTGCATTGCAAGCTAAAACAGTATTTTTTTTTTTAAATGCTGTGAAGCTGTAAAATGTGGGGTTTTAACTTTATTAAAATTGACAAACATCAAATTACTCTTTTTAAGAAAGGGAATATCTGTAATTACCAATACAGACTCACTACATGAAAGGTTGTTATTTTTCCTATCCATAGTAATCTGCCTGTCATACAACTGCAAAATGTGGCAACCACTAGTGTCTTGAACTCTTGGCTATCCAAATTTGAAACAAGATAAACCCTAAATTATACCTGTTTGAGATAAAACAAGACTATAAAAGCTTTTTAAAGGTGTATAACTCACATTTAAAGAAATAGTGATTCCCTCTGAAATGTATTGTCTAAGCTCAGCAGTGGGACTGCAGTCTCCCTAGCCTTCCTAGTCACCTATCTACTTAGAGAGGCCTTGCTTGTTGCCTTTAACATCTCATGCTGGCTTCAATTATGATTGGACTTTGGCTTTTCTAACCTCATCTCCAAATGCTCAAATGATGTCTCTACATTCCTCCCAGACTGTCTCCATGCTCTTTAAATGGCTGTTTCTCTAAGCCTATTCTTTATTTGTTCATATGGGGACTAACTAGAGCAATACAAACCTGATTAAACCACAGTCTCTCTGTGCCATGAATACTGACTCAGTAGTGAGTAGGACACCCACTCCCTCAGGTTGTAAATTCTCTTTTATAAGCAATATATAGATAGCATTTCAAATGTAACCTCAAAAATATATTGTGAAGTGTACATATTTAGAAAAGCTAGTTGCTCTTAATTTCATTATTTTGGATATTTTGTATAAATATCCAAGGAAACAAAAGTGATTTTAGTAGGGATTTGAGCTTATCTGAGCTTTCACATACGTGTTGTACAGTTTCGTACCATCAGGATGATACATGAGCTGACCTATTCTGCAATTCCTATTTCTGTCTCAGAAATAACTGATATTGCTTCCTTGAGGGGAAGTATTATATTGGTGCTCTGCATCATTATTTTGTATGTGTTGATCTACTTAAGTGACAGTCTGCTCACTAGTCATCTGTCAGGTCATGTGTTTACTCTGTCATAACAGATAGTTCACTTGTGTCCGGCCTTCTGATCTTCATACAATGTTTAACAGCTTTTCTCTTTCCTGTCATTGTCAGCAGTTGTAGACTGTTTTTTTTTGTTTGATACTCTAACCCAAAACACGCAGAAGGTGCTGGAACCATCATAGAAATTGCTTTGAAAAAAAAATTAACTGTGGTGCCGAAATATATATGGAGTTTATGATAGGAAAGTATGGTAACAGAAGGCTTTAACCAGAAGGGGTAAAATGGTAGCCATAAAATGTTCTTTAATGACAAATTATGCTCTGATGTATATTGCAGTAGTTTTTATAAGAAAGGTTGTAACTCTCACAGTGCTGTGCTCAATAGTCAGCTCTAGGAGCAGAAGGTATTTACCTTTAATTTAAAAAATCATGTGCTTGGAGAATGTGCTTCAGTCAGTTCATGGATCTGGTCATAATTACTTAGGAAATCTTTTGTGGAAAATTAGAAGTAATTCTAGAGTATTTAAAAAGCAGGTTCCACAGAAAATAAGATGCGTTTATGTAACACACAGGTCTTGCCACAGTTCTGGAGAGCCATTTGTAAACTCCTTTGCAGGAGTTCCTTTTATGTGCAATCGCAGTCACAGCAGAGGACTGCATGGTGTTTGGATAAGGTCTGATTTACTCATCCTGAGAGGTGGTCCCTATTTAGTCAGAAATTTCAGGCACCTTCTCATACTGACTCTCCTCATGTGCTGCTCTTTTTGACTCACTTATTAGGAAATACTTCTGGCCTGCAACAGGCATCTTCCTTTTAGACTAGCTATTGAGTGTCCTTTTCATAGTAGAAGAGAAGGGTTCATTAGGATGGAAGCTGCAGAAAGCAAGTGTTGTTAGAGGTGTATTTTTATAGGCTTAAAAGTGGGGATTTTTTCCATCAGTATCTAAGAGGATAACTGGGACTTTTCTGTCTTGTAGATGTAAGTAAGACCTTAAGTTTAGCTGCTTGTTGGTTCATATTTCACCACTGAGTCTCTCTCTTATTCTGAATTTTAATTTTTTTTTATTATATTGTATTTATAATTTTCTAATTCAGTTTCCAGTAAAGTAACAAACATAAAGGTATGGTGAAATAAGATTGAAACTTAAACTTTGTGCACCACTGGAATTCCAGTAGAACTCAACCTGCTGCTGCTTGCTCTTTTCTGCTGTCTTGCCTGAGGAAAGTTAGTGTCATTTTCCTGGAGGCAGGTGTACTGTGTATATATATATTTTTGGCTCTGAACAAGAAATGCTGATGTTAACTATTGATTTGTGGCAGTCTGGTATCTGGAAAAAAAAAAAAAAAAAAAAAAGAATATATTCGCAGAATGAAAAAACAAAATCCTGTTATCATCAATAGTTCAGTCTGCATATTTCAGGCTCTGTCAAGGAAATGTCTTTATAATCAAGGACTCATGTGAGCAGCTCTATCTGTTACTAAAGAATTATGATGCCATGAAATGCACTGTCTTTATGTACTTTTTTTCTGTAGGTGTGACTAGGAAAAAACTATTTATCAGCAATAAAATGATTATTGATTTTTCTACAAAAATTAGTGAGTGAACTAATATAGCTGACAGTAAATGGGTAATTCCAGGCTGTCAAATTCAGCATGGGTATTTTCAATGCTGGAGTATGCTGCTGCCGGCTTCTTTAGTTGTCCTGTTCCACATGTAACTGCCCTTGAGGTTTCACCTGTGGTGGCATCTCTTCCTGCTCTTTTGGGGAAAAAGAGATAATCCAGCATTACTCTGATCTAATTTCTAGATTGAAATGACAGAATTAACTTGCTACAATCTCAGCTATGATAATCTGCTTCCTCAGAATGACTGGACACATAACTTTCTGTTCTTTTATACTTTCATGCAGATCACTGCAGATAGCGCTCTGGGCACTGTTGCAGTTGAGATAATCAAACTCAGAGTTTTCTGAACTGTCCATCTTATTTTATGATGCACTTAACTCTTGATCTAAACCAAAGACCAGTTTTGAGGTCTGTTTGCTTTATTTCTTTACAACCTATTGAAACATCTTTAGCTTCTATATACATTGAATAATGACTCTTTCTTCTGTCCTGCTTCTGTGATATCTGTAACTATATCAGATGGTAAGTGTGATTTTAGAGGAGGTTTTTTTTTTAAAAAAAAACCTTTTCCTGTAATGCTCAATATATGTGTGGCCTGCTAGATGCATTGGCTCTGTGCTGGTTGTCTCATTAGCATACTGCATAAGTCTCAAGAATCACTAGCCAAGGAGAGAAAACATTGTATGTGATGAGCTTTTAATCTTATGCCCTAATATCTCTGTGGTAGATTATTTTGTTTTTTCAGCATTGGATAAGAGAGTAGAACTAGCTCTAGAACTGAAGCACCTATCCTTTTATATCTTCTATTTTGTTGTTGTTCTGTTTTAAGTTCCCAGTGGCCTTTATTCTTTAACCCCCTCTATATTTCACATGTACCTAAATGTGGAGGTAAATCCTCTGAGTGGCAAGTCTTGATGAGATCTTTATTAATCAACAAAGAAAGGTTGGAACAGAAAGAATCACATATAAATGAGAAGTTAATGGATTTTGCTATGTCTTTGTGATGAGTCAGAAGCAATTAAGTGAGAGATCAGAATGTCCTAGAGTGCAAAATTCTGAGTATTAGCAATTTTTACTGAAGTTTTCCAGGTAAACTTCCATTTTTCTTTCTTAAGCATTTGAAGATTCTTTTAATCAATAAACACATAATTTTTCTTTGTAAAGAAAAATAATGCTCTAAGAGAGATAGAGGTATGGTTGGAGCAGCAGAACTCAGCCTGTGCTTACTTCTATGAAGATGTATCTCTAGTTAATAGAGGGTGAGGTTTTTCTCTGCCAGAATTTAATCCCATTGGCCAATAATAAGGAAAAAAATGCAGAATTGTAACTTTTAGGAAAGGATGGTTAGGATAGTTGATACTGGATGGTTTGTTTTCTTTTTGTTTATTTGTTTGGGGTTTACGCTTTAGGGGTTTTTAGGGGGTTTTTTGTTATTTTATGAAGCAGGTCACATTGCCAAACTTGAAAGTCATTCAGAAGTTTGATGATCTGTGAGTGTCTACAGAAACTTTTAAAAATACAGTTATGGGTACTGATGGAGAAACATGGTAAAAAAGCAGAGGAATAACAAAAGTATGTTTGGAGGATAGAAAAAGTAGTCTGTCTTTATCAGCAGTAATATTGTGATATTACAATAAGAATTGTAGATGTGAAGACTGTGCTTCTCTAAGGACAATATAATCAGAGGATTATTTGATAACGATGTCTATGATGGGTGCACGGGGCCTAGAAACAATGGGATGCTTCAATCACAGTGCCCTGTTTCCTGTCATGTTAGCATTAATCTTAGTGAAAATCAGTGCTAACCAGACATGCAGGTTTGAAAGGAATCCCCTAATTACACTGTGACTCCTTCAGCCACCAACTGGTCTACAAAGCTGGTCACCACTTTTCTAAATCACTTTTTCCCAAAGTGGTCAGGAAAGGGTTAGTTCTTGGACTAGCTGTCTTTAGACCTTTTTTGGGGGGGAGGGGAGCTGGATTTTACTTTGTGATCAAGGAGTTTGTGTAGAAATAGTAGGAATTCAGAATTCTGAAATAGTTTTGTCTGAATTATTTTAGATCAGTGCTCTGCAATCCCTTAAGAACAATTTGGATTGAAGGGAACACCAAATGTCTACAGCTCCTTTCATGCTGTAGTTGAGTCCTTATTACTCAATTATATGCTTTTACATTCATTTTATGTTAATTTTCCTTCTTTCATCCAGCACACTCTTTCTCTTATTTCTGTTGGGATTTTTTTTTTCCAAGAGCTTCTGCTCAGAATTGCTCTTGCAGATCCATTTGCTCTTGCAAAATCTATTTTCTTCAGTTCATTTGTATGTCTTCATGGTAGGTCACCATTGTAACAGTACAAACCAAGGCAGACTGTTTAATCAAATTTCAGTCTTAAAACTGAGACATATTTGGCCATGAAGATCATACTTATTCTCTGAACAGTTTCAGTGAATGTCTCTACAGGCTCTGATGACAAGACTAGTAGAAGCCTGCTAAGTGCTAACTTTCTGTGGCTTGAAGGTCCTAGTTTGGTTCAAACTGTTGGCTGCAGTGTGAGTGTTTTCTTTGATGGTTCATCACACTTTCCCCCCCCACCCCCCCTTTTAAGAATAAGCATTTCCCATTGCAAACCGCATAAATTTGGACTGAAAATAGTAAGTCTAATGGGCAAGATTTCCATACATACCTGTAAAAATCTTGCATTGAAGTCATGCCTGGTTTTGTTTTTATAAGAACCTTAACAGATAAAAAACCTCACATCACATGTTTAGGTTTGAAAAAGGGATTTGCTTTTGAGAATTATCCTGTTCATTGATTCTGTGTGATCGAGGTTTTGCATTTATACCCTAGGAAGAGATACTTGAAGTTTTTCACAACATACATGAGTACTCTTTGTTGTTTGGGGTTTTTATGACATCTTTTTCTTAAAGTTGCATCTTTTCCAAGCTTTTTGCTGCACCATTGTTCATGTAGCAAATGTTACCAGACTAGACAGTCAGAAATCTAAATAATCCGTGACATTACAAGGCTATTACATAATCCAGTTTAGCCCTACTCCTGTTGTTTTTTTACAGTCCTATCCTCTTCTGCTTCTTGTACGTATGCATGGGCTACTTAAACAGTTTTCTTAGAGTGCTAGTTTATATATCTGCCTTATTTATAAGACTTCTTGTGTTTTGTTGGTGCGATGCAAGCTTAACATAGTACCAGTACTTAGCTATAACAAAAATTTGTTGGAGTAAATATGAAAAATAACTTTAGAAAGAACAGTTTCATCTTTTCCTTGCAGTGAGTTCTGCTTTTATTCCACTTTACCCATTTAGCAAAGAGAAAATTATTCTCTTATCCGTAGTGAATTGTCTAAGGCTTTAGTTAAATAAGTGTACATCTTTAAAAGACTGCTTGGTAGAAATTCACAACAATAAGCATACACTACAGGTAATTCTTTGAAAAAATTTAAAGAAGCTATCGGTTATGTGGATTCTAAAATTTAGTCGAAATTTATCAAAACACAGTGGTAAGACACAGTGCTTGTACCTCATGAGGTCTAGTTAAGATGTTTTAAAGAATATGTGCTATCTCACTGTCATGATTTTGGCTGGGATAGAGTTAATTTTCTTCCTAGTCGGTGGGGGTTCAGTCATGTGGTTTTGATTTAGTATGAGAATAATATTGATAACACAGTGATGTTCTAGATGCTGCCAAGTAGTGCTTACCCTAAATCAAGGAGGTTTTAGTTTTCCATGCTCTGCCAGTGTGTAGGTGCACAAAAAGCTGGGAGGGAGCATGGCCACAACAGACCTGGAAAGACCAAAGAAATATTCCATGCCATAGAACATCATGCTCAGCATACAAACTGGGAATGTTGTCTGGGAGCTGCAGGTCATAAAATGCCTATGTCAGGCACTTACTCATATTCCATGAGAAGTGGCTGCAGGTGATACCCTTTCTAAAGCACACTCATTTTTGCACTTTGCTACCTTCAGTCTCAGTTTAGGGTCCAGTATTGAAAAGATCCTCTTAGCCTTGGCTGTAGGTCTTGCTGGTTGTCCCTGTTTCACTTCTGAGAGTAGATTGGTGTACCATTAAAAGCAACTGAACAATTTACATGCACTAACAATGTATAGACGAATGTGCCATTCGTTTATCTTAGGGAGAATTTCTTTAAACATTGGACAATTGGCTGCTTTCTGATCTTATATAAAAAAGTGATCCATTGCCTGCTAGTAATTCTTGTATCAGAGGTAGGAGAAAAGTGTGCATTTTAGATTATTTTGGAGGCCAGACTTTTACTGTGTTGAAGCTAGTAAGCAAAACCTTAATTTTGTTTGAGTGAATTTTCACAAAAGGCATTTCCCAATAAGAATCCTTTTCACCCTCTGCTTCTACACTATATGTCTATGGCAATATTGGTCATTAATTAGATACAGTTGAAAAACTGACAGGGAAGACATTAAGGGGTTTATGCAGTTTCTTTTTAAATTGTGCTATTACTGAGCTAGTAGCACTGCAATTAAATGTAATTTGAAGAATTCACCACATTTTAAATTTTGACCAAGGTCTCTAGAGATTTCTTTGTGATAAATTGTTCCTTGTTCACATGATTGTGTTTTTAACCAAACATCCTTGTGTCTGTTCTGTTCTGTTAGTATATGGAAAAGCAATGTGTATAGAGCTGTAAAGTATTATGAGAGAAGGCAATTTCCTTTAACTTTTTTTAACTTTTACGCATAGTATCTGAGCTTATTAAGAGACCTATCTTTCCCATCCCAGCCCCTGCATATTGTTTGTGGATAAATGCCAGGATGAGATGTAGTGCTCTTAGGGAGCTCCCAGTATCTGAAATGGCATTTTAACCTTACTGAAGAAGGAGCCTGTTTTGGTTCAGAGGAGAACTAAGATATATCTATGTTGGCTGAGAGAGAAAGGAAACGGCCTTCTTCCCCCAAGAAGGCCAGAGAAAAAAAAAAAAAGATAAAAATAGCCCCTCTTTAAATTTAGAACCAAACTTTAATTAGAAAAATATATAGAAAAGGATAATAGTTCTTAACCACAATGTATCTATTTATATGTCCAGAAAAGGACCAAACAAACAGTTTGTGATAAACCCTTTGAACAAAAAAAAAAAAAGTCAGTTTTCTGCTCCCCTACAGGTGCAATTATATTTACGGACAGCAGGTGCGATGTCGCACCTCGGCCGGCTGCGGGTCCCCTCACTGGGCACTGCAGCAAATCAACTCAGTTCCCGCAGCATTGATGGGCAGAGAGACGACAGGGGACCCCCTCTCTGAGGTGCGTTCCTGTCCTCGTGGCCACTCCAGCAGCGGGCCCGGCCCCACAGGCAAATGGCCAGGTAGGAGGGAGGCACAGGCAGGCCGGAGCAGTCAGGAGACGGCAGGAGGAGGCAGGAATCCTCTGCTCGACAGAAGAGCCATTGAGCTAGGCAGGAGGGCAGAAACGGGTGGAGCTTCCCTATCCAAGTTGGTCCCGTCCAGAAACCGGTGTGGAAGGAGATAAAAGCAATAATCCCTCCCCCAAATCCCCCGGCACTGGGTGGGGGAAAGGGCAGAAAGGGCAAAGCAGAGTAAAAAAAAAAAAAAGAAAAAGAAAAAGAACTGCTCTCCCAAAAGCCACAACCCCCACCCCCTGGACAGCAGGGAGAAAAGGACAAAAGTCTCTCCACTCAGCCATCAAGTAGGAATGCAAATATTTGTTATTCCCTTTGTTGGTCATCAGCACAAAGCTGGGCATTGGCTCCAAGCTCTGGAAGGAATTCCAGTGAGATTCTGAAACTATAACAGAGCCCTAACTAGACACCAGCTTGTTAAAAGCAGAGACATAACTGGAGGCCTGTGTGTGGATTTTGCATGGGGTTTTGAGGAGGAAACAGAGAGGGATATTTCAAAAATCAGCTTGTTCTTGAGTTTGCCATGCAGTCACAGGATGCCTGCAGGAGGACGCATATGTACAGACCATGCACAAGGCCCGGCACAAGGGCTGCACGCTGTCCTCAGTGATCTTTCAGCTCTTGTGCCTGCCGGCAGCTGATGTCTGGCCAACAGAGCAAGCGGTGGCAACCAGCACTCTGTAAGCAAGTCCTTACATGAGGAGCAACTACGGCAGTGGTTTTTTCTTGCTGGTCATATTGTTAACAGGGAAAAGGAGCTGTTGCCAGAATATCTCTGGATTCATGTAGAGCTGAATATAGAGGTTCTACAGAGCAGCTGTATATCAGAGGGAGCAGAGTGGTCCCCTGCTTTCTTTCCCAGCAGCTGCACTGAATGTTCTTCCTAAAAATCAGGCCAACACCTTTTATTTTTTTAAGATAAGGAAAGATTATGTGCAAGGCAAAGCATGCAGCTGTTAACTACTCCCAGGAGTATTTCTGTCAAGAACCATCAAATTTCCATATTTTACAAACTCTGATTTTCTGTCAGCCTTAATATATATATTCTTTATATAAAAATAATTAAATGCTAGAGAATATTTTGCAGACTTTTACACCATTTACTTAAAGAATCCTGCTTACAGCTTTTTTTTTTCCTCCTAGGATTTTTGATGTAAAATATAGCTTTCATGTGTCACTTTTTTTCTATTCTGAAGTACTGGGTAACATTTTTCTATTCATGTTAAATGTTATTTTGGAAATTGTTTTCTGCATTTCTCCTGTATTCTTTATTCAGTTCAAATTCCAGATAAACATGGCAGCTCTAATATACATCAGGGTAATGAACCTTTTCATGATATTTTGATGACATGTGAAACCTGTTAGTTTGAGTGTTTGGGGCTCTAATTAGTGGGCCCAACTAACAAATAAACAAAGATGTGGCTTTTCCTTACCATGTCATCTGAAAGGGGACATGAGATGGAAAATTAAGAGTGCAGGCAGTCTGAAAAAGATTTAAAATAATGTGAAAGAATAGGAACCCTTATTTGGACAAAATCCACAAAATCAGTGGTGTTCATCCCATTTTAAAATAATCAGTCTGGATGCTTGTGGACATGGAAGTGAATCCATAAAGCCTAAAGGTGTTTCAGAGAAGAAAACAGAAAAAGCTTACAAAGCCAAACCTGGTTTGAAGAATCTGGTTGAGGAAAGAGGAGAGCGGGAAGTAGTCCTCTAGTTCTTCAGCAGAATTTGAATTGCTGCTGGTACATTGAGATCATTGTTACTTTGAATGTGCAGGTCCTTTTTGTGGTCCAGTTAGTGATCACAGTATCACAGAACCATAGACTGATTTGAGTTGGAAGGGACCTTAAAGACCATTTAATTCCAACCCACTTTCTGGGGGCAGGAATATCTTCCACTACACCAGCTTGCTCAGTCATATCTAGCCTGGCATTGAACATTTCCAAGGATGGGGCATCCACAGCTTCTCTAGGCAACCTGTTCCAGTGCCTCCGCACCCTCACCGAAAAGCCCTTCATCGTAATATCTCCTCTAAACCTGTCCATTTCCAATTTAAAGCCACTACTTCTTTTCCTATCACTTCGTGCCCATATAAAAGGTCCTTCTCCCAACTGTCATCTGGTATCCATTTGGGTACTGGAAGGTGCTCCTTGAACACCCTGGAGCCTTCTCTTTTCCAGCCTCAACAACCCCAGCTGTCTCAACCTGTTTTGATAGGAGTAGTTTTTCAACTTTCTGACCATCTTTGTTGCCCTTCTGTGAACTGGTTTCAACAGATCCATACCCTTCTTATGCTGTGGGCCCCAGAGCTGGTTGCTGCACTCTGGATGGAACCTCGCCAGAGTGAAGCAGGAGGGCAAGGATCACCTTCCTTGACCTGTTGGCCACACTGCTTTTGATACAGCCCAGGATGTAGCTTTTCTGGGTTGCTAGTGCGCATCTTCTCCATGGACACCCCCTTGTCGTGGGGGAGAAGCTTGTGTGCCCTCATGAGGTTGCGAGCTGTGCTGGCGG
>JAWWEE010000085.1:4904146-4924132 GCA_035221455.1 Xenops minutus
CTTTCCACTGTGCCTTTTGTGACCGGACTTGCCTATCTCGCATTGGCCTATTTAGCCACCAGCGTGCTTGTAGCAAGTGTGGGTAAAGCCCTTGTAAGTCTTCATTTGCGAAGCCTACCCATGATGATGGAGTGTGCATTGCTAACTCATGTCAGGCTTCAAACCCCCCAACACTTCCAATTCTTTCTTCATAGTGCTGCTCTCCATCCATTCCCTACCCCAGCCTGTTTTTGTGCTTAGGATGGATATATACTTGCCATATGCAGACCACTCTGATGCCTTTCTTGCTACAGTTTTCAGGTTTGGGTTCTTCCCTCTTCCCTCCCAGTCTGCTCAGGTTGACAGAATATGCAGATTAGATGTATTTGTCTTTCTAGTTTTGTTTTCTTGCAAATAGCATATTTACATGTTATTTTTCATTATTTATAGCTGTTATAAGTACTGACAAATCAGCAGACAAAACTGAAGGGTATTGTCTTAACCAATGTTGATATCGAAAGTAAGGAAGTTTTGATTTTTTTTATGTAAAGGAACTATCTCAAACTGGTACTCTAAATACTCTAAACTGGTAAATATGGACATAAGTATGGACTTTTAAACAAATTTGCCAGGAGAGTTACAGCAGAAGAACACTTTGAAAAACTGCAATCTATGATGCAGAAAATAGTTTAAATTATGATTTTTTTTAAGATTGTCAGACCTCCAGAGAACTGACAAATAAGCCAATACTAACAAATATTTATCATTCATATAGGATTTGGTTATTATTCTATATTATGCCTATTATCCATAGGCATATTTAACAGTGCCTATGGAACACATAGGTCAGAAAAATCAATGCATCAAAGGTTAAATAGAGCTACTATTATAGGCATTTATTGACAGAGCATACATGTAAGTGGGATGTACTTGGAAACAAATGGAATAGACCATACCTCACTGAAGATCAAGAATTCTTAGTGCTTTTACTGCAAGGCTCTAATCTTAATTCAAATTCTTTTATTTAGAGAATTTGTGGCAGCTGATAATGAAATATATTTGATATTTAATTGTAAATAAAATCTTTTGTGTATAAAAATTAAACACACTTTATCACATCCCCAAACAGTGTGCAAAAAATGTATTATGTATATTAATGAGAAATGAACATTTAAGGTTTATCTTTCCTGGAGATAAAAATGCTTTAAAGAAAAACTGGGGCAAGTGACATATTTCATTAAAACAGAGTGCTTTCTATAAAAGGAAAATAGGAAAGTTGTGAGCAAAAAATTTTTAGATAAAAATAAAAGCTAATGAAAAAGATCAGTACAAAGGAAATCTTTAGCAAGAGTCACAATTTCACAGAAGAAAGGGGAAGGGACCACAGTGAGTCATCTGCTCCAGCCTTCCTGGAAGCTCAAGAAGGGTCATTGTGAAGCATATAACACAGAATTGCATCCAGATGGTTCTTGAATATCTCCAGTGAGGGAGACTCCACACCCACTCTGGGCAACCTGTTCCAGTGTTCAGTCACCAGCACAGTAAAGAAATTTTTCCTGATATTCAGGTGGAATTTATTCCCATTGCCTCTTATCTTATTACTTGGCACCACTGAGAAGAACCTGACTCGATACTCTTGACATCCTCCCTTCATATACCTGCATACATTGATGAGGTCCCCTCTCATTGTTTCTCTCCAAAATTACTCTTTTCTCCAGAATTCAGAATTTCTTGTCTAATGACTCTTCAATAATTTAATGTTTCAATGTTTTTCATGACATAGACTTAATAGTGTAAGGTCTTGTACTGAGTAACCAAGTGTTAAGTCAATATTTAAAAGCATACTGCATTGTATTTGCTTTTCACATTTCAGTGTATTAAGTTGAGATTTAATTAGCTCAAATGAAAGCATCATCAATTTAATAAAAAATGTTCTGAAAAAAAAATTTACATTGGGCATCTGTTTCTTATATAATTTGTCTGAGAAGAATTTTTTAAAAATTGCTTCATTTTGAGGAAATTATTCCATTAGACTTGAGATGGAGTATGTTATTGCTGACAATAGACAGGCAAAGCAAAATAAAGGCTGGTACACCTTTCTTACTTGTTTGCTGGTTAGATTATTTAATCAGG
The DNA here is from genome assembly GCA_035221455.1 of Xenops minutus. NCBI lineage: Eukaryota > Metazoa > Chordata > Aves > Passeriformes > Furnariidae > Xenops > Xenops minutus. The sequence goes on from JAWWEE010000085.1 coordinate 4,906,259, forward strand.
GTATAGGAAAGAGAAGTCAACATTGGCTTTGTTAGTCTAAATAATTTAGTGCTTCTTGGAGTCAGAAGTGTAATACTAATGTTGCATTACTATCCCCCTAGAAAACTGTCCAAAGTTTCAGTAAGCCATTCTGATGATGAGCATTGTTGTTGCTGTTGCTATTGGTATTGTTGTTGTTACCTGTTCCAGCAGGTCAGAATTTATATTGGAGAAACAGATACTCTTCAACATACTTAATTTGAGGTCCAGAGGTGAAGGAACTTTTTTTCCAAAATTATAGGCCCACTTTACATTATTAATGAACAAAGACAAAGTACTGAGGGTAAGAGATAAAATACTGGACTGCAGGTGAAAAAGCTCTCTGGGCAGTAGCAGCACTGGATTTGCATTCTCTACATCAGTGAATGTTTGCATATAAAGAGAGGTGTCCTGTCAGCCTCATTGTAAACACCCTGGTAGGTAGCAGTTCCTCTCTGAGAGGTGAAAAATGTAATTCAGCATATTCACCTGCAAGCTACATTTCCACTGATCAGTTTAAAAAGTTTCTGAAAAGAAAAACATTTTGGCTGTAAAATAGTATTCATAATTCTTCAGTATCTAGGGTTTTTATCTGTCTGTCTGTCTGTCTGTCTGTCTGTCTATCTATCTATCTATCTATCTATCTATCTGTCTGTCTGTCTGTCTGTCTATCTATCTATCTATCTATCTATTTGTTGGTTTTGGAAAGGCTTTTTTTAAGTATTATGTCTATTCATTCCATTAAGAATGTGATGATCATATTAAGTATTTTATGGGGCATTTTTATTTTACCAGGGTTTTTAAGTATATATTAGTATATATTTTCTTGACATATAAAAAATCTTCATAGGGACATGTGCAGAGTGAATTGAAAATTTTCTTAATTACTGTAGTAGTTTATAATATGCTAATTCAAAATTATGGTAGCCCTAAGTTAGTCAGGGAATTAGGAAAATAAATAAGTAGTGATTTACTAACACTGAAAATCACAGAAAACTAATGGATCAGTACAGAATAGTGTTATGGGAGATTTCTTTATTTGTAATCCCCCTTACACCAAAAGACTAAGGAGATTTAAATGTCTTATACCAGAATATACTACTTATTCGGAGTTCAGTAAAAATTCAAAGAAGGAAAACTCAAAACTGTATTGCTTTTTAGATATTGTATTTTACATAGAAATATTTTTGCACTATATTATAAAGAAATGTGTGAACCTGTCTATTGCAATTGATTTTGCAGTCTTGCCTAGTGCTCATTAGCAGCATAGCAAGATTTTAGCTTCCAAGGTCTATATTTCTGCTATCCAGTCACAACAGCAATGATATGATAAATTATATATATCTGCAAAGTGCAAGAGAAATTGGTAATGTTCACTCACTTGCAATTCTTTTTTTCACAAAATACTCATTTAGACGATAATCCTGTCTTGCAAGGAGAATTGCCGCTTTGTCTTCTATAAATTTTATTGAAATCATTAATCTTATCTTGAAATTGTTTTGAAAGTGTAGTTACTAAGGTGCAACTTTTAGATAATTTTACCTCTCTGATCTTGTTTTTCTAGGGAAAAAAAAAAAAGCCACAAACATTTCCTTTCAAATATTTCAAGGTTTCCACACACACAACCCAGTTTCTGTTATAATCACTATTACCATTTCCAACAATTTATTTTTTTTCAGAAATATTGACCTACTAATTTCTCTTGCACTATACCTTAATTTGGAGAGGGTTTCATAGCACAGCGTTCACATACATGTTCATTTCTCACTGAGAAATTTCATATGCATTTTGCTGTTTCTGATTAATGCTGCTACATGCAGTGGAAGCAGTAACATGGAGTGTGCTTTATTTACTCTTTTAGTGGAATCATCTTCCATTACCCCTACTTTTGCTACACTGATGGTTCCCTTTCCTGAAGTAGGCTTGAGCTTCTTAAACTTCAAAACTGCACATCTGGAAACTAGTGTCATAAACCATCTTTCATTCTTGGCTGGTTGGTTGCATGAAGTGATATGGGCTCATACTTCTCAGTCAGTGTGTGCACACTCTAACAACAGTTTCTGCTTGGATAGAGGAAATCTTTGCTCCCATTTTCAGCCAAAAATTTTTATCCCTATACTAGCATGTTCATATATAATCAAGTCTTCCTGTTGTAAGTATGCAGAAATGCTTACTGGTTACAGATCGGTTATCCTTAAATTAGAGTAAGCAGGTTTTTTTTACCATAGTCTTGTGTAATGGCCAAACTAAAGGTCCTTGTCCAGAAGTAACTGTGGATAAGGAGCAAACTCATTTCCACTAATCAAGTGTATTTTTGTTTTGGTTTGGTTTTTAATTCCTTATTTTATTTCTGGCTCAATATGACCCAGCAATGTGCCCAAGTGCCAATGGCATTTTGGCATTTATCAAGAATAATATAGCCAGCAGGACTAGGGGAGAAGTCATCCCCCTGTACTTGGCACTGGTGAGGCAGCACCTAAAGTGCTGTTTTCAGTTCTGGGCCCCTCACTTTAAAAAGGACATTGAGATGCTGGAGCATGGACAGAGAAGGGCAATAAAGTTTGTGAAAGAACTAGAGAATGTTTCTTATAAGGAACAGCTGATGGAGCTGGGTTTGTTTAGTCTCAAGAAAAGGAGGCTCAGGGGGGACCTCATCACTCTTTACCTGAAAGGAGGTTGTAGTGGGGTGGGAACTGGTTTCTTCTACCATGTCTGCAGTGAGAGAACAAGAGGGGATGACCTCAAACTGGGACACGGGTCATTCAGATCAGATATTAGAAAAAAAAATTCACTGTTGGGATGGTCAGCCATTGTATTAGGTTTTCCAAGGAGGCTGGTGGAGGCACCATCATGGAGATGTTTAGGAGGAGTTTGGATCTGGCACTGGGTGATGTGGCTTAGTAGTTTAGAGGTTTTCAGTGGTAGTGCCAGATTGATGACTGGAGTTGATTTTGAAGGTCTTCGTACCTTGACCAATCTGATTCCATGATTGCTTTATTTCACTGTTTAAAATCTCAAAGCTTTCTGGTACACTAACTGCTTTAATTACCAGATAATAACCATAAATGTATGATCATAAATATATAAACAAGTTTTTGAATGCCATTGACTGTGTTATCCAGTTTCAATGTCTTTCTGTGTCTTGTTCTGCCATATAATTTATTTATAAATTATTTATCTTATTACTCTGCAGAAAAATATTTTTAACTTAAAAGATAAGCAATGTAAATAGGATTTTTTTTCAGGGAAAAAACTATAACCATGTATTATACTACAGCTGTACCACCTAGCCTACAGATATTTTCGTGGTTAGCACTAGAAAGTTAATACCTTGATCACTGATCACTCATCCTTCAACAAGGAATTCAGGTTTTGACCAGACTAATTTTTGTGCTGCCATGACTAAATAATCTTTTGATTATTTAGGGGAACATACTGATAGCAAGGCAGATGCAGGAGAAATTCAGCACATAAAAAAAAAATAAAATAAAATTTACATGATTCTCCACATACTTCAGAGAACAGACACAGCCAGCCTTATGTAACTCAAAGACTTCTTTCTCTGGGCAGAAAGATCACAGAGTTATTTAATATGTAATCTGCAATTTAATATGTAATAACAATAATTAATATTTAATATGTAATATGCAATCTGTAAACCAGCATATCCCATTTTATACTGTTTTTTGTCAAGTCCACTTCCTATTTTTAGCATCTGAAAATAGTGGTTTAGAGTATTCTTTCTAACAGCTGGGTTCTGTTAAAGGTGAATTTCCTTTGAGGTCAAATAGAACTTAAAACTGAAATGTGTTGATCTGAAAGTTCCCACAGAAAACCTACTAAGTGTCATATTTTGTTGTATAGCAGCATGTCAAAAAGCTGCATCTTCTGGGCTGGGTACTGGCTCAACTCTGTATATGTCATTGAAATGAGACCTCAATGCATTAAGTGCCACACAGAACTAAATCCTTTTATTGCTTGCTTTATAACTTAGGCAGTGAATAAGATAACAGAAAAAAATAACATTTTCTCAGGCCATGTGTAACAAAAATTCCTGTCTGGGCTGTGCTCTAAAGAGACATAACTGAATAAATACTGTTATTTCTGTGGCAACAGGTGGAAAAGAACTAAAACTTAAAAAAAAAATAAATAAATAAAAGGCAAATAATTGCTGTATGAGAATGGATATGAGGTAAATAAGGTAAATATAGTAGGTAAAGTGAATTGCTTATTTCAGAATGACAGCTCACTAGGCAAGTCATAGCATTAAATGATCTCAGCTTTCCTTTTAGCTAGTTCTGAGTTAATAAAAATTGTATTTACCTGGCTGATGGAAAACTGAGAAAACATGATGACCATATTGAAAGGAACTAAGATTCAACCTTAAACTACTCCAAGGTAAGATGGCGCTGTATGAAAGAGAATTTTTTTATCTGGTTTTATCTTCTGCTGTGCTCCCTCAGTAAGCAAAAACAATATCCAAGCTGAACCATAGAAATACACACTACTATACCTATTTGCTCTGCTCTGTGGAGTTTATCTAAGCAAAGGAAAAGAAAGGTTTTCAGAATTTTCCAAAGCTCAAATTATTTCTTCTCATGTTTTATGTGAAGTCTGTTGAAATCCTAAAAAGTATTATATTGGCTTGAATTGTTTTAATTCCTCCCTTTTTTATTCTGGTATACAGAGAAAATCAATATCACTTAGCCTGGGTTCTGAGTAGTCTCCCCACAGGAACTTAACCATAGAAACCCTGCTGTGATAATAGAGAGTTTTAGAAACAAAAAACATAGGCAAGAGTGCTGAACCATGATAGGCAGTAAAGAACAACTTTGGAATATAAGGAAGTCTCTTAACATGGTGTGGTGCTAAGTATTTCATATGGCTCAACCATGGTCTCCTATTAACTACTTGGTAAAATCTACAAAACTGTTTAAAATCTTAATGAATGCAGTAGAAAAGTTTACTCGTCCTGTTTTCTGCGTAAGCAGAAAAATCTCTGTAACTTGATTATCAGACCTTTGTGAAATACATCTGCTGTGTTTCAGTCATGTTTGAAAACTAAGGCTTCTTTTATCAGAGTATAAATGTAGGGCATGTTGTATGCTCCTATAATTAGGCCTTCAACTTATTCTGACATACACAGTCATAATGTGTTTTCTTTGATCATCTACTGCATTTGGGAAGCTGCCCTAGTGTACCTTTTTTTTTTTTTTTTTTTTGTTTTGAAACTGTTCTCTAGCAATTTTCCTTTTCTCATCTAAGGTAAATTTCTCTGCATAAATCATGACAGGAATAGGGATAAAATTTGGAATTTGCATTTTATAAAAGCTTCACTACTTTAGTATTTTAGAGAGTCTGGACTCCACAGAAGCAAAAAAAAAAAAACACATGAAAGTCTCAGAAGGAAGAGAGAGTGAAAAGTTTCAGTTAGAATTCATGTGAAATACAAAGAAACTGAAGCAGTTTTGTTTGGGTTTTTTTTAATTGTCACATTCTTACTTTCTTGGAGTTGATTCAAATAAGGATTTTGTGTCTTCTAGGAGTCAATGTTGATGCACCTAGAGTTCGTATTGCAATTTTGACATCCAGTGTAATCCAAAGTATCTGAAAAACTAAATTAGGAGTGAGAAGAATGATCTACTGTGAATCACAGAGTACCTTTTCTGTAAAATATCAAATGAGTTTGGTTAGGTGGCATTCTAAACTATTACTTTAATCTGTGCTAAACCTCCCAGGGGATTGCTTTTTTTATTTTTTTTATTTTTTTTAGGATTGTGTACTTAATAAGCTGGACTAATTTTCTTTAAACAGTTGTATTTACCTCAAGAAGCAAGCTTGTGAAAGAAAGAAAAATGTATTTATGATCTGTACAGAGAGGTTACCTCATGCAATCAAAAGGAATTGCTTGAAATTTGCTGTCCGCACCATTGAAAGTTGTAGCATGTCCTTGCCCTAGCTTAGGGAGATTTTTCTTCCATTTTAATTCCTATTGTTCTCAGAAGGAAAAATGCTTTTTTGCATTTTCTTGTTGCTGAGTGAAACTATGTTATTTTAAAAAGGGTGTCTGACTTGTAAGACCCTAATAGAATTTATGCAATTTGCATTTGCTTTTTAGGCTTGATAGGTGTGTATACCAAAAGAAATTTTATTCTTTCTCAAGAGCTTTTATATTGTTTGATAGCTCACAAGCAGTGTTCTAGTAAATAAATAGTGATATCTGACATGCTGTTTTCACAATATGTTTCATAAATATAGCATAGTCAGATTACATTTGCAAAATGATTGGTAATTTGTTTATGACTGTAAACATCTGCTGACTTCCACAATTTAAGAAGACACTGCATTCATAGGGGAAGTTAGTTCTGCTTGGCAACCTTGAGCCATTGTTTCTCAAACAGTTACAAAGTGTGAAATCCCTTTGTGAAGCCACATGCATAAATAGGGAGGTGATCCTGTTCTGGAAATCCACGTGACTTGCACGTAGTTTCATTATGAAGTCAAATACTAGGACTGTAGTGCCATCTGCTGAAACGTAGGGAGGACCCACTGGTACCTGAGCAGAGATTTCCAAATAACATTTCTGTCTTGGATGGCAAATTCTCACCTCTCTTGTACTTCTTAACCTGTCTACAGTTATCACTATCATTTTGTCTTAACTTGTTTCTTTTCTTGTTATACTGAATCTCATTCGCAGTCTCAATTATAAAACCATTTCTGCTTCAGAATGGTCACTTCAGTGGTGTTTATATAGCAAACTCATAAAAGTTAAGGCACTGAAAATATTTCATAATAATCTGCCAGAAAAGTTTTTTCTGTAACTTCATTGTACTGTGAGATCCCAAATATAGGTTTATTAGGGCAATGTATATCAAGAAGTGTTTTCTGTTTTCATTGGTTTTGTTATTTAATACTATCACTGGAGATTTCTTAAGTTGGTTTGGTTATGGAGGGGTGGTTTGTCTGTGCTCCATGAAAGCACTGTCTGCCTCAAAGTCAAGGTCTGCATTCAGTTTTTTCCATAGCCCTTGCACTCAGTTCTTGCTACCCTTTTCTTTGCAACTGGGCACTGCAACCTCTTTTCCAAATAACATAACTACAGCCTGGTAGGGGACCACACAGTGCAATGTCAGGAGTGGCAGAGCAAGTCTGAGTATCAGCACTGCCCTCCTGACAGTAGGGGCTGCCATCCTCCCCAGACAGCCTCCGTGTCACAAACAACACAACCATTACCAGTGGGTGGTAGATGGCATAGCTGTAAAGATGTCTCCGAGGCATGACATTTAGTGGATTCTCTGAACCTAAAGTCTGTGATAGTATCAGTGCTACGGGAGCAGCTGTGGATCACTTTTACTCAGAGCTTCAAAAGTTTTTTTGGCAAAGGGATTCCTAGGCATTGTTGTCACTGGCCATGACAGCTGCCATGATATTCTTTTCAACAATGTACAAGTGGGCTTTAAGCAAATAAATAAAATTGTTAATGGCTACAAAGAACCAGAGTGAAATATGTGCTTGTAACAAGATATATTTCAATGTTAATGAGGGAAATTGATGGTCTTAAAAAATTTTAAAAGGCAATGCATTTGCTATTCATGATCTGACAATCTTAATCTCCAGACCATCAGAATGGTTTGTTTCTGTCTGTATCAATTCAGGTGAATATATATGTAAGGAAAACATTGCGTTGTCAAATGGAAACACAAGACTGTAACTTTCACTTTACTGAGAAAAATGTTTATGCCTCTTTGATAACAGAATTGAAACCAATATGTTTTCAAGACTTTTACATCTGCAAACTTTTTTTATTAAATGTAATAGTGCTGAAGCAGAGGATAAATCATAGCAAGAACATTAGCATAGAAAACAATATAATATAAAAGGCATCCAAAAGGACAGTAGAGGTTACAAGTCTGGTGGCCAAATATGTATATTCTAGGACCAGAAAACAGTGTTTAATCCATTTTTGTTGTAATAATTATAATACTGATGTGAAGTTAGAAATTCTCCTTCAGTATATGCACAAAGAGCAAGAACATTGATAAAATATACTAGTGTCTTCAAAGGGTCTGAATAATGACTAGAGACACAGTAATGCAGAAAGTCACAAACAACAGAACATATATGTAGAAATGGATCAACAGCTGGAGTGGGTATTGATTCCTTGGGATGTATATGCATGCTGATATCTTATGGAAGGGCATATTCCAGGTGTCTTTATGGCTTAGACTGACTGGAGACTCATACTCTGATTTCATATTAGTTTGCAAGTTCCAGATCTTGAATTTATCCCTTTTGGACTGGGAGAATTTTCTTTCCATAAGCATAATAAACACGTGTTAGCATCAACCCTAGTCACAAAAGTCCCAATTCCTGTGTTAAACAATGGATGTTCACATCCTTTCCCTATGTTGTTTGAGAGACAGGAGATAACAAAGGCAGAAGAAGCTTTGGGGCTTCCTCATCCTTCCCTTGGTGAATTAACATTAGGTCAGCCAGATTCCAGGTCACCTTTTTGTACTGTTACCTGCAGAACTGGAGATTTCTTCTCACACTTTGCCAGCAAAAGTTAACAAAATATATCCATGAACCATTATAGCATTGTCTTAAAATATTTTGTTGGAAGGAGACAGTTATTTTTAATGGCTATGTCAGCAAAGGGTCATTGTAATTTATTTTGTTTTCAGAGCCTAATATTTTTCTGGTGCTGGTTGAAATGGCTTGCCTGATATTCACTTGTTTGCATTGGAATAATACTTCATTTTGCTGCTCAGGAACCCATAAAAATGGATCATTGTGAAGAATGTGTGTCACATCAATGGACTCCTTATCTAAACTATGAAAGTTTCTGTAACTGAGCCTTCTCAGTCAGAGTACTAAGCCCAACTTAGTAACTTTGTCAGCAACAGCTTAATAAACAACTAAGAAAAAGAATAATTCAAGAAATCCAAACTTCATATGCTGTATACCCCATACAGCTGGAGTCAATAAAGCAAATTCTGATTAAATTACCGTCTGATTAATACAGGAAAAAATGCATTCACCACATCAGACCCTAATACTGGGGTCCCCAACTAAGCTTACAAAATGTCCTACCACCACCAAGCTGTAGTTTTAAGAGCAGCGGAAAAAGGGTTAGGTGAGAGGGATGGTATTTGAAGGGTCAAAATGCTTATTTGTAAAGATATCACTTGATCTGTTTTGGTAAAATACATTTAGAAACTTATCTAGATAACTACTTATCTTTGATCCTTGTTTATTTTATATGCAGTTACATATACTTTGCTCAGTAAGCTAACAGCCCATTTTCTGAGCATTCAGGTAGTGGAGAAATTTTTTAATGAGAAAGATGTATATAGTTGCTTTCCAGAAGCAAGACATCTACAGAATCACTCTTTCTGTATTTTTTCAGTTGTCATCCTTACGTGGATTTATTTTTCAAGCACACTATTCTTCTAAATTTTACTGCATGGTGAGTAAGGGTTCTATATGTCCTGACATGAGTATGGATAGATTCAAAATAAAGGGAAACAAGTGTTGTTAATTTCAGTTTCCCAAGTGTTTTCCTATTTGGGTTTTAGTTGCTTTCACATTTTAAATTTTAGTTTGCTATGAACTGTAAACTACTGCAATCACTTTAATTTTGCTTTCTTCTGCTTTTAGTCTGTAATTTCTTATGTCCATTAAAGCAGTTATTTTGCTCAGCTATTTAATGAATAATTTAATTTGAGTGTCATAAGACTAGAATTGACTTAAATCTTTTAAGATGATCAAGAAAACATTTTACATAAACAAATGTGTATACATACTCTTCTACACATTTTGATTAAAATAATCTACACATAATTAAGTGGAACACTGAGTGGGAAAAGGCAAAAGTTCTGAAAATATTTTGTATTTAGCTTCTGTTTGTCTGTCTGCTTGAACAGGCAGTTTGGAATAACTAAATAAAATGTTTCATCATCATGGAACTACTGAGCAGAAGTATCTTCCTGAGATATAGCTCTACTAGAACTAGGTCTACATTAGGAAGAAATGTAGTGTACTATTGCAGTTGGTGCTCAGATCTTGCTTTAATGTAATGTGCACTTTGGACATTTTACTTAAGCCGAAGTTTAGACCAGTACCCTCCATACAACATATTTGTCATGAACAAGGTTGAAACTGTGAAAACAAAAATTGTTTTCTTGACTGTGAATGCTGAGTGGTCCAAGAAGTATCACACTACCTTTCTTCTGTTTCCTACAGATGGGAGCTCATATTACTGCAACCATAGTAACATGTCATTTGTTCTTGTTCCTGCTTAGTTTCTCACATTATTTCTGTTTGTTCCTGCATTTTTCCAAGTGACACAGCAGTACTTGTGGCCTGAATCTCCTGCTGACGCCACTGAGATCAGAGAAAAATGGTAAAGAAAAAGGTTGATGAGGCAGGAAAAGTATTAACATGCAGGTACTACTTTGGCCTTGGAACACTGAATAATCAACAGTCAGTTCAAAGTTTTCAGATGTAGAGCAGCACAGCTAAAAACTTTTGCCAAGAGCCAGTGCCCTGACTTAGGCACTCTGATGATATTTCAAGAAATTCCCTGTATGTGTGTCCAAGAAAGTTGCTGCCACCTGGGCAGTAAAACACTGGCACTGTTCGATTGTATGCCAGTGGCTAAAAAGTTCATGGTAGCTTGCACATATGAAAATGGCTGTTTTATGCAGGCCTTGGGAGAGCACCAAGGAAAATTTAGGGACAGCTGTACTGCCTGTGCTGGAATGAGCCATGGTGCCTGTGATGCTCATCATGCTGATTTTAAAGGAGGATGCTGACACCTCCTCTCTGTGCAGTGGCAAGATCATCTGGAAAATGTGGCTACCCATCCATTGTGGCAATACTACGTGATAGTCTGCACCTTTGCTTTATGAGTGATTACAGTCATTAGTTTCAGGGTCTTGCTAGGATGGTTGACTAAACCAGAAACAAATAGTCATGTTGTAATACCGGAAACATTGTTTTGTAAACACAAAAAGACATTTAATGTCTCTCATTTTAGAGTTTCTGGTTCCATTGAAGCTTTATCTGCAGGGGATTTTCTGTTTGCCCTGTGCACAGCAGTTCTTCTGGACTCAAAGCTGGCTTGGTTTGGCTGTAGTGGATCCACAAATCCATTCCATGCACCTTCACAGCAGTAGTGATGATTAGCAGCAGTTGACATGGTCCGTTCCACCTTTCTCAGAGAAGTTCTTCAATCCAGATTTTGAGGTATACCCAGTCTCCGGGTTGGTACTGATGGGCAATCACATCATGGGTGCTGCCAGCACAATGTATCTGTGGTGAGAAGATAACAGCTTCCCTAGGGTTATAACGTGTTCTTTTAGACTCTGATTCTGGCTGATTTGGATATTCCCTTTGCTTCCTGTAACTTGATAGTGTTGCTCACCTTTTCCTTGGATGTAAGTCTTATTCATACCCTTGGTAAGGCCAAAGGAAGGGCATTTGGCCATTTTAATTATGATCCCTGGCAAATCTTGCTCATTTGTCTGTACTCTGATACTTTTTAGTTTAACACTTGACTGAGGTCTCCATGAAGTGTGCAAGTCCCATTTTACAGCTAACATTTTAGTTAGCCTTTGCACTATTTAAGCAATGAAGTGTGAACCTCTGTCTGATGACATTCCTACTGGCACTCCAATCCTCAGGATAATTCCTTTCAACAAAACTTTTGCCACTTCCCTAGCTTTGTTGGTGCGACAAAGAAAATCTTCTGGCCATCCTGAAAAAGTCTCTACCAGTACCAATAAATACCTGTACCCATTCTGCGGTGGAAGCTCTGCAAAGTCTATTTGCCAGTAGTGTCTTAGACAATTTCCTTTTTTTATCAGTCCCGGGTGTAGGCTGCCTAATTTGATGTGTGTTGTTCTTTAGAACAATAGGCTTTACACTTTTTAAAAGTAGTTTTTATGATATCAGTCATTTGTACGCCCAAAACTTGAGGTTTCAATCCTTCCACCATTGACTATTCCCCAATGGGCTACCTTGTATTGTACCTCTGTGACTTTCCTCATAAGATGCTTGGAAATTACTTCCTGTGTCATACACCATCCCTCAGGGCTCTTTCCAGCATCTGAAAACTTTGCTAGTTTCTCATCTTCAGCCTAATAATTGGCAGCTTCCCTGTCCAAATGCCAGTATTTCTGGGGTAAAACTAAGAGGATGCCCCCCCCAGCAGCCTCCTTGGCCACTTTGTCCATCAGGTGGTTTCCAATACTAACTGAGAACTCTTCAAATTGATGAGCTTTACAATGCATTATTGCCACCTTTTGAGGTAGCTACTGTGTTACTTGTCCATGTTTCACAGGGGAACCCTGAGAGGTTAACAGCACTCTGTCTTTCCAAATGGCTTCAGGGGAATGGGCTACTCCAAAATCTAATTTCAAGTCAGTCCATATATTTGCAGTCTTATCTTGTGGGAGCACTAACACTTTCATCAGTGCAGTCGGTTCTCTTTCGGAGGCAGTGTTGGGGGTTAGTGCTTTGGCTTCTATTACCCCCTGCTGAGTTACCACTGCATACCCTGCTTTTTGGATTCCACTTTTTTGACAAAGCTGTTCCTGTCCACAAAGTGTTCCCAGTATACTTCTTCCAAGGGAGTGTCCTGTAGGTCATCTTGTCTGGAGTACACCTGTTCAATGGTTTGCAAACAATCATGGGCCAGCTCCCCTTGTTTCTGGTCAGCTGTTACGAACACTGCTGGATTCAGAAGGTTTGTTAATTTTAACTGCACATCATCTTATTCTAACAGTACTGCTTTTAACATCCTGCTTGGTGATAACCTGTGTCCTCCTTTTTGTTCCAACACTGCTGTAACTGTATGGAGCACAAAACCAGTGCTGTCCCAGGATTAATTTTCTTCCTTCCTGAACTAGGAGGACTCCTGCTGCTACTGCTCTAAGGCAGGACAGCCATCCTTGTTGACATCACTAAGTTGTTTAGAAAAGAATCCAACAGGTCTCTTCCAGGCTCCCAGCTGTTGAGTCAAAACCCACAATTCTAAATGGGACCTTTCATGCACAAACAGTTCAAAATGTTGTAAGTCCTGTAGTCCCAATGCAGGAGCAGTTACTAAAGAGTGTTTCAATTCTTGAAAGGCTTTCCTGCATTCGGGAGTCCAGAAGAGGACTTTTTCCTTTCCATTAATTCCTCTTTTAAAAAGGGAATCTGGAGTTTGACAGATTTTTTCTTTCCTAGCCCAGACTCCTTTGTCCCTGTGAAATGGTAAATCTCCTAAAGTTCCAGTTACCTTCCAGTTACCGGGTAAAGCCTTTCCACATAAGAGTTAACATGAGCAGGGCTGGGCTTGTGCTGTGCTGCACCAATCCTTTAGCCCCAGGACAAACTTAACCAGCTCATTGTAACAGAGGAGCCCAAAACCAGCTTAAACTTGGTACTGGTGATTATCACGCTTGCATGACCTTGCCTTTATCTAAAAGTGCTGCTGAATTGTCCACAAAGCCCTTGCAGTTTGTATTCAAGAGAAGTTTCTATTAATGATTCAAGTCCTTTCCTACTTTCTGGTTTCAAAGGGTATTGTTTACATCTTACCAGTTTGGAGTTTTGTTTCAAAAGGATCTTTGCTGGGTCTGCATTCTGGGGTCCTCCTGGCAGCCCATACCAATGGGGTGACTGTGTTGTCCACTTCCTCTGGTATTTCTGCTTCAGGTTCAGGATTCTATAACAGAAAGACTTGAACCTCCAATGGCTTTTCTTCATGAATGTCACCTTGGATTTTCCCTATTTTTCAAATGTAATTTTTGCATTTAATTTATTCAGTACATCACTTCATAGCAGTGGTATGGCACATTCAGGTATATAGAGAAATTGATGGGCTAACACCCCTTTACCATTTCCAAATTTTCATGTTTGAAAGAAAAGTCAGTTTTGCCTTCCTCCAGTGGCAGCAACTACATTAACCGTTTCCTGACTAAATTTTTCTTTACACATATTTAAAACTGAATATACAGTATCTACTAAGAAATCCATTTTCTCATTCCTCACTATTAGTGAAACCAGAGGTTCAGCTGTGGATGACACCTCCTGTCCCCATCACATACCTTCTATGGTTAGGAGCTACACTGCCTAATCAGGAGCTCTGAGTGGAGTCCAGGGTTCAGCAGCTCCTGTTTGTCCCTTTCCCCACAGACTTCCAGTGGCCCTTCTCTGATATAGCACACAATAGCACACTGATCTTTGTCAATGGGGTCTGCCTCTACTAATTCCTTCATGGTGCTCCCTTTTCTGAGCTTTGTGCCACTTAGGCAGCTACAAGCATTAGTTCCAAAATAGTATTATAATTTGCAGTCCTATTAACAAGCCACTTTTTATGATTGTTGAGCTTATACATCAGCCACCAATTTTTGCAATATTCTATAAGTTGTCTTGACATCAGAGTGTCACCCCCCAGCCTCTTCCAGTACTTTAAAATACAACCCAAAGAGGAGCTCTTTGGGATCTCTTTTCCCTGGAATTAGGAAGACAATCCTATTCCCATGTTTAACACCTTCAAAAAAAAATAAAATCTTTTAACACCTTTAAAACCTTTTTAAAACCTTTTGCAGCCTTTTAAAACCTTTTACAACCTTTTGAAACCTTTCACAAGAGCAAGATTGCACAGGTGTCTCTGTAAATAACACACAAACCTACCCAAACTGGCAAACCATTCATCCTCACATTGTGTGCTTTCTATTGGTGTGACTTATGTGCAGGCAAAATGTCTTAAAATAAAGTACCTTAAGTAAGAGCATACTCTTTTTCCTAGAAAGGATGGTGTGGTATATTCACCAGACCAGGGAATAGAAAGAACTCCCTGGAAATAATTCCATGGGTGCTGGAGTGTAAAATGATTCCTCTGGTCCACCGAGCTACTGTAACTTTGTCTCATCTGAGTCACCAGAAACTGTCACCAAAAAACAGAAAATAAACTCTCTAACTGGTTTGTTGCTTAAGAAAGTTAACATTACTTTATTCACTACTGAGGTACATGGGGATCGTTCCACAAAACATATACATCAATTATCAAACCTTTTAACTATACATTTTAGCAAACAAAGAAATGAAATGTTTATTAGCTACAAGTTACATTGCTCTCTTATTAATTGGTACTCTAACTGCTT
Source organism: Xenops minutus (assembly GCA_035221455.1). NCBI lineage: Eukaryota > Metazoa > Chordata > Aves > Passeriformes > Furnariidae > Xenops > Xenops minutus. The sequence continues at coordinate 4,921,435 of JAWWEE010000085.1, forward strand.
TGGTTAATGATTTTCTCACTCCTCATGCTAATTAGTCTGCATGATCTGTTTCTTTCTTCTTTTGGGTTGGGGGGATTCCTGGGTTGGTACTCTGGGAGTTGGTGGTCACAGATCCCCCTATGAGAATTACCTTTTATCCACTTGGAGCCAATCTCAGCACAATTACTGCCTCTTTATCTTGGGAGTCCTGCCAAATGAACTGGTGCCACTTAAATTCTGCCATTATCAGTTATACATCTGTCTTCCCAAGCCATACTAACTTCCTCTCCCAGGTGGGAGAGCACTGAATTATGTCAAGCCCAAAGTTTTAATTTTTTTTTAACACATGGACATTACTCAAAGCTTGCCCATCAGTCACTATCTGTTTCACAGATTGAATCTCCCAACCTTCTCCCCCACTGCTGTATAGGTTTCTTTTTAAAGTATAACATCTTTCATAACAGGGTTAAGGAATGCAAAGTTCAGATGATGAGATCTCCTCCAGACTCTTCAATGTAATGAGCCTGAATATGCAGTTGTGGGTACCCAGGCAGGTAGCAGGTAGCGACCTGTGCTCTGCTTATGCCAAAAGGTCTGTTCAAAATAGCCACAGCAAGGGCACATCTCCATAGTATGGCTATTGGCTTGGATCAACTCAGTGATCTTCTTTTTCTTGAATTTTGTTGATCATTTTTCCTCATGTTGCCTGGTATTACCATCAGGTTAACTGATCTTTTATGCTCTTTCTTTCCCTATAATAATGCCATCATATTACCTGGTATCTGAGAAGACTTTGATCTTCTGTTCACAACTGCTTATGAACTTTGCAACAAGCTGTATCTTTTAGGTTACCAAAGGGACATCAGGAAATTATTAGAAAAAGAGAGAACAGCAAATACAATAGCTTACCGATTGATGAAGGCAAGAGTATGTAACAAAGCAGGATAATTACTATATTTGTATGTTAATGAGATATGGGCATTACAAGGGTTATGAGATGGTATAGATAGTCACATGAAAAAAGGAAATAACCAGTGTAGTTTGGCTCATTATGCATACATAAAGCACTAACACCTGTTTGTTGTGGAAGAGGAAAGCTGAAAGATGTCAGCTATCACATGCACTGTGTATTATATCCTGGAGAATTTTGTGCTTGTACAGCCCACTACCGCCTGTTCATCAATCACAGCATTGGCCCTATATTGCTCCTTCCACCACAATCCACCAATAAACATTTCTTCCTTGTGAAGATCCACCACAGATAAATTTCTAAGACTGTAATAAGTGCCAAAGCCTTAGGCTGCTCTTTATTCCAAGACATTTGGTCTCACAAAGTTTTCTCCATCATGTCAAGGCAATTTCTTTCTTTATCCAGAGAGGTGATGGCATACAACCAGTGATCTCTGGAAAAGGATACAGCGAGACATATTGTGCACACTCAACATGTCCCCCAAAATATTTGTGGACTCAAGAATAGAAAGAAAAGGTAATGAAGAAAATTAGCTAGAGGACCTGAAGTCTTCTTGAAACTATAGCTGCCCTTACTGTGCTACCCAGTTTTCTTCACATCAACAGATGAGTTCTGTTTAGTAGACAAACCATTCCCTGTGATGGCTTAGAGGAACTGCTATCATCCTGCAAGCTATATCACACCCTTATCATATCACTGGTTATTATCTATGCAGATCTGTGACAAAGCCTGAATGTTCCACACAGTCTCTGCGGCTTAGCCAGGATGATAAAATGATGACACTTTGCAAAGTAAACACCAATGAACAGAAGTTAATGGGAAATATGTGCTTATTATATATGTGAGTTACAGGACAGGCAAAGTTGAAAGGGACCTTTGGAGATCACCTAGTCCATTCTCCCACTCAGACATGGTGAGCTACAACAAGTTGCTTAGGTCCAGGTCTAGTCAGAATTTGAATATCTCCAAGGATGGACACTCCATAACCTCTCTGAACAATCTATTTCAGTGTGCATAATTGGCAACATTTTTTTTCCAGAGACAAGATTTTTGGAAATATTTTAGTCCAATCTACAGAAAAAGTCTTTCTATCATGTTTGTGTTCAGAAGATACTGGTACTTTTGAAGATGCTGAATGTTTTTTATCATATTTTATAGCATTATCCATAAAGGCCTTACACCCTAAAATTTTTAAATATCATATGTAAGATGATATCTATGACTATTTATCATTTCCTTTTCACTTTTTTTGAAGAATACTTTTGACCCTTCCCTCCTTTTTGTCTGTTGTCTTTTTGTTTCATTTCAGTCATTGTGTGTAGATCACTACTGCCTAAAAACAGATTCACCAGATGAAGACAAATGAATTTTACATTGCATTACGCATGTAGACACAATTCAGATTACTTAAGCAAAGAATCTTTATGCCATATATACCAACTGGGGAAAGGATATGCCTAAGGGCAATATAAAACACCCATGTTAGCACGAAATAAATGCTCATGAGTACCCGATCATACTCTGCTATGTCTGTGATGTTTGTAAACATACTCTGGTGGTGTTGATGGTGTATTACATGGAAATGGTATATGAATGGAGTTGAATTTCTGACTAGTGAGAAAAAAGTACTCTGAACTTGTCCTGGTGTCATGGGTTTCCCTGATTAGGTTTTTTTTTTTTTAATAAGAGGAAGATCGGCTTCTGATGGAAGCCTCTGGAAGTTTCCCTCCATCCTATAGAGCAGAGCCA
>JAWWEE010000085.1:4924232-4947659 GCA_035221455.1 Xenops minutus
TCCCTCTGGAAGGCGAAGAAGGAGGGGGGAAAAGACCTTGAAGGAGTTTTGCTGGACACCAGGCGTTTGTTCAGGGTCAAACCATCACACCTGGTAAGAAGGAATAGTGAAGGAAACACTGAATTGAAGTACCCAGGTAACAGAATTTTTTCAGGCTCCACACTTCAATGACAGGCTGCTCAAGCAAAAATTATTTAGAGCAGTGGAATTCTGCTTATTATTATTAATAGGTGAAAACTTACTTTTATCTAGAATCATAAAAATAACTAGATGCTTAAAGAATCAGTGAACCATGTACAGTGCCTATTTCTTGGACCCATGTTAGGGTCTACATCTTGGCATATGGGATCCATACAATGCTCGCATAGCAAGCTTTCTTCTGTCATAGAAGTTGCCCTGGATGTGCGCAAGGTGTATGGGGTGTAGGATGATCTGAATTGCATGTTCTTTTCAGGATAATATAATCAATAAACTCAGAACTTGAGTAGGCAAAACACATCCTAAGGTCATTAGGCAACTTTCATCTGGAGCAATTTCAAAGATTGCATATTTTAATCTCTTTATTCAAGTGCAATGTGTCTAGATTTTTTAGAGTTTTAATATCCCCTTCATGGAGTATATGTATACTATATGTATATGTAGATACATATTATATATGTATAATTATAGTATAGTATATATATTTTTTCTGGAGACATATCCACTCCTAGCAAAGTGTTTGAGCAGATTTCTACCTGACCAAGTTGCTTAGTGTTGAAGAAAATGTTTTTAAATATCAAATTGCAGAAAAGCCATACATACCAGTCCATATTTATTGTATGTCATGTGAGCATATTTCATGATGTGTCTAGCATGATGTGAGACTTTACAGTGCCTAATGCATCTCTGTGAAATATTTCCTTCTACCAGTGGGATTCCTATTGCAGTCTGAGCTTTTGCTTTGCTATGATCTGTAAAAACAGCAAATTAAAAAGAGTATATTAGTAATGTTTATGCACACCCAAGGATATACAAATGTACTAGAAGTCCCTGGAAACTGACTGTAACACCAAGCCTTTGTCTAACTTGAGATCTTTTTTAACATAAGGTTGCTGAGCTAATAGGAATCCAGGGCTAAAGAACAGGATAAATGAGGTCCATTTAGAAATAAACTGTGTGGATGGATGTGACTGTGTGTTTGTTAAGGCAGTGAACGTCTGTAACAACAAACAACTTCAGATATATACGGACTGGTAAGAAGAAAGCAAGGTGCAATCAAAGAAATTGAGAGAGATTGCTATCTCCAAGATGTTTCTGGAGACAGACTTGTGGCTCAAAACAGTCTATGGCTGTTAACAGAAATCAGATTGCAAGATAACATTTTTATAATACAGCATCAGTGGAAATAGATGAACATTGAGTTCTAATATTCATTTTGGTCATGTTATTACAAACTTGTGTTCCTACTCTCTACCTTTTCTTGTCTTTGTTTTCACAATCTGGACTAGTCTGAGCTCTGAGTCCCTATATTTCTGTGTGAAGTGCCTGCAAGAACTAAATTCTGATTTCAGACAGTGGTCCCATGAGTTAGGGCAATCTAAATTATGAATAATTCAATTAATATTGCATAACAAAATTCATACACTTTAGGCATGATGCTTCCTGTCTGTAAGGTTTTAGAGAAATAGAGTCCCCAGCTTATTAAGGAACAAATGGGAGCAGGGGTACAAGCTGGTTTGCTCAGTGTAACATAAGAAATCAACCAGAGAGGCTGGCTTCCAGCACTATTGTGTGAGTGGTAAGAGGCACAGATGTGGTTCTCAGAAGGTACTACTTCCTTGACAAGACTGCTTTAATTTTGATTGAGTCTAAAAAGAGCTAGTAAGTTTCTACTTTTTTCTCTTCTTCAAGTAGTGGAAATAGTATTTGTAGATCAAATATCACTGAACTACTGACCATCTTTAGCTTTCATTACTATATTACAGATGATGATAATCATCTAATGACTAGAGTATTACATATTTTAAAGAAAATATATTTGATAAGAAGAAGTTTGCAGTATTCTTTTAATCATCTGAGAAAATTGATACTATGAGGTAGAGGAAAATAAAACAGCTCTCATGAGGGTTTTTTCTTTTAGAATCTCTCATATTTTGGGTGTCATTTTCACAGGTAAATGAAAAATATAATAGATTATACAAGGTGTTATTATTATTCACCATATTTTTATCACCTCAAATTCCAAATGCTATTTTTACACTGTTGTATTTATTTGATTATTATCATTGTAGAGACCAAATAAAAAAGGCACTGAATACTTTCAAGCTACTAGATGCTTTCTTAAATTATTATTTATGTTATATTTATGTTTTCCTGCCATTTATTGATGTGTACATAAATGGAATCTGCAAAAAGAAAGTGCAAAGGAAATAAAATGAAACATTCTCCACTGGCAGGGAAGGAGACAAAGAATAAGAGTCAATTATTCTTGTACACAGTTTTCAGTGCCTTTTTTTTTTTTTTAGTAGTGTATTGTATTGACTAGACAACAAAAGCAGACCTGTTTTATATATAATGAGATAATGAGAAAGGTGGGATTTTATTCTTTTCTATTGCTGTGGCCATAGTCTTCAAATGCTGTTAATTATTGAAGCACAAACTACTCCTGATTTTCAGCTAAAAAAGCAGGAAATTACAGATTTACTCAGTATAAGAGTGCCATTGTTTCAATAGCAACTGATGATAGACTTTGTTCAATTAGAAAATTCAAGAAAATAATGATATATCAAGCGAAAAAATTGCTTATTTTTTTTCCATGAGAAAGGATTTATACAGAAATACAGTAGACATTCAGAAGATCATGAGGAATGTGTTTGCATAACACTTCAGATAGTGAAAATTTCATAAAGACAAGTGCAGCTTAAAACTTGTTAATATTTTCCCCATCTGCATTTTAAATAATGGCTCTTATAATTTTATTTTATTTTCTCAGAAAATTACGAGTCTTCACAGAGATTCTAGCCTCTGTACCAAAATGGCACAGAAAACTGAAGGACTGGGTCACAGAGATCTTTCCTTTGTTTCCAGTTCTTCCTCTACCTTTATACACTTCTGGCTTATAGAAGTAATTAGTTTCTACTTTGTACAAGTTATCATGGAAACAGGGGCACTTTGCTGGTCATGAAATAAAGGAGGTGATGTAAGGGTGAAAATGCTTGCAGACCGGCCAACATTGGTCAAAAGTCTCAGTGATACACTACTGTTGGAAAGCTTCCTGTGGAAAGAAAAATCTGGAAGAAGATGGTGAAAGTGTCACAAGAAAATTCTTCCAGGAAATCACTGGACGTTTTTTTTTTTTCCTTTTTTCTTTGAAGGTGTAGTGTGAGGGAGAGGCTTAATATATCCTGTAAAGTCTTGAGCATTTTTTCAATAACAATGTTATTGTTAACAGTGCTCAGTAACAGTGTTGTTTCAATCAGGTCTAAGCCATGTATCTGTTTGCTAAGAGAAATCCTGATGCAAAGCTTACAAAGCTTTTCGAGGACAGTCCTCTAAACCACTATCATCATATTCTGTCAAATATGTCCTCCAGATATATTTTAATTTCTGGGAATTAACTGGGGTTGGAGAAAGAGTTTATAGTAATTGATACTTAGGATTTGTAAAAAGTGACATTTATATTGTAGTTATTGTTATGTTATTGTTACCTTAGGTTAAAACATACATCACAGTAATGAGAAAAAATATAAACATCAACCACAGAAATGTATGTGGAGTGGGATTTAAAAACTATGGGAAAAAACCCATTCAGTATTTGTCTCTGATGTTGTGACCATTAAATACTAAGTTTCAAGTTAGTATTGGTAGTAAGATGCTGAACTTCCAGAAGACTCAAACTTCTAGTTATTTCAGTATTCTGGACTGCTGGAAACGCAAAGACTTTTGCTTTTGCTGAGATTGAACAAAAGTGTCTTAAAGTGGTTCCTGGTAAGTAAGAAATTAATTTTGCAGTTAAAGGAGCACTCAGAGTCTTTTATATTCGTTGGGTCAGGAACCTCCTATAAAGAATCTGATAATGAAGACACATCCTTTAGTCAGTCTAAAGAGAGGACCAAACCCTTTCTTGTTGAGACTCCTGACTGTAGATGAAACTTCTGGGTGCAGTTTTGGCAGACCAGTATTGATCAAGACTGGAGCTAAGGTCAAGGTGGTCCCTGCCTGGGGGAAGCAAGTAAACAGCCATAAAGATCAGCTGCTTTGAGGTACTATTCCAAGTAGGATGAGCAGTTCTTGCTCAGCCAGGATAATTTAGTTTTTGACTTAGGAGACAGTAGCAGTGGGACAAAAGCTACCTTAAGGTTGTTTTAATTGTGTTTTTGCTGAATGCAGCTAACTTACCTCAAGCACAGCGGGATTACAGCCTAATTATATCAAAACCGTAAGTACTGAAAATGCTATTCCAAATTTTGAGTGATAGACGTAGTTTAATAGAGTATGCCAGTAATTTAACAAAATGTTATACAGATGGGGATGCCACAATTTGTGTTTATTAAATCTCTTTTAGTTAAAAGTCTTGCTAAAGGTAGATATAAAAGATAAAATAACTTGAAAATTACATTATCTTATTACAGTCTAATTTTTTCAAGTAATGTGTTCTACAAGTTACTCTCAAATCTAAGATGGCTTTATAAGTCTTTCTCCTTTTTATGCAGTATGTGTACTTCATGATGTAATATGTTTGCTGGGTCACATCAAACCCAATAGTTCTCTTTGTGTATATCTCTCTAGAGACCAAGGACTACGTGCCCATGAAAATTCTGCTTAAAATGTGTGACAGTTGTCTTTTGAATTTGAAGGCTTTTTTTGCAATTGATCATCTTTGTTAACACAGTACTCCTCTCCTGTAGTGTAATAGAAACCTTCACACATATAGTGCTGTCTTCCCAGATGTACTGGGTAGATATGAAGATGAGTCTGCACTGTCATAGAAAGGCTGGAGAAAAAATCATCAGGAGTGGATTGTCCACTATCCTCTACACATCAGAAAGCATCATTGTTCTTCTAGCAAAATCTCACCTGTGTATTGCCAGAACTATGCCTAATGTGTAGGACAGTATATTGTAATCCGCAAAGTAGAGCAGCACAGCTATGATAATCCATAGTGATTGTTGTTCGTATAGAAGTTATTTAATTTTTATTTAATCCCTCCCGTGTTCACCTTCATCTTTATCAGTGAACATAACTATAATGATGCCTAAAATCTGAGATTTGGTTGGAAATTTTTTTATTTATTTATTTTCTGCACTAATCAGTTGATTGGGTTGAACACTAGATTTATTTTCTGAAGAGGATTAATTTAGCTGAACCCCTCCAACTCTGCTTAAAATACTATCCCTGGTGAAAGCTGGTGGGAAAATTGCATTGCAGTAATTTTCCCATGGGAATGCACTGTTCAGTTTCTGTACAATAGAACAGTCAAATGCTGCAGATTGAAAGGGTTACCTTGCCAGCAAAAACAGGGCAAACCTGTGTTTGTCAGATTATAATCCTGGTAGCAATTAAAGGCAAACTGGAACACATAAGGAGTATTACATGATTTCATCAAATAAATCTGACTAGCAACATAGTTTTCAGCCCTTCCTCTTTCTAAGTAAACAGAGAGACTGAAACTTTGTATCAGGTTAAATAACCAGAACATCTAGTTTTATTAAAATGCAGACAAATTATCAGAAATAGAAAAGGACAAATTTAAATAGACAGCGTAAATATCTAATTTGCAATTTTGGTCATTCACTATAATGAAACAGACAGCTTATTATATAATTTAAGTTTCATATAACCTAAAGAGGAAAGAGACAGAGTAGATGTTTTATAAAAATTATGGAACAAATCAGCTCAATAGTACTAAACATAAATTTTCTTTTAAGGTACTTTGAAATGTGTCTATTGTCTGCTCAAAGATAAGCTAGAAAATAGTTTTCAAAATAAGTGAAATTAGTCAGAAAGAGCATAAACATATTCTTCAGAAAGTGATCTATCTGATTTAGAAATGCCCTCATCTAAAGAGACTGTTCTTTCATGCAGGAGAACTAGGTTGACTTAATAGGAGTACTTAAAGATTGTTTATAAATCTTGGCTTCTGACTGGTATGCTGAGCATAAGCATACTCATATTCATCAAGTCTTTCAAGCCACAGATTTTAATTTTTTTTGCTATACAACTCCCTTACCAAGACAATATAAAAGGGAAACAACCAGAGCACAAGCAACATTCAGTCCTTTAGATTTTTGATGGGCAAAAGAGCCCATAGGTTTGCTATTTATTTTCAAGTGTGCAAAATAAACACTACAATATAGCCAAAGGAAGACAGGAAAGGCAGTTGAAAGCCTGTTGGTTAAAGAACTGATAATGCAGCATACTTATAAACTTCCTTTTGCATTTTGTAGGACTAATATTGCAATTCTTTAATATGCTTCAAGTTTGATTCTCTCTGCTGCCTAATAAAAAAATCTGGGTTTGTATTTAATGACACAATCTCACAGTCAGCGGTGAGAGTCTTGCCTCTGTGTGGACTGAAGGTTACAAGTTACCAAGGCCTATATTTATTACCTGAGGAAATATCTACTGTTCAAAACTCATTGTTATTAACATCATGCCATAAAGATTCTGCTTTAAAGAAGTTATGTTCTCTTTTATACAAATATATGCAGGGATGGAGATATGTTTGTAGGTAGGTATCCAGCTTTGCAGGGTAAAATTCCATTACTGTCATGCACGAACAATGTCCTGTCATTACATATTGCCAATGCTGTTCTGTGGGTTACCAATCCAGGCAGGCACAGCTGTGCTTGTCTGTGAGCTTGTTTGCCATGGAGTATGTTGGAAGTTGTTGATAGTTGAGGCAGTATCTCTGACAGACAACATTCATTCTTTATAACCCGTCACATGTGATAGAATCACAGCACATTTACATACCTCTGGCCTAATGATTTCAATATGAATTACCAAAGAGGTTGATATGAAAGTTGAGCATCCTGAAAGGAAGCTGAAAGACAAAATAACCCTTGTGCACTAGCAATGATGTAGTGCTGGCGTGCTGCTCAAGTCGTCATTACTCAGCATTCCTTCGATACTGCCATCCTCCATGGTAGTCATTAACTGAAGCTTTTCTTTCTGGCCTATTAGGTATTCAGTGAAGCCTGATAAACCACCAGCAAATGATGCAGGGCATGACCAGGGACCGCTGAGAAGAGGCAATGTTCAGCCAGGTGTGGGCTGCCCGTGTTGCCAACTTAGAGGTTGACAGAACAAGTTAGCAAAAGAGCAGAATGGATACAGTGTGAAAAAAGTGAAAAGAGGAGGTAGGTAGTTTAAGCTAATGAAAACTAGTGAAGGGAAAGAAGAAAGATGCTGAAAATTGCCTAGGTAAATATGAAGCACAATCTGTTGGTATAGAGAAAGGAATGAATGAAAATCAGGATGAGAGAAATATGCTAGCTAAAAGTGAATTAAAAAGACATCTAACTTGAGAAGGTTACTTTGTTACAGAGAATATCAAGCATCATCCTATTCTACTTTAAACTGCAGAAGCGTGGTCAATCGGAAATCACCAAAACAAACTTTTTTTTCAAACAGGTTTGTTACTTGTTGCCAAATGAGTTTTTTCAAACTTGGGAGGCAAGTTGGTGTTGGTTCAGACTTAGGCTTTGTAGGAATCTTTTAGTAGGTTTTTTTCTGGAAAAGTTAAAGATTACTCCAAGTAAGGGTTCTTATTTCTTTCCCCTTGTGTCTTACATGCTTTATTACTGTTTTATTGATTAGCATAAATAGTTTTCCTATGGCAATAAATTATTGTTCTGTCTAGGGGAAATATTTTTTCTTTTTCTTTTTTTTTCAAATGATGCGTTTGTCACCTGTTAAAACTAGTTAATACATTTTAAATTCTGAGAGAATTTATAAAATCTGAGATTGTATTTATGGTATTGCTTAATCACTCTGGCAGACTGAGTACTTTAGGAAAGCATATCTGTTTGGTAAAGTATTTAGATAAAATTCATGCTATTTTGAGGCTTAGATTTAAGACAATATGACTACTGAATTTGAGTGTGTATCACACATTCTGCCAAATCAAAAACTTAAGGAACTGCCTTTGAGTATCATTTTTGACTCAACAAAATTTATTTTTGCCCTTGTGGGAAAGACTGCAAGCCTGTGTGTTGTGCCAAAGATGTGATGAGAAAGTAAACTCTGTCTCTGGTGTCTGGAATAGCAGCCCCCCCTCCACATGGCCTCTAAATTTTCACTGTAGGTGAAAACTTGTCTCAGTAGGGAGATTCCAACACAACACAGTGTTTGTGTGATGGCTTAGCAGTGTCACACCGGGTCAGAGCTGAAATAGTAGTTCCACAGGTCATGGAGGGACTACAACACCCATATATTTCAATTAGAACTGAGATCATTCAGCATTTTCCAGACCAGGAACTCTAGGATAACAAAAGCAGTGACCTTCCAACTGATGTCCAGTATTATTTACTGGTCACTTCAACAGTACATGCTGCACAAAGTTGACTTGTACATTTTATAAGAATCATAATTACTGTTATTGGACTAGAGCAAAATTCAGTTAATATTCTGACTTTTGACTTTTCAGAGCTTTCTGAAGTCTGCACTAGATAATTAAAAAATGGTTTAAATGGCAGTTTCTAAGGCTTTGAAAATATCTATGGGAAATAAGCTGTTCAGTTTTTCTTTACTGCCATAATGTATTAGAAGTGACACTGTTAAAAATGGGTTCATCTTTCTGGTCCAGTAGACCAATTGAGATATTTGCATTTTTCAACCCATGATTGCACAATTGTTGACATCACTTCTCCCCTTCCAGTTGCTTTGCAGAAAGCCATATAATATTGTGTGAAGCCTTTTAATATCTGTGTTTCATGTGGAAAAACCTGTGAAGATGTGGAGAATTAATGAGAAGAATAAGCTATGTATTTAAGACACATAAAAAGAAGAAATTTTCACATACTCCTTTATGTTCTCAAGTTAAAGAGAAAATTGAAGTTGGTGAAAAAGAAATCAGCAGTAAAAATATAATCACTGACTTCCAGTGGTCTTGATTTTAATTTGAATTAATGATTGTTACTTAGATATCTAAATTTGGTCTTCTATAATGACGTAATTTACATTTTGCTGCTTAAGACCTGTTTCTTGTGTTACCTGTAGTTTTGAAGGCATTTCTAAATCACAAAACCAAAAAAGATCCCTCATTAACTAAAATGCTTAAGCATGTGAAACAGCCTCCTGTTCAGATTTTGCATGTTTCTTTTTAGCTATCATGTTTTGGTAATTTAAAAAAAAATAAAAATGCTGCATACATGAACAATAGTAAAACTATCTTTGTAAGACTGACCAATTCAGTAATGCCAAGGCTAGTTATACATCTCTTTGATCAATATGCGCCTTTCATAATGGAATTAGGTTTTCTTGAACTGCACTCTATGGTCTCTACTAATTATTGTATTTTGCAGCTTTTAAAATGAAAATCTAATGTCTTCATCAAGTTTTTCAGTTGCTGGATTACTGTTTTTCCATTTTCTCTTAGCTTTTCTTCAACTTTAATGCAATTTGTGTGTCTCACAAAAACTTACTTCATTTATTGCAGACTGTTTTAAATAATCTTGTGATTAGGAAGATGAAGATGAATGTGAAAGATAAAAATGCTTACAATATATTTCCACTGTTTTCTAATGTATGTACTTTGAGACAGAGGTTCCTGTTCACATGCTTGGCAATTACATTAGTTGTTTTGTCAGTGGCAAACTGTATCTCAGAACTCCTCTGAAGCTAGAAAAGCAGCAAATGTGATTTTTGCACTCATGAAAATGTATTTCACAAGCCTGAAGTTGGTACAGTATACATTATATAAACATCCTGGTGATGATGAATTTCGAGCAAAATTGCTAATATTATTTCTCAGCTTAAATTCTAACCTCTTTTACCTCTTTTTTTTTTTTTTTTTTTTTCCAAAAGGCCAACACTCTCACCTATAATAAGACTTCATGTTTTGTGATGAAGCAATTCCAGTTTTCTAAACAGCCTGAAAAGAGGGATGGTGTTATAGAACCTGTGGTGAGGCCATGATAAACTGAAGCTTAGTTAATTGCAGTGTAACTGAAATTCTTTTATACATAACTCTTTGAAGGCACCACTAAAACAGACTTTTCTGTAAGAGATGCCTTTGTTATGATTTCAGATCTGATCTTAAAGCACCAGATCATGTCCCTTTAATTGCATTAGTGTCAGTTTTTTCAGAAAATTATTTGCAGTACAGTTCATTTGTAGTAAAAGAAATTGATGTGTTCTTTGGCTTTGTTAAATTATTGTATGGTGGAGAAGACTGGTGGATGGAAATAAAGGGAAGTGGGAAAGACTTGGCATCTATTGAAGTCATCTGTGTGTTGAATTAATCTTAGTGCACATTGTAAGACAATTTAAACCATTTATCTAAATTTCCATAGCTGAGCAGAAATATAGGTAGGAACTAAACATAGTGATTCCACTGAATTTGCTGGGTAGAGGTAGACTGTATGAAGTCAGATTACATTACTTCCTTTTCACGAGAAGCTCACATAACATCCTTTTCCAGCATGTGAGGTGGCCTCCTTCAGCTTGTCTCCTGTGGCCAGCAGAGCACAAAGAACACAAAGGTCTGCTGTGCACCTACACATGACATGAAATTGAGTAATGAGAAACAGTATAGAAACCATCCTTTACCACTGCAGAAGACCCTCTCCAGTAGTAGAATTAGCTGTATCTGCAGCAAAGTATCTACTACAACATAGCAATTTTCCACAGTCTTCTGCTCCATTTGAAGTCTGTGGCTTCTTTTTTTTACTTTTTTTTTTGTTTCTCTTGTTCTTGGCTGTTTTTTATATGCTGCTTTTAAAGTATTAAGGGAAAGAAACCTAATTTTAAGAATTCTTACGTGATTTCCAGAAACACTCTCAACAGCTGATTTTGTTGTTTGTATGAGTAACATGGATATATAATAAGCTGAACTAAAACTTCTGAGCTAAAGCATCCCAAATATTTTGCCACTTGAAATATTGAACCAGATTCGATGGAAGGTTTACATTTTTTTTTTTCATCACCTTAAGGCAATAAAGTTGATTTCTGTTCCAAAAATAGTTACAGACACTTGGTGTTCAAGTTGTCTTCTTGCAGGATTCACCGCTATTCCCTTTGGGTCTTTCTGATAATGTGTTGAAAGTGTGCTAATATGTTTATTGCACATCCTGGAAGTGAGACCCCAGCAATTACGGAACACAGGGACTGCCTTGACACATGCAGAGTCAATGGGGAAAAAACCTTTTACCCCACCATTAAATAAACATTTAAGGTTTAAAAATAACCCTCAGTTGTCTCCCTTGACACAAATACAAAAAGATGATTAATTCCGGGATGCAGTTATTTTAAATGGATGCAGTCTTTTTTTTTCTCCCCCAAGCAGATTACCTGAAAGACCCTGCACAAAGGCTGGTATAAATAATTCATGTTGTAACTCAGGCCTGAAAGATTTAATACAACAGGAAGAACACTGTACATTTGGTTAAAAAGACAATTAATTTTGCGAGATGCTAAGCCTGTCTGGGCACACAGTTGTGTATTGTGTATTTTGGATCAAATTCACCTTTGATGTAAGCAAATCTCAGTTCAGTCAAGAGAGAATGAAGCTGAATTTGACTCATTGTGTTTAGATCCAGATGCCAATCATTTATATGTTCAATCACAAAAGAAATCTATGATTGAAGGCTGAGGATAACTTTTCAGTCTTTTGATTGATACTAATTGCAAAACTGTGTTTGTTTTGAAAACCAGAATTAGTTGTAACCAACCTCTACATGTTTTCTAATTACAGTGAATTATCTAAGGTTTTTTTAAACTTTTCATATTGCACGTAGATTTGAATCATTATATGAAACGTTTTTAACATGCAGTGAAATGAATAGCTAGTGTGGCAGAACAAGTATTTGCTGTATAACATAGCTGAAGCTATAGCCTGAAGCTGCCATGACTAATCCCTAAATATAAACTTAAATTTTAAAACAAAAAAATAAATAAAAATTAATGTCAGATGTCAAGAAATTATAAAATCTTGCCTGCCTTTTGCAATGAAATCTATGACAGTTAGTGGTTTGGGAATATGAAGTTGAATCACCTATGGTTAAATAAGTATATATTAAATATGTAAAACCTCCAAAATTTCATAGTGTTCACAAGCATACTGTGTTGCCATATAGAAAGCCTTCTGGCAATGATTTGCTACTAGGAAAGTCCTTT
Source organism: Xenops minutus (assembly GCA_035221455.1). Taxonomy (NCBI): domain Eukaryota; kingdom Metazoa; phylum Chordata; class Aves; order Passeriformes; family Furnariidae; genus Xenops; species Xenops minutus. The sequence continues at coordinate 4,936,551 of JAWWEE010000085.1, forward strand.
TTGGGCTTTTACCTAAGCATGTGTGGGTGAGATGAGTTAGGGATAGGTTTTTCTATTTTTGGAGATCCTACATATCTTGAAGGATTTATACTAAATATACTCACCTCATCGCCTTCCATGCCACTTGTACCTGTACTGTTGCATTTTAATTCCTTCAAAATGACAGGACCATAGATGCTTCCTTATAAGAGTACTTCTCAAGCTGTGGGTTATAGTCACTGGAGACTTCAGTGAAGGTCATATTGGTTTAAGTCTTGAAAAAAGTCCTCCTAGATATAAAATCAATTCGTTTTTATGTTGACTTATTGCTAACAGCATTTGAGCTCCTTCAAAGAAGATAATAAAAATCTACATGATTGGCTCCAAGTGCCTGAGATAGATACAGAATAGATAGGTACCTTTAATTTCTGGCAGAAGCTCATCTGTGTAGAGTTGTGTAAAAACAACTGCAGATAGTAATCACAGCCCTGATCTTCCTCCTCTCTGTGCCATAAACACCTCATGTAAAATTTAATCACAGATTCTCAGCCCATTGAAGTGGATAGCAAGATAGTCTTCCTGATGACACAAACAATTAATTATGCTAAACAACAATGTGCCTTCTCGATATTGACAAAATATTTCAGGGTGAAAAAATGTACTTTGTATTAACAACTCCAGCTAGTCAAATTTTTTTAACTTAAATCAGATTCAAGATTCTTCATTCCTGAAAATATTTGGTGCAGGGTGGTGTTCTCTCTTTATTTTTCATAGCATTTTTTGGCGCTTTTTTCCTAACAGAATAAATCTTTAAGTATAAAACACTAATAAAATCCCACTCAATTATAACAAAGGTAAATATGTGTGAGTAGGGGCATTCTTTTTCAAATCTGTGATATTTACTTCTTTCATGGTTTGCTTTTTGCATTCATCTAATTAAGGAGAATTAAGTAGACTGTGCTTAATTTTAAGACTCAAGTATCCTGATATCCGAAGCTTATACTGAACATTGGTAGATTTATATCTGCACAGAGAAGGACCAAGTGTCAAAAACCTATTTAAAAAATCTGCAAGTTACTGGATTTAAGTAGTGTAATTACAGATAAAATTTAGGAGTGATAAATGTTGAATTAACAATAACAGAGTTTATAATTATGAAGGGAGGACATATACATTTTTTTTCTTGCCTATGAAATGATGCAGATTAAACAAAACTTCATCACACTACTGGGTGAATTGTTCCTTCTCCATTATTGCAGTAAAAGACAAGTTGAATTTATGGATAATAGTAAGAAATACGCATAAAGCTTGCTTAGTAGTATACCATGGGACACACAATTCTCTTCTGAAAGTTTTGTAGTGAATCTTATTTTTCTCTGATACTGGCACAGGGAAAATGGTTACAAAAAGTAAATTAACTTCCAAATTACCACTCAAAAGTCTTCTCTGACTCAGTTTGGAAAGCTCATAACAGTGGCAAGAGGTAGCCAGCATTAGGTAGCTTTCTGGTTGCAGTTGAGAAAGGAATGAGACATTTAGGAAAGAGAATCACTTCTAAACACAGCTGTTAAAAGAGAAGGTGGAAGTAGGTTTTATAGTTATGGCATTTCCTGTCTTCTGCAGCATAGAATTATTCCCTCTGAAAAAGCAGTTATGGAGTGCATGGCAACTGGTAACCCAAGATTTCCTGGGTCATTTTTTAGAAGAAAATGCAGAATCTGTTTTGTTTTCCATAGATGAGCTCCATCCCACCTTAGCAGAAAGGTATTTTGGGGAATGCTCTGCTTTTGTGCTTTGAGCCAGAATATTTTTACCCTGACACATATACTGATTTGTCAGTGTTTCAGGTATTGGAAACTATTATAATAAACAGAGCCTCTTCTGTACTAACAGAACTAACCCTTTCCCAAGATGATGTTACAGAGAAAGTCTGCTTCATTACAGTCTCCCAAAATGCTTGCTTTAGTGTCTTCATCTCTGTTAGCTAAAAGGTCAGTATGTTTTGTGGTAAACTTCAAATTATCATCAAACAGCTAAACTGAGAACAAATTGCTCTCTTTGCAAATGTATGTTACAAAATGACAAGTCTGTTGGGCATATGTCTTTGTAAAATACCCTCTTCTCTTCTTTGTCTCCCTATATATTCTCACAACATTTAAATGGCTTATACACTTTAAGTCTAAGACACTAATGAGGAAGCTCTAGATGAAATGGAGTAATTACAATTTGAAATATTCAGGAATTTAAGATATATTCTGGTAGTTTTCAAAGCCTGTGACATCCTTTCATTTTTTATTCTGTGGTGTGCGCCCTAGTGATTTTTTTTTTTTCCCTCTGAAAAGACAGTTTTCACATCTTTTAGCTAGCTGGCTGTCTGTATATGAATGTAATACAACAAGCCAGGTGACCTAGATCCTGTTAGCATTGCCATACAGAATAAGGCAAAGTTGAGAGATTTAAAGCAAAGAGCAGCTCTGCTCTGAGTCTGTGTCTTGCAGGTTTTAAACTAAGTCCTTTGGCCACCGAGTTTTTAGAGGTTTTTGGTCACCGAGTTTTTACTTTGTGTGATATAAATGAGAGAAATACAGGTTATATTATAGAATCCAGTAATCTGTGCATAAAAGGAAGCCTAAACAAAAGAATACTGTAAGCTGCTCTTTCAAATCATCATAGTTGCTATTTTACATACTCTTCTTCTGGACAAGCAAACTGTCCAGCAGCATTCAGACTCTTACAAACTGCAATGCAGTGAAAAGAGTCACATAAATTTCCCATCTTAAATGACTTCACAAGAGGATAACCCAGAGATGAGCATTTGTCATAAGCAGAGCTGTTGTTTCTGAAGCTTACAATGTGACTTTCATAGATGCAGGTTACTGATTCTTCCTTACTTTGAGCATTTTGCAGGCATGGACAACCGTAGAATACCGACACTTGGGACAATCAACAGGGAACCCCCGGGAAGAACCCAACTTTCTGAGGTAGATTGACATGATCCGCCAGGAAGGAAGGAAAGGTCCACACTCCAGGGTAGTTGGAACAGAGTGGAACATTTATGCACGGAGCATGGGACTTATATAGGGTTCGGAATGGAAGCTACTGGAATGAGGGCGGAGCATGATAAATAAGGGTAAAGTGGGGCGGAGCTAAGACAAATATGGGGAAATGGGGAGTGGCTAGCCTTATATGGTAGTACTGCAATGCACCACCAGCCAGCCAATGGGAGCTGGGGAAGGAAGCTACCAATGGGAAAGGAGTAACGGGGAACTGAACAGCCTATGGGGACAAACATACAAAAAAATGTAATTTTTATCTATCTAGTACAGTCAATAACTAACTATTAAAAAACTTTAAAAACATGAGAATCCTTTTAACACTCCCAAAATGGCTCGCCAGTCGAGGTTGTCGGGTGCTTTCATTTTGTTGAGAGTGCCATCCACTCACAGAAGTTCTCATAACCACTTTGCTGTCCTCCTACAGTTGATCTGAAATATCTGCTTCAAAATATGCTTCACCTAGAGCCATGGTATCTGAATTTAATCTTACACATTTCCTTTGCTATTAAATTTTTGAAAATTATAACATGCAGTTGAGTAATTAAAGAATAGGATCTCCAGAATGTTGTGTAGTTGTTCCAGGGAGAACAGGGGGTCCAAAGAGATGTGGAAGCTGAAACTGAAACACCGCAGAAAACTTAACCCAAACAGTAGTTTTATTACCAAAAGTGGCCAAGTAAACAGGAAAAATACCCAAGAGAGAGTGAGAGAGAGAGAGAAAAGGGAAAACAAGGAAAACAAGCCTCCAGGTGCAAACACCCAAATTGCCCAGGTGTTTCCCATACAGTTGTCTCGCTGACCCCTGGAATGCACAGACTTTCCTGAGCAGTGGCTGTATCCTCAAGGATCAGCAGGCTCACAGGTGACAGCAGGAGTCCCCACCAAGGCAATGTCGTCCTGTCCTGTGTAGCGAGCAAGCCCCAAGCATGAGCCACCTGCCTTTTATCTAAGTTCCCAAAGTGACCTCAGCTGGGCAGGTGTGGCCATCACCACCCAACCAGGGATCCTCAGCACCTTTCCCCAGTTGTGTAAAAGGGACCGTCTTATGCATGTCTGGGGGTATTGGCGCCTGGGTGATATGCTCCAGGGGGTCTTTATTAAATGGGTCTGGGGGCTTACTTCATCCTCCTTCTCTCTGTCTCCTTCAAGTGCCCTTGGAGAGCCATTAGCCAATTGTGAGAGCGCAATTAATTTTAGTTTACACAGAAATGCCTCCCTCAAGGCCAGAGACCATCTTTATTGGTCTGTTTTCCCACAACTTGGCAGGAGAAGCACAACTTCTCACAGGTGGCTGGGCCAAACACAGACAAAAAATATCAGCATCTAATTCCACCCGAATACAGTGGTGCAGATACTTATTGTAAATAACTGGTTAGTTTTCTAGCAATGTTCAAGTGTGAACATAGAGAATAGGAGATCCATATCGAATTTGTGATTGTAATGAGAAATTTCCAACTCATGAAAATGGGCCACCTTCATCAGTATCATGCCCACAACCAGCTCCCTCCCAATGTGTCAAGGAGCTGCAGGAGAAGGGAAAACATTATCCAGTTATCTGGTTAATCTTTGCTACTGCTGTTGGTTTGGGAGTGCTGATCTTATGTGCCGATTCTAATGCAAAAATCTGTGCCCTTGGAGCTGCAACTTTCCCAAACTGTCAATGCGTAATTCTCTATGCGTAATTTAGAAGTGCCAAGAACACTTTAAATCCTCAGAGATGGAATGTTTGTATATTTATTTCTTATTTTGAAAAAAAATAAAATTACTGAGGAAACATAGAAGAGAATAACATTTCCAGTTGTGTTACGGCACAGTCCTTTGTGCTGCTAAGAAATTTGGCTTCCCTCCACAGCATTAGCCCCTCTGGCTTGACCTGTCACTTCTGTATGCAGATTTTTCAAACAAATGTGACTGATTGGAGCCTCATTCATCCTGTAAATCTGTGATTTTCAGCAGATTGGATAAGATTAACTCATTTTTAGTTGTCATGTGTCCTGTTGCAAATCCTCTTCTGGGGATGAAGTAGCAGACAAATTAATGCTGTTGATGCCACTTTAATGCATGTGAGTGTTGCCTGGCAAGGCCGGAGGGAGTGACATTAGAAAGGACTAAATATATAATAGTATTTCCAGCACTGACATAGGAGCAGACAAGTTCAGGGCCACATTCATCTCTGCATTTCAGTGATGCTATACCACTTATTTTCATGGCTTTGTCTGTCAGAAACCAGAAGTAAAGTTTGGCCAAATGCAATCCTCATATCATGTTTTCCAAAAAATGAAAGTTAAATTTGGATGTTCCTGAGTTTCCCTCTGAAATTCACTTAAGTCATCTCTACTACAGTATTTCTTTCCTCTCTTGTATCTTGCTGACAGTATTGCAAAATGTCAATCATTTCCAGTAAAACTTTTTTATTACTATCTTTTGTTATACTTGGTTTATTTATATAGACTAATATAGTCTATATATGTAGTCTATTTATATAGACTAAGCTGAGTATGAACTTCTAAACTGGTAAACCTACCTTGCCATGCTAAGTTTACTTATGTGGAAGTATTTTGGATATGGTAAACATAGCAGAATTTAACAACAGCAATAGTAACAAATGAAGTGTATTTATTTTTTTCCTTTAAGTTGATAACAAACAGCTTTCACAGTAACCAGAATGCCAGTGTGATCTTGCAGACTATACCCATGGTATGCAGCCACCACAGCAATCTTATTCCACTCTGCTTTGCAAATCTAGCTAGGGCTCTATGTTTAAAGAGCAATCAGAGGTATCCCTGCATGACTTTGAACTGAGCCTTTCCTCATTGCCCCTTTGTAATTTTACTACTTGGTAAAAACAGGAGTTGTTTTGTTATCAAAACTTTTGTAGAAGCAGAGGTATTTTTCCATGTGTTTTGGATACCATTGCTTTGGCTGAGTTAAATTCTTCTATTTAGTCTCTTTTCCAAGTCTTACTAAGAATTAGTTTTTTTCCTTTAAGCAAGAATTTCCTGTGTACAGACAGTGTAATAAAACTCACATAGCCTATTACTTTTAATTGAATTTTAAGTTATCACTCCTTGAGAAGTTCACAGGTAAAAGTAATGAGGCAGTCATTTTCATTTAGGATCTTAAAATTTTCTAAATAATCTTTTAATAAATTGATCTTCAGCGAATCAATAACATTCTTTAATGAGTTACTGACTGGAGTGGGTACAGGATTATTCTATAAATTTTTATAATCTGTATGAATATTGCTGTTCAACTGGGAATAATATTGTCACATAAAAATCTATTTACAGAAACCCTTAGGGAAACAGTTAAGCTTAAAATAAACACATGCTTTTTTTTTGTTCTCCTTTTCTCATCAGAGAAAATAGTGCCAGATTTTAGTCATACATTTGATAAGACACTCTTAATGGTGGCCTTAATTTATTATTTTTAAAAATTCATCTAAGAGAGGGCTGTTAGGATCAACCTAGTTTCTAAGTTGGCTGAACCAAAGTCATCTCTGTAAGTTAGAAAACTGCCAGTTTAAAATACCTAAGCCAAAAGCCCTGTAATATTGTCACCCTTGGTAGCCCAATGTAAAAGGTTTTTATTTCATTCAGTGTCACTTTCTTGTGTGAGAGAGCAACACATGAAAACAACTAATTCACTTCACTGAACAATATTTATCATAATTCTGAGGCTTCAATAACCACTGTTTAATAAAGGTACTAATCTGTATTAAATGAATGAAAGCCTTCATGGACTCACTTTGCAACAGTGCAGAAGTAGTAATCAGCAAGTTCTTACAGAGCGGCCTGCTGGGGCAGATAGCTGGACTGTAATCAAATTCCAGGAGATTTAAACCTCCCCTCCACTCAAAAAAAAAAAAAAAAAAAAAAAAAAAACAAAAAAAAAAAAAACAACCACAACCAACCAAAAAAAATCAAACAGAAATTGCTCAAGCCTCTTTTAAGCAAAGGGGGGTTGAGTTATTTTCTTCCTAATACCCAACATATTAAAAAAAAAGAATAAAGTTCTTATTTCAAGGTCAAGTCAAAACAAGAAAGTAATTTAAAACTGCTTATATGCCCTCCTTGTGAATGACTTCCATCATGCAACTTTGCCAATAGTAGGACCTGCTTCCCTGCTTCTCAACTGTTTTTTTTCCCTATCTCTGTACTGTGAGAATTCATTAAACTCAGAAGCTCTAATTAATCACAATTTGCATATTTAGTTGCTTCCAGAATCCTCTGGAGCATTGCAAGCTGCACTCACAGCACTGGAAAGCAGCAGTAATTTTTATGCTCAGTCATATGTACATTTGTGTGTATGTAGAATTGAATAACCTCATAGGGTTCAGTATTATTGCCATAAGCACTGCATTGTCTTTTAACATACAATATTTTATTCATATTAATTTAATTAAAGACCCATATCATCATGCTTTTCAAGGTATTATTTCCAGCTCAAAAAATAAGGGTCTTCAAATATGCAAAAAAATCTCACCAGAACAACCCTTCCAGGAAAACAACTGAATTGCCTGCTAGAAAATTTCACATCAATCACTTTGTGTCTAGAGACTCAAATTCCAACTCTATTTTCAGTGGATGAGCAGACTGACAATTTTGGCACTCCTGTCTGACCCTTCTGTGAGTCACCAACCCCATCCACCACACTTTGTGGGGTGAAAGGGAAAATTGTATTTTCCATACCAACAGTGCTAACATTTTACACTGCATGGTCTAAGACATGTCATATTACAGCTCTGCTTTCTCCTGTATACCTTTCCAAGTAAGAAGAGTCAGCTATGACTACCCAGACTGACTGATAGCTATGCTTATTTTATACACCTATAGCTTGAAGCTGAGGTCAAGTGTGGTTTAAGGAAGTTAGTTAGCCTCTATGAGAGAGAATGAAGAGGGACTGACTAGCCTATAGGAAATATTCAATACTTCATGGAAAGTTGTTCCACAAAATCTATCTATTCACATGAAAATATTTTACTAGGTACTGAAGGGAAAAACAGGAAATAAAATCTATCAAAAAGTAGAGACACTTCTCTTCTTCCTGTTCTTGTGTTCGAATGCCTTCACAGTGGCTTTCCAGGCTCTTGTCTGTGATGATGCAAAAGTAATCTTAATCCTCTGCAGGTGGATATTAGCCATGACTATTCATTTCAAATTTTGGCGCAGAGAAATGGGACTAAGTCTCAGAGACTGGGGTTATTAAATGATGAAAGTTTACAACTTTTTGCCCATGAGTCAGAGTCTCTTTCCAAATTATTGTATTCTTGCTTGCTGCTTGCTTTTAGTTTGGTGCAGTGAGGATCCTCCACCCCAATTGTGTCTTATGCTTATACATGTATATTTGCAGTTGCAAGAGTTATTGCATGTAAGGAATATTATATACAAAAGAAGCATGATTTTCTTGTTGACCATTTCTGGCAGCTGTTACGTGAAACTAGTACACAGAAATCAGCCCTTTTGGCTAAAACCACAGGGAAGTATTATATCAATGTGAAAGCATGGGGCTTGTTTTCCTCTTTGCTAGGCTCCAGTCCGTCAAATTTTTGAAAGTCATTAAACTGTGGGTTGCCCACAAGGAAGAATTTGCAGGATTTGAGATTTAATGAGGCCCACCCATGTTCACTGTAAAATTATAATCCTAATATTAAATCAGGGATTAGAAATTAAACTGTAGGGCTTCTTAATAGTCTTGTTAAGTCAAACTCAGAAGAGGCTGAAAGAAGGCCTTTCAGTAAAGCTTTCAAACATCAAACAAAGGTAATTCCATAAATTAAAATAGAATAGAAAATCCAATTAAATATTTGCTATTACCTATAATATAGGTCATATTTATGTGTTGATACACAACATGGTTAATATGATTAAATTTGGATATAGATCACCTTCAAAGTTATTTGTTACACAAGAATTTAAGATTAAATTATGATGTCTTTTCCTTAAGGGATGCAGCAGATTTAACCAAGTTTCAAACTTGCTGAAACTGAGATACTAGCTGATTTTTTTAATCATTCCTTTTAAAGTAAGGCTCTCTGTTCATATCAAACAAGAAATAAGAGAAGCACCTATATAATTCATATTTATTGTGATTTTCTTATTTTCTTAGTCTGTGATTGAATAGGATTTTCTGTCTCAAAGCTATTATTTTCCTTCTAATTTGACTCAGAAAAAAAGTCATGAAAGTTTGTCACTCTGAAATTTCCCTGCTTTCAGAATCCTATAGGGCTCTTGGTTCAGATAGTCTGCTTTCATCTGAAATGGAGAAGAATTGATAGCAGCAGTCACAATTATCTTTCTTTTTTGGTTGAAGTTGAATCGATATAGACTGTTGACAAAGAAAAAGAAAAAGCAAGATTGCATTGCCAAGGGGAGTAAAGGAGCCGTGATCAACACTGGAACATGCAACCTGGATGAACAATATTGCAGTGTAGTAAACAAAGGCCTACAAGTTCTCATGTGTAGTTGCAATGCTAACTAGAAAGATAATGAAAATTTCTTGGCATAAATAAAAAAGATAATTCCTTGTCTCTTGACCCTAGCAGATAATGTGCATGACAGAGAGTTCTTATGAGCTAAATTAGATCAGAAAACTATAAATATGCTGCTAGTTTTTGCATGAGTGATTTTTATATCAATGCTGCAATATAGGCCAGAAAATAGTACTTAATCTAAAACTTTTTGGAAAAAATATTGATTTACGTAATGCTATAAACTTTTGGTGAATAAACATACCTAAAAACAGAGGTATGAAATCTTTGTAGTTCTATGAGGGTCTGTCAAATTATTTCAGATTTGCTAAATTATGGCATTTTAAATATGCTGCTTGCATAATTACACAATTGCACATGCTTCCCCCCTGACAGTATTGTATGTTTAAAACATAAGAAAAGTGCATAGAAACAGTTTCTTACACTGTTCACAATAGCTGAATCAGGCTTTATCTGACATTGTTTCAAATTGATCATTCACTCCAATGGCTTCAGAAATGCTCATTCTCTAGATATTTTGAACCTCGTTACTCAAAGTTAGGCAAATATGCTGTAGATAACACAATAGGACCATCTTTTTATGAGAAAAAAAGTCTATACATTATTACTACACTCCTGGTTAATTCAGGAATTTAATCATTAGGTTTTACTTTAGTTGTGTTTTCCTTTTCTATTTATTTGTTCCTGGACTGAAACATTGCATTAGGTGGACAATGAAAGTCGGATGTTATTTTTCAGGAAAATAAAATGTCAAAAATCTCTGGGTACTTAAGAGAGGGAAAAATGCTAGCTATACAACTAAGCCTAGATTATAACAATTCCAAACTATTGTAACACCAAAATCCCTAGGAAATAAAATACTGTAATGCCTAACTTCATGGGAGTGTTTCTAAAACAAATGTAACTTACTGCATGAGTAAGTTTTCTTTCTCAAAAACACATTTATAAGAGATTTGCTATGTGTTTGCTAAAGCAACTGGCCACAGGATGTTTTTAAGAAATAAAATATTTTTCTACTTTCTGCCCTTTGCCTCCCCAAAAACGAAGATGACTAAGGGTTGCATGTAAGAAGATCTATCAGGCAGTGCAGGACTTTCTCGGATGCTTTCCTTCACGTTGTCTCTGTCAAGGCAGAGAAGCAAGATCTGCACTGGGAGTAGAGGATTAGCTGTTCATGCAGTCATGTGGAAGGATCCAGACCTTCCAAAGTAGGGGTTTGGGGGAAAGAGCTGTTCTCCTTGTGCAGGAGTAACTACAGAAGCCAAAGGGCTGCTCTCTCTCTTCCCCTGCTCAGCTCAGTGATGCTTCCACCTTCTTCCTGGACGTGCAACTGCTCTTTTTGTTCAGACCAGACATGAGCAGGAAAAAGCAAGAGAGCTGAAAAGAAAGTACCTACTTCTTGTAAAGTATCATGTCTGAATGCTTTTCCACTCCTGTTTTGTGCCAACAGAGTAATAACTGTGATTTGAGTGTAAATTCTCAAGCCTCAAAACTTGTTTTTGCTTCCTTGTTATAGTTTCAAAACTCAGTTGGAATTCCTTCCAAAGCTTGGAGGCAACGCCTTAGTGCTGATAAAAGGTTTAA
>JAWWEE010000085.1:4947759-5001262 GCA_035221455.1 Xenops minutus
CTGCAACCCCTGAGAGAGAGCGGCCAGCAGTTGAGGTGCAACAGCGCCACCTGCTGTCTGTGGATATAATTGCATCTTTTCCCCTTTTCGGGCACAGCCAAAAGACATTTAACTGTTTTGTTGTTTGGCGGGTGGAGGGGTTTATTACAAACTGTTGTTTGGTTCTTTCTGGATATATATATATAGAGAGAGACATATATATATATATCTGTGTATTGTGATTAAGAACTGTTATCCTTTCATAAAAATATTTCTTTTTCTAATTAAAGTTCTGTTTCTAAATTTAAATGAGAGGGATTATTTTTCTTGGCCAGTATAGATATCTTAGTTCTCCCCTTTGAACTAAGACATTCCTCCATTTATATTCAGTTTGGTGAAAGACAACTGCGAGTCAAAGTCAAAATATCCATTTTGATAATGTGCTGAGAAATGTTTCCTTTAGCTCTACTTCACAACAGTATCAAGGCTTGCTAGAATTCTACTGAGTTTTGTTTCAAGTGGTCTGTCACTGGCATCTTTTTCTTTAATTTTCCCGTTTATTGTTTAAGAGTTAGCTGAAGTGGTACATTTGTTTTCAGTACAACATATCGCTCAAATCAAGGGTCACAAGAGATCATGTATCAAAAAATGACATTTGAAACAAATTTTGAAACAGTACTTTATAATGCAATTTGAATGGCAAGTGAGAGAGAAACATTGTTGTAACCTAATTCAGAATAAGTCCACCTTCTCTTGAAAAGAACATATATAAATAAGCTAATTTTGAAAGCACTCTTGTCAAAGCCACCATTTGGCTACCAAAATCTAAATGATACATGGGATTTGTCACGCACCTAAAACATATCTGTTATTTGATGTTTCCTAGGGTAGGAATCTGTAAAATCTGGTGCATCAAGTCTTGGGAAAAGTAAGAAACGCAGGTTATAGGAGAGAAAATTAAATAGCTGCATGTATATAGGAGTTGTGCAATTTAGTACCCATATTTTGTATAATAAAGATGGCAAGAGTGACCCAGGAGGCTAACCCTCCCACCTTCCAACACAGTTTGCACACACTGACAAAATCTGACACAATCTGACAAAAAGATAGTGAAAAGATTGCTTAGAGATCCTGGCTGTAGTTTTACTTTAGTCTGGGGACCACATTGTTTATCTGGCATGATGTGTCTAGGAAGGCTACAGGTGGTGAAACCATGACCTCAACCAAAGCCTTATGACAAGGAATGCCTGTGGGGCTGCATTATGCAAGGCTCTCAGGAGGGACTTGCAAATAACTGCTAGATGAGATGAAATGTGAACAGGGGCATAAAATTGGTCCGTTTGAATGTCTAGACTTGGGAACATCTGGAATCTTCATTTGTTCACACCCTTTCATACAATTATGTACAATTTAATTTTAATTCCTTCATCATCTCAGTACCCACACAGTGGCTAACAAAACCACCTCAATCTAATGAAGGAGCAGACAATGTTATAGCTGTCATATATTTGTGGGGTAGAATGACTAGTTTAGAAATCAAATAGTTCAGATCAGAATTAGATTCAGTGCAAAACTCCTACGTGTGCATTTTAACCTCATGATTTTTATTAGACAGCAGTGAGATCTTGCTTAATGTGAAGGTTATTTTGTTTCCTTAGTTTGAGGAGTTAGGAATAATGTTATACTTTCTTAGAATCCAAAAACAAGTTTAGTAGTTTAAAAGACAAATAATCTGCCAGTGCTGACTGGCACAGGAAAAATATTTCCTGTGTATTTTGCTTTCTAGTTATGTATGTGCAGCTATAGACTTCTGTGATATCATGTTTTCATTATGATTTTTTTTAGACTGCATTTGACATAAATTAGACCTTCATATAGGTTTATTGCTGTTCTGCTATATTTTGATTAAAACAGCTTGATTATTATAGCTGTTCTTTAACATTAATATTGTACATTCTTTACTACACTGAAGGAAAATACTGGGATTAAGCTAGATTCTTCTGTGAAAGTGCTCAGTAGTAGTGTCCAAATCAATCTTTTTTGGAAATATTAAGCAAGCATTAGACATCAAACCAGTGAATGTTCATTAGCCACAACTCGAATCAGCAGTTTACACTTGTTGCACAGTTCTGAATCCTCAAAGAGGGATCGAACTGGAAAAGGTTTGGAGAAGGGCAGCAAGGATGATAAAAGGTAACAAAGGGTTCCTATGTGAGGAAATACTTGATAAATGGTTAAACTGAGGAAAAAAAGTTTCAGAACATATCTTGAAAACCAGTATGAAGAGGATGTATGGGAACTGACTGTTCACTGCTTCTCTCAGCAGTAAACATGGGAAAGTATGAAGAGTCACACTGGAAACAAACAGATGGAACTGATTCCCTCTGCAGGAAGGACAAGGATCCTAAGGGTGCTGAAAGTTTGCAAGAAATCAGCTGGTGAATTAGTAGAAGAAAGCCCATGAAGGATTGCAGAACATGTAGAAATCACAACAATGCAGGAAGCCAATGAGCAGAAAATAGTTTTTACCTGAGAAACACTTAGGGGAAAGGATGGATAATAGTGATGTATGCTTGGTCTGTAAAATCTCTTGAAAATATATAAAGCATAAATGCATATTTTCATGGTAGCATTAACAGAGACATAATGCTTTCACTTCTGTGTCCTTGCAGTAATTAAAATCTTGGATATAATTACTAAAATCATCAACTATTGAGTGAAAATCTCCTGATTATTTTTAAATTACTTTATTTATTCTAAGTACAGTATAAAAATTACATCTGATAAACAATGCTAACAGATAAATTCTGTAACACTGTAGTAATAAATGCCTACATTCTGTGCCCTCCTTTTCTGTACTGCATACAAGTTGCTTTTCAAGACAATTCAGCATTGTTTTTGTAACAACTCTGATGATAAGGAGCTTAGGAAATCTGTTGGAAAAAAACCCAGAACACACATAAGTACAGCTTTAGTGGGTTAAAGTCGGATCATCAGCTTCTAAGACAGTATTGCTAATAAATGTCTGTTAGAAAACAGAAAATTTTGTGACACTGTATTGATCCCTAACTTAGTGTCCAGAGAGGTAAGTTCCTAATGCTTCAAGAAAGACATAAAAGTGTTTGTAATGCTTATAATTGGACAGTGTTGAAAAGAAGATTAGAAATTTGGCATGAGCACACCTTGTAATAAAGTTACACTGAAGCCTTGCCTTCCTTTATACCAGTATAGCTATAGAAGTTTGCAGGTCCTCAGTCAGTGGAATTTGTAGAAGTGCCCATTTGCTTAAGGAGCACTAATCACTTCAGCTTGCAATAGCACTGTTGCAATTCGGTCACCATATGCTCCTGCAAATCCTGTCTGTAATTTGCTTCAGTAATACTCTGTTGCCTATCCAGCTGCTCTGCCACACTGCAAGGTAGAGACAGGCTTTTAGCAATACCTCTCCTGCCCCAGTGAAACCTGTCTTAGAACCTTGTTACTTGTTGGAGATAAATTAGGAGAACAAGAGGGCTAGAACTGCCTCTGGTTCTGCTCTGCCACTGACATAGTTGTCAATCTTTGTGCTCTTTTCAAAGTAATGCTAGTTCAGACATCAAACATCCCAGCTACATAACATGTTAAAGTCTCCCAGATTTTATCTTTCAAAAAATTTCTATTCTTGATTAGTTTTTATATTTATCCTCATCTTCTGCGAGGACTCAGTATTGAAAAGTGTTTGTTTCATTAACAGTGAGCTGGGTTGAAAATGTAAAAATTATATGTGTTTGTAGCATCAAATGGGCAGAATTCACCTCTGACAGCACTGCTTTGCAGTTACACCATACTGAAAAAAAACAGCTATCTTTGTGTATTGGCTATTTCTTTATTACTCCTCAAAATGAAGGAGTATCTTTGGCACTGGTAGTTTCACTACCAGAGAGTCACAGGCTAATGCATATTTAAATTAGCTGTGGCAAAGATATTTGTGATTACTTGTGGCACCAGTTCTATATGCCAACTCTACTTAAGCCCCTATCTGTAAAACATCCTTGCACTATTGGGTGACATATGTGAATGAATATAACCATAATTTCTTTTGTTGGTTTCTTAAGACAAAAGACATAGCTTCTGTCCCAGGTTACTTGCAAGCTGAAACCTGAATCCAGGGTCAGTCTCTAGAATCTTGTCAAGTTCAAGTATTGAAATTTCACTTTAAAGTCAGTTACAATTTTTACTCAATTATCTCAGGCATGAGATCTTTCCTTTCATCACCTCACTCTTTCTCCATCCTCTCAACCAACCCAAATTCCCTAGTGTTAAAATACAAGCTGTCTTTACCTACTGACTCCCTAGTCATACTCTTTACCTCGTTGCTTCTTTCTTGGCTGCCGCTTTACCTTTGTTGTTCTCCACAGACCGTCATTGGTCTGACCCTGTGTTTAAGGGATCTCACAACGTATGCACTTGTTCTCTGGTGCAGAAACCTCCCAGGTTGTAGCTTTGCTGGAACAGAATGTATCTATATCTATATATAGACTTATATGTGGACATGCGTGTGTGTGTGCATTTATACACACATATGGAGTGTGTATATCTACATACTTAGTGCATACATTAATATTTACAAAATACATGTATGTATTTTGCACCAAAAAACTTAAAGAACCAAGAGAGAAAAACAAACTTATGAATCCTGCCAGCCTAGCAGAAGTTTCTCCACATGTGTGACAGCATAAGAAATTTAAAAGTTGATGCATATTCTCTACCTTGCTGATCCTGGGCCCATCAGAGCTAATGTACATGCAGAATAGTTTGGTGCTTGTGTATTTATCAATACAAAGGGCAGAAGGAATATTTTCCCTTCATTAGATGCAGCCTCATTGATAAGAAAAGAAGGGGATGTAGACCTATGTAGGAATAGAGAGGAACTTATCCAGACTTTGCAAGGAAGGGGAAAACTCTTGAAGTAAGGAACTAGGAACTAGTAAGAATTGCTAGGTACAAAACAGAAAAAAGTGTACATGTGAAAAGGTTGTTCATCAGTGTTAATATCAAGAAGGTACAGTAAAGATGTGGGCCTCAAATTTGTAAGCAGTCGAGGTTTTGTTTAAGTTTTAATTGTGCTGGAAACAATGCAGTTGATTGTCTCTGAAAGCCTAAGGTTCAGGTTTCTGACTTTCTGAAAAGTTACATGCACTACAGCGCAGCAATTGTGAGAAACAGTGACTAAACTAAGTTCCTTGAAAAAAATGCTGTTGTTGATTATTTGCCATACGTTTCAACTGTGTATAGATTTCTCACAGTTGCCCAATAAAGACACTCTTTTCATTCTTTGGAGATTAAGTTTCCCCTGTGTTCTCAGGTTCTTTCCAGCATAGTACAGTGTTTCTTTTGAAAGATTGGTTTTCCTGGGTCAAACTTAAGAACTCAGAGCGTCTTATCACACTTTCACCAGCTTGCTTTCTCAGGGGAAAAGAAGAGAGGGAGAAAAAGTCTGTCAAGGCTTGTGCCAGTTAAATCCAAGCTCTCAGGAGATTTGTTTTTCTTGTGGTGTCAGATTAGATGTTCAAACTGAGTGGTGTTGTGGGACCACGGGTCAGTGCCCACTGAACCCTTAACAAGGCTAATCCCATAGCAGCACATTCCAAGTGGCTAATGGCTGCAAGGGCTTTGCTGGCTCTCACGTCTCTGCGCTGTGGGCAGAGCAAGCACCTTGTTCAGGGGGCAGTCGCAAATGTGTTATTAGCAATGGCCAGCAGTGGCAAAATGCGGAAAGCAGATTTTGCTCCAGGACAGACTTAAACGCCAAGTTTGATGCTCAGGTAAAGAAGATGGAGAAAAAAAATGTTCTTGGTGTGATTTTACAGCTAAGTTAACAAAGAGGGAGACTTACTTAGAGAGCTAAGCTATGAATAAACTTAAATTCAAGTGTAGCATGCACTTTACTAATGCACTGTGGACTTTAAATTGTCTCATGAATAAATACTGAAGAAGTATTTATGAAATAAGAGAATGAGAAGCTTCTTGCTCTTCTAGTCTTGAATATTTTTTGCTGTAACTTTTTAAACTTTTTATTATTTTATTAATTCGCACTATAAATAATAGTTTAATGTAGACAATTTAGTTATGAATAGGTTGATTTCCTGAAATTATTCTGTTGTGAAGACTTTACGGCAACTATCATAATTTATTACACCTCTGAACTTTTTATTTCATTGGAAATTATATCTGTCACAGAAAGATAATTGGCATGGGGCAGAGAAACCAGATGCTTTCTTTTAAATTTGTGAAGACAAAGAATTATAAAATTAGTAAATCATGTGTTTTGGCATCACAACTCTGTTGGGTGGGATAGTATATTGTTTGAGCTCAAAAGCTGGCAAGTATTTTTTCCTGATGTGAATAAAGGAGCTTTCTTTAATCAGACTAGTATTTTTGCAATATTACTTTTGAAGAAGTATGATGAAAATTCAAATGCAAGGTATTGTATTTAACATAGACATTTTTCTTTTCTACTTGAAAAAAACAAAAATTTCTTGGTTTTTGAAAGTTTGCTTGTGTATCTAAAAAAAAATTTTCAGTGAAGTACTTGTTATGGCATCTTTTTTTATTGGATCTTGAGAGAAATTTGGCTAGTGACAATTTCTGGAAGTCCATGTAGTCAGGAAATTCACCAAGGTAAATTGTTCACAGAAAAATATGAAAAAAAAATTAATAAAGGATATTTAGAAGTTATAATAAATTAGAACTTCAGGGTAATCTTTTCTGTGTAAAGTACAACCTTTTTAGCTTTTTTAGAATTTCTATTTGATTGTCCTTTGCTCAAACAAAAGAAATCTTCCCCAAAATTCTATAATTTATTAACTTTCTGTTTGGTGCAGTAAGGAAGATCAGTCAAATACAGTTTTATTTCATTATTTTAATAGACTTTTATTTTTTGTGATTGTAAAAGTGATACTAGGTTATGTGCTATTCCTACAAAACATGAAGTCTAGCAAATTTTTCAAATAAAAATGTGAGGAGAACAAAGATAAAATATTGTTAAGTAGCATCAGTGACCACTAGATCCAACAAGGAATTATCTTCTATGTAAAAGGCAAAACAATAACTTTTTGTGTACTGGGACAAATAAGTTACAGATGCAACCAGACATTCTTGTTATGGTACTTCACAGTGTGCACTAGTGACATTCACTGATTTCAAGAAGTTTCCACAGTGATTTTCAGAGGTTTCAAAAGCAGAGGTTTCAGGTTTTAAACATGGAAAAATGGGATGCAGATTGAGTTGACAAAAAGGTAACATTAGATAGTGAGGTAGCATTAGTTAGTAAAAGTAGGTTAAATAGGTTACTATCTTATCTTCCATGATAATAGGTAACATTAGTTAGTTAGGTAACCTTACATAGGCAATTTCGTATGTTCTCTATTTATGGGGGAAAGATCCTCATATTTCCTTTAAATTGTCTAAAGTTCATTTCATATTACGTAATGCTCAGATAATTTTGTCACGGTTCATAGTTTATAGTTTTACTTATGCTGTGCAGTTAAGTAGGTAATTTTATTATTTAAAAATATTTTATAAAGTTTATCTGTTTGAAATCAATATTTAAAGGAAGGTTTCAGCTTATCTCCTTATTAAATGAAATAATTGAATTCTATCTGGGTGAATGTTTTAGAGAGCTTGCTAGAACTCATGTTACATGGAGCAAGGACTTCCTAGATAATTAAAAATTATTTCAAAACTCTGAAAGTCTCTCCTTTGTTGTTTTGTATTTGGGTTTGGGTTTGTTTTTTTTCTTTCCTACTCATATATATTTTTTAAAGAGATTTGCTGTGTATCTGAAAATTTAGACTATGCTGAGGAAAATTTCTTGCTTTTCCATGAATATATGTGGAAAGATCTTGAGTGTTATGAACAGGCATAACTTTACTGAACTATTTTAGAGATTATCTCAGCCAGTCATCTGACTCAATGTATCAAATTTTTTTGTGTCTTGTTTCAGAAACAGATCTTTTTTTTTTTTTTCTTATTAAGATGTTCACATAGGAAACTGTTTTATGCCTCTGTTTTAAACAGCACTCTCAGTACTTCTGTAAAAAATTGCCTGTTTTTTTGTTTTGTTTTGTTTTTTAATCAGACCTGATTCACTAAAATGGAAACAGAGTTTTTTAAAACATTTTTAAGGAATAGGTGTATTTTTTTTCTCTGACATACAGAAAGCTTACAGTTTGATTTAATTTCTTCTCCAGTGATTCCTGCTATGAGAGTAGATGTAACAGCATCAAAGTTGTCTGGCTAGTGAATATGAAAACAATCTTAAGAACTTGTGTTGTGTTCTCAGCTGTAGAAGGGAACCATAGTTCTAATGAATAATGTTTGCTCTGTGCAAAATGTGTACCGCATGTCTGCAAAGTCAGTGAAGTTTTCATTTATGTTTGAAGTTTCTCTTCAGTTGCACTGTAAGTTGTGTTTAATAAGCAAACAGAGCTCATGGCATTTCCTTTCTCTTTTAGGCACAGAAATCATGGATAGAAAGAGCATTTTACAAGAGAGAATGTGTTCATATCATACCGAGCACCAAAGACCCCCATAGGTAATTACATGTTAGTTGTATGAAAAATAGAAGTTGTTCGAAAAAGTCTCCCTCTATGTATATATGCATACAGTGTATATGGATATAAATATTTTGTAAACTTCAGGTGGTGATTGAATTGCATCTGGAGTAATGGATTCCTATGGGCATCATTTGTTTACATTTCAAAACTTATTTCATAAAAGGAAAAAAAAATAACGGTGGATCAGCATCTGTGTTGAATTTCCTTATCTTCTTAGTGCAATATTCAGTGCATTGAATATTTACCTAAATTGTATGCATGACACACAGTACTGTCGAAAGAAAATAAATGCACTAAACTAGCAATTTAACTTATGGCTAGTCCATGAAAAAACTAATTATTTGTCCTGGTGTCATCTGAATGCAACAGAAAATGCTCTTTAATTTAATTTTGTACTTATTTAGAACAAAGCATGATTTTATTGAAATATAGGAGAGCCCAAAGCGAAAGGTAATATGTATACCGTATTGTTTCCATACATACAGGCTTCAGAGAGCAGGAAAATAGAGTTAAAGAGGGACTGGGTTTTCTTTGTAGTTTGCTTTCCTATTTGTACTTGCACATGGCTCAATCCTTCTGTTTGTTTAATATCATAGGTGTTGCTGTGGGCGTCTAGCAGGTCAACATATTGGACAGCCTCCAAGCACCTCCGTTACTCAGAATGAGAAAAATGAAACCAGGCTTACTCGCAATGACATCCAGTCAGAGAAGTGGTCCATCAGCAAGCACACGCAGCTCAGCCCGACGGACGCTTTTGGAACCATTGAGTTCCAAGGAGGAGGCCACTCCAATAAAGCCATGGTAACCACGCTTTTCTCTTATATGAATAATGCTGCTAGCTAAAAATGGGCATTCACAAAGAATGAACAGCATTCTTTCTTATCTTCATATTAAAGTATTATTGAGTGTAGGACTGTAATGTATGTTTTATGTATCGTGTGCCAGAGAGTGGGCAAACAAAATTTACTGTAAAAGCTGGAGTGCAGTGTAAGAGGGGCTACCTTTATGAAGAATGCAGACAAGTTACTCTGCTGCTACCTTCATTTTCTTCCAATGGCATCCCTCTTTTTCTGAATAATTTTAGAATTTAGCTATGATTTCCCATTGCTAGCTGTATCTGCAAAGCTGACAAATTTTAAATATGCCTGATTCCTTTTAGTATTCCTTCAGACATGTATCAGAGGATACACCAGTTAGACTCATTCATTCATATTTCAGTAAAATAAGAGACCCCCAGTAAGTGTTTAATCTAGGAACTGGGAAGTCCCTATTCTGCCACAGACTTCCTTGAGCAAGGAGATACTTCTTCCCTGTGGAGTGATACCAAAGTATATTAGTCTAAAGGCATTGCTCCACTAATTTGGAGAGATGTTTCCAGCACACACACTAACCTATACATGTATTTCTCCTATGAGAAATCCTTCCATGAAAGGAAGAATCCCTCTGACTATTTAAACTACAGAACCTGGGACTTTGGGAATGAAGGATGAGTACGTAACACATCATGGCCAAGACGCTGCTTTGGGCAGCAGTGAGGACAGAATTAGAACACCTGGGCACTCTGCACAATAACCTGCCCAGCAACTCTGTAGTGTCTTCTGTGCATGAGTTCTTCCCACCAGGTGTCTCAGATCTGTCATAAGGGACAGAGATTAGAGACAATTGAAATCTCAGGTACTATGCTAGCAAGAGCCAAATACTTGCCTCAAATGTCTACAGAGGTGCTGGAGTTGGAACAATTACTTGAGTGGATGTTTCTGTTCATGCAGCTGGATGACTTCTTTTGATAGAAACCAGGAAACACTACTGCACCAAGAAACAGAAAATTTAGTAATCTCTCTGAGAGTATCACAAAAACCATATGTTCAGTTAATAACCAATCACCTAAAAATCTACAGGGCCATTGCTAGAGAGATTCTGATTGAATAAATAACGTTTGGTTAGTGTGAATAAATTGACAATTCCCTCAGAATTTAAATAAGCCAGACTGTGCTGTTCATATCTTCAGAACCAGTGGCAAAGAACCAAAACACTTTTCATCCAAGCTGAGAAAGGTTCAAAGATACAACAACCATGAATGTTATTAACAATATATGGATACTTTGCATTAAATCTCTGTTTATGAGAAAGGGTAATTACTAGAGTTTTTTCAGTGATGTCCTTGAAGATTGCTGTAAAACAATAAACAGCCCTGCCCAGACAAAAGTAGTCTTAGACAGCCAAGAAATGATGAAGGTTTTAGGGAAGCTGTTGATACCAATTTCCCTAGAGGGTTTCTGGTTTTTGCCAGGATTATGATGTCCTAGCATAGTGCCGGAAGAGACAGGAGTTGCTCCAAGGTATATTCTCTGTTCTCACAATAAAACAATTGAAGTTAAACTGTGGAGATAAAATTGGAAGTCAACATAAAGGAAAGAAAAATGTTGTCACAGACTACAGTCAGGAATGAAACCTTGAGGAATTTAGGAGAAGAGGAAAAAAAAAAAAAAAAGGCAAAAGGAATTTAAATGTTGAGACACGTAAGTAAAGAGTTAAAACTTTTAAATTGAAACAAATTAAAGAGCTTTATTATAGTATGTTGGGTTTGCCACTGAAAAAAACCTGAAGGTGTCCTTATGCTCATATTTCTAGCCCCAAACATCATTTTAGGGTAACCTATATTCAACAAGCTGCCTAACTAGCTGTTTCAGTTTTATTATTAGAAATAAACTCCTGTCTCTGAATTTACTGAGTATGAGGTCTTTTCCATAATAAATAAACTTACCAAATCAGAAGCTTTCTATGGAAACCAAGAGTTTGCTCAATAGAAGCAGCCAACCAATTTTTCCATCAGAGGAAGGGAAAAAAGGAGCAATTATATGGAAAAGAAGGTTTGGGAAAAAGGAACAAGTACATGATAGTCCTTGGAAACATTCCTTGTTCAGACAACACATACTCAAACCCAAATCATCAACATGGGTGGGGAGGAGAGATAAAGGGGAGGAGATATGTCAACCAACATTTATTCCTTTCAAAAAATATTACTTAATTCCTTTCCAGGTACTGGCTAACAAATAGCACTATAGGATGCCAGCTGACTTTTGCTGACTATCATGGTGTGTTAACATTGTGTTTATTGGCTAATAAAATAACCTTATGAAGCAGAAAGATTTGGCAAGCTGGCCAACATCAAGGAAAGCCTCAGGGAAAGAATTTGGCATAAAATTTTTCACCTCTTCCATATTTTATTTACTTATATGGATGCCCACACATGAAAATTATTAAGCAAGGCAAACACAGACCTGAGTAGTAGTATCTTGTTCTATGTTATCAGGAAAACTGTTAGTTTTTTTCTGAATCAGACTATAAGAAATTAGGTGGGGTTTATTAGTGAAACCATAACTTCGGATTTGTTATTGGGAAACCAGTAATTATTTAATGGAACAGATTACTCCATGTAAGACTGACAGATAATTATTTTCTCCATTTGAACTAAGAGAATTAGATATTAATACAAAATATATAGTAGGTGTAATTGTACTTTTCATGATCTAATATCAGTTGCCACCAGACAATTGACAAGGGGATCTTTAGTTGTGGAAATAAAAATTACACTTACGTGATAATAGAACACATGGATTTGGACCAAAACAGAAAAGACATAGGTTTCCATATTGTCAGTAGAACTGACTGGGCCATTAATTGCATTTCCACAACCATACAGAACAAGAATTCCCAAACAGACTGAATTTTAATAATGTCATTGAGTTGTTAAAGTATCTTCAGTGCAGTTGCACTAACCTCCTTAAATCAATAATGTGAATAGCTCAGAGTGCAGCTGAGATTAGATAATATTGGTTAGTGAGATCAGTTACTAAAAAGGCCTTTCCTTCAGTGTTGGCAATAGAATAATTTCAAGCATACCAAACTGAAAATTCCCTCTGTAAGAGCAAAATTAGATCAAATGGTCATAAAAATTGAATGCTGTGCACAGAAAAAAATCATGATGTTTTACATCATTGCAAAAAACTTCTAAAATAGTAAATCTTATCTGTGGTGATTTAAGTTTTAATTTACATAAAAAAAAGCTTTCGGATTTATTTTTCCTTAAATTTCCTCTTCATAAAGTAAAATTATTATAAATATAGAGGGGTTTTACCTTCAGTATAAAGAGCAAGCAGTTGTTTCCAATAAAAGATGCCTATATTTCAAATAAATGCAAGAAAATAATTATTCCAACTTTCTGATTCATTATATAGGGTTACATTTATTGAAATTCAGAGTTCTTCATTTAGAAGAAGAGTAATACATAGGCTTGAGAAGGCAGGGGCAGTGAAATCACACATTCTGAGGTAGGAAAAAAATACTAAATAATCAAAGAAAAAGCAGTCACTTTCTGAATCAGATAATACACATCTGATGAGATTTGTGTCTTCACCTTAGTATCATCCCAGATGATGCAATGGCCTCTGTTTTCAGCATATTTTTATGGCCATCGCTAGTATGAATTTGCCTTAATCATCTTCTTGAGACAGACCAGTCTGTCTTCACCAAAAAACCAGAGGAAAGTACCAGTGATTCCAAATCAGGATCTGTATAGTTTGATCAATACTTTTCATGTAGCTCCTGTGAAGGATGTTTCTATGAATGCCTCTGGTTGCCCTTTGCAACCTCAGTTCTCCTTAAAGACAGAAAAAAGAGAATCAGGATCAGTCTTTTTATATCCCCTCTGGTGTGTTAAAGCTCTGAGAGCCCTCCAATCCTAATTTAAAAATTACTAACATTTCAGTCTGATCAGTGGGATCAGGCTCCAAACAAGATTTTATCTCATGCTAGAAATTGAATGAGCAGCTACTGAGGAGGCAGTTCACTTATGTATCAGCTTGAGGGTACATTTTTGCCAGACATGAATACTACATTTTCTATGTCCATTAGCTGTATGAATTTGCCTGGTTGCTGCAGAGAAGATACACAGGGGTGACTGCGCATTCCCAAGTTCTTGCTCAGCTTTTAGTTTGGCTGTGCCCTTCCTCCTGACTATTTCTGCTTCCAGAAATGTTTGGAATGTATGTTCACTGTGCAACAACTCATTCTTGCAAAAACCCCTATCTATTGGCAGTTTCCTCTGGAAAATGTCAAATCCTTATTTCTTATTTAACTAGAAGGGAATCCATTTTGTTAGCATATGATATTACTAAAAAAAAGAATAAATTTTGGCAAGAAATACTGATTAGACATGGCAGAAAGGACAAATTATTACATAATATATATGGATATTATCCTACCTGGCGTGTTCCAATAAATAAAGTAGAACTAGTTATTTCTCTGACTGAAAGTAAAAATCCTCTATTATACACCTGCTGTCTGTGCTGACAACCCATCAAGGGAAAGACTACTGAAGTAGGTCTGCAGGCTAGACCTACTTCAGTCAAAATTCAGTCAGAATTTTGATAGATGTGTGGCTATCTGTAACCTATTTTATTTTATTAAGAGGGTCCTTCCAGATCTTAACAGTATAAGAAAGACTTTTTTTCCTCTTGCAGCCTGTTTCTGGTATGTAACTAGAAATCAAAAAAGTGTCATCTGCCCTGTCATGTGTTTTGTGAAACCCTTCATACATCAGCAACAGAAGGAGCAGGAGAAAGAGCCAAAAGAAAAGCTTGTCAGAGAGACAGGTGTATGGGTGACATGGTAGTGCTGTAGAAATTTTGAAGACAGTAGTTATTTTTGAGCACACAGAAATGGGCATAATCTCCCCTAGCACAAAATGCTGCAACCAACAACTAGAAATACTTAGATTTGTTTCAGAGCTCTTTTAGGGTCTAGTGTCTTGTTGGCAAGTTCATGAATCTGTGAAAATCCATCTGTAAGTGATAGTTTGCATTCTTTCATCTGAAAAGTACCTCTTCAGTAGTCTTGTTCAGTTTAAACTTATGTGTGCTTGAATAACTGTCTTTGTTTCTGTTATTTCCTGCCTTTAGAGAGTTTGACTTTCTTAACTTGAAAATGAGGTACAAGTGAATACATCATTGTGATTCTGACTACACAGGTCATCTTTGGCAGACCACTTATATTTTTGCTCCAGTTTTTTCATCTATATATTAAAGACATTAATCTTTCAAGCATTGTAAGCATTTTGAAACAATTAATGTCTTAACTTCTTAAATAAAGATATCCAGGCTGTGAATTTCAAGAGTTCCATCCTTCCTAGTTTCCTAACTTCCCTTTTTTCAGTGATCTATTGGGCATGGATCATATGTATTAGAAACCAGTGAGTATAACCATTTTTTTTTTTTTCTCTACTACTGCCCTTGTTTCTGCAGTATGTACGTGTGTCTTTTGACACAAAGCCTGACCTTCTTCTGCATCTGATGACCAAAGAATGGCAGCTTGAGCTCCCCAAACTTCTCATCTCTGTGCATGGGGGCCTTCAGAATTTTGAACTTCAGCCAAAACTCAAACAAGTCTTTGGAAAAGGTCTTATTAAGGCTGCTATGACAACTGGAGCCTGGATATTCACTGGAGGAGTAAACACAGGTAATACCAACACTGAAATAAAAGCAGTGGCATCTAAAAGACTTCATCACAGAAAAAAAGTAGGACTGATAAGATTACAAAACCATTCTGTGATTTATTTTATTAGTAATTTCAGTACTATGTGAAAACAAGAAAATGCCAAGTTTTTACCAGCCTGGCAGGTGGTATAAAACAGAATAAAAGGTTTGTTAAGTATTAAAAGCATGCTGTGGAGCTGAAAATAAAGCCTCCTTTCAGGCAATTATATTAGTATATTGCCAGTGAAGACTTTATAAAAACAACCAAAAGCTTCAGGGAAGGGCTACTAACCAAAGAAGTCAAACTCTTATTACACAAAACATAAAACATTTTCATCCCAAAAAGACCTATATTTTATCTTATAAGATGACCTGAAGTATGAAACAAGAAAACATTCTGGGTTTTGGATGTTGCAGAAAACTTCTTCCGTACTTGTAGAGAGTATGGCCTAATCTTTTGCTGTTACTCTTTCAGCAAGAGTGTTATCATAGCCATTTCTATTTGAAGAACATCTGTAGCATACCATATAGGTGTCTTAATGACCCAAGATAGCAGGTGACCCAGCTCTGCTAGTAGACAGCATGTAAGTTTCGGGAATAAGCTGCAAAATATAGGTCCTTCGATTAAAAAAAAAAAAAAAAAAAAAATATTGGGTTTTTGACTTCTCAATTACCCTCCCTGAGGGAGGCAGAAAGGATGAGAGATTCAGGAGAAAGTCAAAGAGCTCTGCTAGAGATAAATGCAAAGAGTTTTGAGCTAAGACATGTACTTGTAAATTCTTATGTCATTCTCATTTGCTGCAATAACAAAGCTATAATTTTTACTTTAGTAATCTCACAGAGTGTATTTTCTTACTGTCTCTGGAAAACAATGTAATCTTTCTATCATGCAATAATTTTAGTGCATGGTGGATCAACTACTACGTATTTGAATATAAAAGCCTAATAGGTGTCTTGGACTTCTTAGTTTCCAAAGCAAATCAGATTTAAAACAATACTTTTTTTTTTAATTGCAGCTGCAGTACAAATAGGATATAATCATAGAATATGCTGAGTTGAAAGGGACCCACAAGAATAAAAAAGTCCAAGACCTGGCCTTGCACAGAACAGCCCCAAGAATCACACCTTGTGTCTAAGAGTGTAGTCCAAATGCTTCTTGAGGTCTGTCAGGCCTGGTACTTGAAGAAAGCAGAAAAGAGGCAGAGCTTCTGGAGAGCTAGAATAGGCAGACTTCTATATATGTGACATACCTCACATCTCTTCAGAAGAAGCAACAAAATCAGGTTAATGCTGACCTTTGTGCTGTAATGATAATAATAGCTGCCAGATACTCTTGTATGGCAAAGACAGATATAAATTTTTAGATATAAACTTTATGTTAAATGTACATTAGAAAAATATATGTATTATACATTTAATGCGGTACATCTCCACAGGGACTGTAGAAATCAAACTACAGAACTTTTGTTTAAAAAAGGACGTGATATAACATTTGCATTTGGCAAATGCACAACTGCTTTGTACCATTTTTCAAATCATCTTAGTTGCAAATGCCAAAACAGTGCAAATGAACCAAGAAAGTCTGTATAAATACTGTTAAAAATTAAATTTTTTTCTTGTAATCAAAAATTACCTAGACAAAACAATGTGGTTGAAGTGGTTCTGTGCTCTTTTGGAAACATATAGTACCAGGAGCAGTTGTGTGGTATCATTTACCTCTCATTGCTGTCTTTGATTTCTGGATCAAAGCAGTTGATTGCTCTGGGGCTACATTTTCAAACTGTGGAAGTGAAAATTAATGGTGAAATTGTACAAATTGAGAGTTTCTTAATACAGTCTCTTTTGTTGACAATTAATTTTAAAATTGGGGTTCTCCTAAGGAAAATTATAATTTTAAAATCCTGAAAAACTGCTATTGGACTAAGAATCAGTGATGTGACAGAGGTGGTACATACCTGACTATAAATGTGACTGTTAATTGACTTAAATCAATTCTTCTGAATATGCATATTATGCCAAAAGTTGATGACTAAATAGCAGAAATTTTTGTAGTCTGGAGAGATTTTCAACTTTAAATCCTGATAAAGAAAAAAACTCAGAAACTGAGAAACCTACAGGACTTCATCAGTGCAGTCACATCCTGAAAATAGTTATTTATAGACAGATTTTAAAGAATTATGTTATGATGTTATTGCACAGACATTTCACTGAAGCTGTCAAAGCTGGTCTAGAACAAGCAAGGAGCACTTGAAAGAGAGCTGGGAAGCAGTTATTCTCTGTGCACTTAATTCTGTTTTCACACTGATTCCCTGGGGGGCTCTAATACTCTGCTGAAAACTATCTTAGGTGACGGAGCTTGTTTGGAAAGAGTAGTAAAATAGCTTCATCACAGCATAGCATTATGATGTTTTCACATTTCCATCCTTCATGGGAGAATTTGTGCATAAGCCACACTTTTGGGAGCGTTTGTGGAAGTGGGGTGGGTGGGGCAATTAATTCCTGTCCTTTCTGTGCTTGGAAATACATAAATGCTTGCGTGCATTTCTATGTGTGAGCACAAGTGCAGATAAATAAGGTGCAGTTAATGTCAGTATTTCCATTCCTATTTCTAGGGTTGTATATTTTTTGTAATTACTTAATTTATGGCTTTTTTAGATACAATAAAATAGATTTAAAGAAATATTCTAATAATAACAAATAAGAATATATTCATAGCTTTGTTTAATTTTAAGTATATGCATAGGTGTTCTCTAAAAAAAAGTCTATGTTAAATCCAAAAATTGCATAATTATGAATTTCTCTTTTATGCTGTTTCTTTACCAGGAGTTATTCGGCATGTTGGAGATGCACTGAAAGATCATGCATCAAAATCTCGAGGGAAGATCTGTACCATCGGTATAGCTCCCTGGGGGATTGTGGAAAATCAAGAGGATCTGATTGGCAAAGATGTAAGCCCTATATGGACATAGATCACCTCCAATATCTATAAAACTTCCAGTTATTTTTCCTGTTCTATTCAGCCCTCACTTAAGAATTCCTCTTAAAATTATTGTCTGCATCAGAAAAATAGTATATACACAGGTTTTCTACTATGATTGGTGGTGGGTTTGACTTTACAACAATAAAAATTCCTGCACTGTATGTTCTTTAAAAAATAAAATATGAGGAAATCTCATTAAATGCTATTCTTAAAAATCTATTAAAGATTTACCCTTAGAACTCTATGAACCTTGAAAACTGTCTAAGAAAACACTAATTGCAAAGCTTGAAATCTGATTTATTCTTAAACAATACTATGATACATTGGTTAAATTCAGAATTGCAGACTGTCCTCCTTAGAACATATTCCCTTCTATACTTTATTGGTACAATTTTGAAGGGTCTTATAAATATATTGTACAAAAGATCAGAACTTAATTCACATTCAGTCACTTTCTGAAGGACAGGGTTGGTGTTACTCATATTCTTTCACATTCTTCTCTTGTAAAACTGTACTATCTCTCGGAAAGGTTAACCCTCTGATTTTAAATACATGGATAATTTACCTGCCCTGGTTGTATGTTACCTGAAGCTTTTCTGAGCCCATTGTTTTTTTCCTTACCTCTGCTTCATTCCCAAGCAATTTGCCTGAGAATCAGTGGCTGACTTTGAGCGGAGAAGACAGAGTTTTCATTCTGGACAAAGAACATTTTCTTGTCTCTGTGTTAGTCTAACCATCCTTCTCTGTATGTTTCTCCATTTGCAACTTGGGAAGGGAAAGAAGATTCAAGTATTAGTTAGGTCAGAGGAATTACAATGAGTATGAAGAAAATGATCCAACTGGAGTTCATTGCAACTCGCTATTAAAGTACAGCCATTAAGGGGAATCATATTAGCTTGAGTTTTTGTACTCTAATACCACACAAACAAGCAGGATGGAACTTTGCAGCAGTAATTGTGTCACTAATGAACTCCTTTGAGATGCAGTGCAAAACGTGACTAGCAAAAATAGCTAAACACAAAAATGAGATGTATCTTCTTAAAGAAGTGTAGTGCACACTTCAGTTTCAAACAAGCTGTCTTTAGTCACTATGCGTGGAGTTCTGTAAATATTGCAAGAATAAAGAAGTCAAGAAAGGACATCAGATTAGCCATGGATTTTGAAACATTGCTATTTCTTCATTACTTATTTCCACCTTTTGAAAAGCTACCTAGTTTTGTTCTCTTGTAGTCACCAACTATTATAAGGGTTATGACACCTTCTTTTGCAGAAGGAGCTGCAGAAGTTGATTTCCCAGGTGTTCCACCTAACTGGGACAGTTTTCCTGATTTCTGATTTCTTTAAGCAATGATTTCCTCTAAATAACATTCCAGTTTCACAGGAAATCAAGAAGCTGTAAGGTAATTGTTTTGTTTTGTTTTGTTTTGTTTTTAAAAAAAGATTTCTAGTTAAAATAAAAAAAAAAAATAATGTTCACTCTGATCTTAGGCAGAAAGTGACAAAAGTTTAATACAAAGTTAAGAATAATAATTTGGGTAAGGTTTTCTATTAATGCAGACACAATTGTCTCAGTAGGGTTACAATTACAGGGTCATAATTAAGGACAAAAGTACTTCAAAATATATCTTTGATAGACAAAGTAAAAATTTTCCTCTTAACCTCCTGGCCCCTAATAGTTTCATAAAATTTTTTATCAAAGGCATGATGTAATGCTTAAGCACTTTTGGTTTTATTCATCACTAATGCACATGTAATGATATTGCGTTATGCTTACTGATACCGAATTTCATCTTTCATTTCATTGCCTTGTCAGGCTGCTTTATGAAGACTTTAGTCCACTGAGATATTTGTAAGCTTTTCACACTCTGATTAAGCACAAATCCCTTACAACTATGTTGAACAGAATATGACACAGCTTGAGGTAGGCCATGTAAGTCACTAAATCTTCTCAGTAACAGTCTTTGCAAAAATTAACTTTCCATTCCTATTATTTTCCCTCCCTTCCCCCCAGCCTTTCTCAGTTACTTATGCCTCAAAGGACTTTCTCTCTTATCCAATGTGTGCTATTTCTTTAGAAGCGTTTGTTGAGGAAGCTGTTTTGGAAGCTCTTTAAAAATCAAAGCTTACTATATTGACTGGCTCATTAGAGGTGAATACTGTGAAGTGAACCGAGAAGGGAAAATATAAATAGTACCTTAAGCATCTACAGTTAATCATCATTAAGCGAGAAACAAAGGGCACAGAGGATTATATGGGGGAAAAAAAGTCAACCTATAGTAAAAGACTTCTCCAACTCTGACATCACTGTGGATTTATGCCTATATGCACTATGTCTAGTTAGATTATTATTAGAACTGAAGACTTATCAAAATATACCCTTCCAGCATCAGACAGACACAGAAAACTGTCATAGTTGTGGGATTTGGAGAGACAGCAGTGGACAGGAGCGGGGAGCACTGCACATGTCCCAGTGCATGTTGCCTCCCTGTGCCTTGTGGCAAGTCAGGCATGCTCTGCAGAGGTGCACCTCTGCTGGTGCTTCAGCCCATGCCTGGCCTATATGAATCTAGAAGTCATAGCTGAGGGTTTTTATTGTATTTACCAGTTCATTCAAATCAGTCAGCCTTTGGGAGTCCCGAGGGCTTTTCTCAGAGCCATAAAGGAAACTGGCCAAGTTAAAGAAAATATTACTGTTGTTTGCTGTTTGTTACAATGTGACGATTAAAGATCCCTAAAGAGATATGTCTTTCTCCAGTACTGTAAAAGAAATATAGCAGAAAATAATGCACCTCATAACACTGTTAGATTCTAATTTAAAAACAAAGCACATGAGGGAGTTAGTTTCCTTATTTCCTCATATTTTCTGATAGAACTGAAAACTAAAATGGTTTGTTCAGCCTTGTAAAAAATTGTGATTATGAACAAGTTTCTTACTACATGCAGAGCCATTCTCTCCTCTAAAAGGACGTAATTTGTAAGTCTTTGTATCATCATGGCTTTACTTTCAGGGTCTGTTCAGTCCTCATTTAGGTTTAATACCTAGTCACCTCAGTAGGAGACCTGGGGCAGAGATGAGGACTGGGATATTTGTAGCATATATAGAGCATTTGGACCATGGTGCTTCCAGGATACTCTAATTTAAACCAAGAACTACACTGTTGCCTGATGTGCCCCAGAGCAGTGAGATTGCAGAGGTGGTTAAATTTGAACAACAGCTGTTATTTTTTGAAAAGCAAAGCATGCATCTCTTTTTCTTTTTTGCCACTACTTTGAGTACACTGTTTGCCTTAGATTCTTTGCCTTCACCTAGACTGCTCAGATTCATGCACTGGTTCACATGCCACTTGCACACTCATTGTCATGGTAAATTATCCTAAGAGATTTTTCAAGTGCTACCCCTATGTTGAGTGTCATGTGCCCACAGGGAATCCAAGCATAACAGTGCTTCTAATTCAAGCTTGCTGCCACCTCAGGTTGCAAATGCAACTGCTGGGGTTAGTCCAGCTCCTCTCCTATTCACAGAATGCCCTCAGACTATGCAACATGAGTACTGCTTCCTAGCATGACTGCTGCTGCATTCATTAAACTGTATTTGGAGGGGCTGTCTTGAGCATAAATGCTTCCTTTGAGCCCTTCAGAGGAAGACACCAGTGGGACATTATTCCCCATTGGATTGGATGGGGCTTTGAGCAATATGATCTAGTAGAAGGTGTCCTGCCCATGACAAGGGGTGTTGGAACTAGATGATCTTTTAAGGTCACTTCCAACCCAAACCGTTACAAGATTCTGCATATGCAAACAGAGGATGAGAAGACAACTTAAAGTCAAAGTTTTTTCCAACTATTTAACTTGCCTGTAAAATGCATGGGATTGAAAAGAACAAAGAAATGGGAACTGCAAGAGTCAGAAATCAAAAATCTGCTGAATGTTGTGGAAAAGCAAGTGACCTCAAGAAAATAGCCTCAAGCCTTAGGATTTTCTTTCCTTCCTGAAGATTTTGCTTATCCTTTAATCAGAAAGAGTCTGACAGTGTGGTTTCTATAATTTTATGGTTTTTAAAAAAATAAAAATCAGCTGTTCAACTGTGCATGCTGTGAACAGTTCAGTTAAAAACAACTGTATTCTCATTTTCACCTCTATAAAATTTATTATCAAGGAGATTCACCTTGCAGCTAAACACAGAACAAAAGCATAGCCTTCTAATCTGTCCTGCAGCACCACCACTGAGTCAGTGTGTGAAGCCTTTGGTGCTGCAGCCCATTATAACTGCAGATCAAGATACCACAGTTAGAAAGTTTTGAGTTGTGGCTCTCGGGAGCAAAGCCACAAGCTATCTGTAGAATTGCCTGCACAGCAGCTTCTAATCATGAAATGAATGGACAACCTAAGGTATTCCTCTACTATCAGACCTTGCTGGTGTGTACCATCCATTTATTGAGAGATGGGGTGGGTATCAGTTTAAAAAATCTCACTGTTTTTGTTTTATTTTGATTCTTAGGGGTGTGAGAAAGGACGTTCCTTTTCTTTGTGGCTGTGGCATGGGATCCATGGTTTCTGTATCTGTAGAAGCCAATTAATGAATATGTTTCAGCAGTGTGTTGATATTGGTTAAGTTATATGCACCCATAGAATACCTCGTTGCAAATGAGGCACCGAAAGAAACAGTATAAAATAAATCTGAGACAAAGCTCTCACCTGTTCTCACAGTGTAGTGCCCTGCCTTGCTCTTGGCCAGCTTCTCTCTTGGGTTTCTCAGGTCTCTTTCCTCCCCTTTGCTGGAGGAACAGCTTACAGAGTACTCTCTGCATGACAGCTGATAACAGCCAAGGAAGTCTAAGAGTTGACCAAAGTGTGGCAGGCATTCACAGGTGAAAATAATAGAGAGAATCCCTGGCTAAAGAATTATTAACACATATTATTTGTAAATAATTATGTCACAATTAGAGATCTCACTAGAATTACAAAAAGAGAGAAAATCTTAGAAAGAAATCAATAAGTTATTATTTTCTGTCGACAAACATTTATGTCCTATTTTGAGTGTACACTTTTGTGCGTTAAAAGCACCAGACAGGAAAAATTAGCAATGCCAGAACTGCAAATTAAATTCCTTGCAGATGAAGCAAGGATAGCCCAGTTGCGTTTTCTCTAACAAGACACTTCAGAATGTCTTCAGCTTCATTTTACAAATTTTCAGGAGTATTGTCTCTCCAAAAAGACAAGACATGCATGAGCAAGGCAGGGAACAGTATTACCAGAAAATCTTTGAAGGATCAGCCAGGATCCCTTGATGCAACACCAACTCTTTTGCGATGTTAGTACAATATTGTTTATGTCAATGGAGATCCACCAAAGCAGATGACAGCCAAATGTGGCCCAGTGCTATTATTTGTTCTCTTTGGTGGCTATGAGTGGGATACTCTGCAGCAATTAACTCTGCCTAAAGCAGAGTTTCTCCTGATGAAATCAAATCCAAGGAAGTATAACAAACTCCTCATTGAACAGAAACTTTCTAAAGCTGTTTTGAACAAAAATAACTACCTCTGTAGTAATGCTAAGAATGGGCCAATAGTTTTTTTCCAAGAAAACTGAAAATGTGGTGTAATACCATACGTACACATGAAAGCCATGTGTATTTTTGTGTCTTTAGAGGATGTCCTGTGCAGTGGCTCTGAATAAGCCAAAACTGGACATATGGTGCTGTGTGAGATCTACAAAGGAAGAATCAAAGATTTCAATCAGAACAAAGTGAGATTTTACTGCAACACTATTAAAAGGCATCAGCAGACAGGGTATATGCTGTGTGGGTGTGGGTGTGTAGTGACACAGACCTGGAGCACTGATCATTATCTCCACTTCACATGGAAACAGTGACAATGCTATTGAAACAGATTACCATGGAAAAACCTTTAACCAATGTCTGCATCTGAAAGGACAGTGTTAAAGTAATTTTCTACTTTACACACAGAAAGCAGCAATGCTGAAGAGCAATACTTCAAATATAATTTTGATTTTTTCTTTTGTTTCATCTTGCCAGCTAGTATCCTGTAATTTAGTTCAGAGGGTCTTTTTGATTTAGTACATTTTTTTTCCTTTGTCTCTAAAATATAGGTGGTCCGACCATACCAGACAATGTCCAATCCCATGAGCAAGTTGACAGTGCTCAACAGTATGCATTCTCATTTTATTTTGGCTGACAATGGCACTACTGGTAAATATGGAGCAGAGGTGAAGCTTCGTAGACACCTGGAAAAGCACATTTCACTTCAGAAGATAAATACAAGTGAGTAATATTTTGCTTCAATTGTTTTATAATTGCAATTATACAAAAAACACTGAGTATAAAGAAGCAATATATTCTGCATATTTTGGGGAATTTCTACTGCCTATAATGGTGAGCATGAGCTAATAAAAGCAAATAATGATGAAAAAAGATAATAAAATTTTATTTTAGAGTGTATTGGGTAAAGGCACAGCTCAAATAGCTGGGTTTATTTCTGTTAAGTTTCAAACAATATTTCTCAAGGTTCAGATTCCATCTGTGTCTTCAGTCACACCATCTCCTTTGAACTGTGTCCAGTTAGGTTTTCCTGAGTTCTGTAAAAAATATGGTGAAATAAGTACAGTTAAAGAGAAGGGTAACCAAAAATAAGGGAGAGTTTTTCTGTGATAAAAATATTTTTGCAGGTTGAAGAGACCTTGATATTTAGAGGCAGAGTGTTCCACAGAAGTGTGGCTATGCCTTTGCATTGTTTATTAGTTTTTACTAGGCAGCTGTCATTAGCCAAAGCCAGAGGCAGAATATGAGACAGTCCTTTCACCTCATCTTTTAGAATCCTGATATCACATCATGAGCAGAATGTAGCCCCAGTTTTCCTCTCATATTTTTTTCTTTTACAGTCATGTACTGCTTTCCTCTGTAAAATAAAAAGTAAATATTCACATAAGTAAGCACTTCTGCTTGAATAAAATATGACATCTCAATTTCTGCAGTGTATACATGCTTACTTTTTAGTGGGAGTTAATTTATATCTATTTTTAGTCTCACAAATAAACCTTGGTTTTGTACCTACATAAGATGTCTTTAGGAATGAAAACAGATCTAGTTTTTTTTTAAAGTGATCATAAACACAGCCTTTCTGCTGATAGCTGTCTTTAAACATGCAATTTTGATGAATGATTAAACTTGTTGTGATCTGGGCACTTGAAACTGGAATGACACTAGAAAAAACATTTAGACTATCAGACATCAAATGATAAGAAATTACAGGCAGCCAATGGAGGAACCTCCAGACTTTGGTGGTTCAAGTCAAATATTTGCCTGACCACTTCAAACATCCACAAAAAAATGAAGGATTTCTCTTCGCTAGTTTCTCTCTGCAGCACCCACACACACACACACACCCAACACACAAAGGAGAATGCATCTTCCTTTTGTCTTTACTTTTCTCTGTGACAGTCTCTCTATCATTTAACCATTCCCTCCCAAGTATCCATCTCTTATAAACATGAAGACACTTGGATCTCACAACACTTCCTCAAAACAGAAACATGAGAAAATTGTTCAAAAAAAGGCTAACACTAAGAATTGTACATCCTGGTCCAAAGTAATTCAGAATGTTTCTGCCACATTTTGTTTTCCTTTGCTTTAAAAGAAGGTTACTGAGTCCTGACCACCCTCTAGTAATAGGAAGTTGACCATATGGAAGAGAGAAAGACCACCTGCCTTGTTGGGTCAGCCAAACAGATGGCCACTTTCTGATACCTTTCCTTACCCTCATTTCTAGTAGAGCAATGTAGGTCCTCCGCGCCTTGCGTGCCAGGGCATCGTCACTGCAAAGGGATCTTTATCCAATTTGGAAGTGTGCACCCAAGCATGTATGTCATTATTTACCATTTTCCAATTCTAAACATGCAGTGTAGGGGGAAAAAACTGACAGCATCAGAATTTTGTTTGCTAAAAGGTCGGGAGAAGGTGCAGTTTTGAGTTAATCACCAAACAAAATAGTCTGCTCTAGTAAACAGAACAGATTTAGGAACTAGTAAATAATTGGTAACTTCCTATTTCAGTCAGTCCCTGGACAATAGTGCTGAAAGAAGATTTTATTCTTATATTTAAGCCTGCCTGAGTTTTACATGCTAGGCTTGTAATTTCTTTTTATTTACTTTCCTCTGCTTTAACTGTGTTTTTCCCCATTGCAGTGATAGCTCTCTTGAATATTTGGGGTCACACAGGGAAACTTCAAACTTAGTATCACATATCAAAGATACAGAAAACTGAAGACCAAATAGGGTCATTAAATGTGTCAGATAATTCTGAAAGGCTCAGCTGTTTTTGGCATTGCTATCAGTCATTCAGCAGTGTCTCTAATAGGTGTACTACTTAATAATAATAACAATAATAATCAGCAGCAGCATCTTGCCTTTTGCCCCTTTCAAACAGTAAAGATTTTATTAAATACTTCATTTTTACTCTAGCTTTATAGGGTTTACCACATCCATAGCTCTTATTTTGTCTGCAGCAAATATTCAGGAATTAAAAAATGCTCTTCAGAAAAGCAGAAGGTACAGTGACACTTGTGGATCAGTCTGAATCTGCAGGTTCAGCACAGAGTTACTCAGCTGTGCAATTATTGAGGGGTCAATTTAATGCTATTATGCTCAGGGCAAACCTTTCTTATTTTCACAAGTGAAGACTATTTTAACACAGCCCAGCAACCTTCTCTTGCAGTGAGACACAAGTTGTCTCAAACTCTTAGGGTTTCAAAGTGCATAATATTGTACTATGAAATGTTGAAAGTAAGAAGAACTTTTCTGAACTCTTTCAAAATCCAGAGGAAATACTGAAAGTGATCTGATCAGACCTCTTTCTGGTTTCCAATTCAAACA
The DNA here is from genome assembly GCA_035221455.1 of Xenops minutus. Lineage (NCBI taxonomy): Eukaryota > Metazoa > Chordata > Aves > Passeriformes > Furnariidae > Xenops > Xenops minutus. The sequence goes on from JAWWEE010000085.1 coordinate 4,974,735, forward strand.
AACGCTTAAAGATTGCTCTAATTGTAAACACAAATTTGGTGCTGAAGGTTTGCTCTACATCTACTACATGCTGTCTGAAAAACAGACCACAGATTTTGGAACCTATGCCCTTCAATTTAGTCTTTTTTATTTACAGAGTTGGTTAGTATAGTTGAATTTTCCTAAGTCTATGAGAAAAAGTTACCTCTGACTAAGAAATTGTTGAAGAAAGTTGTGTGATTTGAATGGGTAGAGAAGAGAATTTAGACAGTATAATATGTCAACAATATCTGTTCACGTGACCCGTGGACTTCCCTTTGTCATCCTATGCCTGAGAATATATGAAGGGGGCTGGGAAGGCAAAGGGACGTTCAACTGTCATCACTGGCATCTTCTCTGACCATTGCACCATCATCAAATGCATTGGAATTTTCATTTGATTCAGATTTTTCCTTCATATTCTGTGCAGTCCTAGATACATTTTCATAACTACATAGCTGGGAAGAACTAGGTACAGACTTCTTTCTAGAAGAGGAAGTGTGCTGTAAGTTTGAGTCCTGTGAAATTTGAGTAAAATTTAGAACTGTTTGAAGACTGACTCATTTAGATTTTTCTGGAGATTGGAAACTTGGGCCTTTTTAAACAAAAGCACCATGATGTTGGTGGACTGGAGACAAACATTTCTCAGAAAGGGCTGAGAAAGCACAAGAAAGTTAAAAATTTTTCTTGAAGCACAGAAATTCCTTTCATGAACTTGATTTTAAACAGATGAGTTTGTTGAAAACATATATATTTTCATATGATTGTTACACAAGAAAAAGAGTACAGGTCATTCAGCTCCCTAATTTTTGTATGTTTTAGATTTATTGAATTCATAAAACCATAAAACTACAAAGAAGAAATTATTTTAGAATTAATCCATTTTAGAGACATTTTTGCCATTCTGTATCTCACTTGTAGTTTTGCAAAACAGTGAGAAATAACGGTTAACTTTCTGAGATTACGTAGTGTCAGATATGTTGACAAATATATAGAAAATAGTGAGGAAAAGTGCCTTAATATGTAATACAAGGTAGTGTCAAATTTGATTATGTTACTGTGATAACTTTCAAGAGTTCGCAGTTTCTGTGTACAATATGTGGTAGTGCTCTCATCCAAAGGGAGCCAGGAAAGGAACCAAGGAAGATTAGACAGAATATGAGAATTTCTGAAACTGTTTTTTTTCCTGTGTCTCTTAGGCCATTGCCTACAGGTGATGAGCTCCATGAAGTGTGAAACCAGTTTGATCCTGTAGTACTGGCCTAATAAACCTAATAAGCTGACTGCAAGGACAAATAGGGCATGTTGTGACTGAATTCCACAAGGGTTCTTGAATGTGTCTTTGAACTTTAAGTACCAGCTTTGAACAATGTATTGACACTGTATTGAAAGTAACCAAGTGGGTTTTCACTTGGATGCTTGTGAGGCTCACAAATCCCAGCATTTAATCTTACCTGGACTCTTCCCATGTCATGTTTCTTCTGAGTCGCTCTGAACATTGTTCTTTTGCAAAGACAAGTAGGAGAATCAAAAGAAATGGGAAAATTTTTTGTGTTACCATCCTTGATTTCCTATGGATAAGTTTTGAGTATCAGCCCAGTATTAAATGAAGATATGGTTCCAGGTATTTGGTCCACAGATTTTTCTGTCAATGCCATATTTGGTAGCATGACAGATACATGACTAGGTAGATTTAGAAAAGTGAGGAAAACGAAGTGAACAAATAAAAATGAGAGTGAAAGTATCAAGGTGAGACAGAAGAGAAAGGAGAACAGACTGGGACAAATATAATTTAATCATACTCGTAGTAAAGAGCAGAATAAAAAATAAAGGAGCTAAAAGAAGATTATGGATTAAATAGGAGGTGACAGAAAGGAAGTGAAAATGTGATTGGGATATGCAAAAGGAAATTTAAAGATGAGTATGCAGAATGGAAGTGACCATAACATGGGTAACAAAGAGAATGAATTAAAACTACAAAGGAAAAAAATAAATATGAACAAAATAAAATGCATACTAGTAATTTTAAAATGTATTTGGGAAGCATGAAGATAAAGAGGAGATTATAGCAAATGATATTCAACAAGCCTTTAGTTGAAAAGTCAAAAAATAGATTGAAAAGATAAAATAAGTCAAATGGTTATGAGCTTTAGTACTGATTCTGTGTCATTCTGTCACACATAATCCTGTAGTTCTGTGTATTTCAGAAGCACAGCTAATATTCTTAGAATGTTTGTATTGGTTTACTAGACTAGTTTGATTTCTCTAGACACAGGTGTCTTAGTTTGAGGGGAGAACTAAGATATTTATATTGGCCAATAAATAATTCCTCTCCTTTAAATTTAGAAAACAGAACTTTAATTAGGAATAAAGGAAATATATATGAAAGGATAACAGTTCTTAATCACAATACACAGATATATATATGTAGATATACCAAGGGAAGAACCAAACAACAACAATTTGTAATAAACTCCTCCACCCCCAAACAACAAGGCAAACAGTCAAAAAAGGATCCCTTTGGCTACCCTCAAAGGAAGGGGAGTTGCAATTATCTCCACGGACAGCAGGTGGCGCTGTTGCACCTCAACTGCTGGCCACTCTCTCTCAGGGGTTGCAGTTATATTTATGGACAGCGGGTGGCGATGTCGCGCCCGGCCGGCTGGGCTCTCTCTCACGGGAATGGCGGAAGCAGAGCTCAGGTCAGATCCCGTGGAATAGATGACAAAAGCAGCAGAAATCCAACCTTTGCAGTGTAGAGAAAACAGGTGTGATTTCTTCCTCAAGATGGATTGGGGTGTCCACGGGTGGTTGGCGAAGCCAGGGAGCAACAAGACGCAATCCAGGTCCCGAAGCAATGCTTGGTCCAGTGTGTGTGTGTGTCCTCTGTCCTCCGCCAAGCCAGTGAACTGCTGACCCTGCGCAGAAAGCACAGGACCTCCCCCCCCAAACCTTGCCCCCCACCCAGAGCCTGTCTTCCCTCCCCCTCCCAGCCTGGGGAGAGATCAGAACAAGAGCTCTGGCTCGAGCTGTTATCACCACATACATATTCATTATATCCTTTGTTAACTCTCTTTATCAACACTAGGCGTTGCCTCCAAGCTTTGGAAGGAATTCCAACTGAGTTTTGAAACTAGAACAGATGGAATCCTTCTCCATAGGAGAAGAATTTTAGTCTGTGGTGCTGGGACAATATGTGATGAGTTTCCCTGCAGGCTGCTCTCTGAAAGTGTGCAAAAGTCACCCTGATGGTGTAAATACTGTTGCTTTTTGGAAGAACTTTTTGCACACCAGCAGGAAACATCTCCTCTCTTTCATGTTTGCTACATTTCCTTCTCATCAAATTAATGAGCAGCCCACAGGGGTCAGGTCAGTACAGGGACTGGTGCCCAGGAGGTGGTGGAAGACAGAAGCTGAAAGGATGAACAGAGTTGCTTTATTAGTATTCCCTGCAATATCTTTCTTTTCTCTCCACTCAAATCATCAGGGTGATACACAACTGTACAATGCTACTGTCCCACAAGAGCGGAATTTCAGTGTATGGATCTGGTTTTGACTCTGAAAATGACTGAAGCAAAAGAGATTTGATGAATAAGGTGGGAGATGTAGGGATGTAATGTCTGAGGATGAGGTCTGAAAGTGGAGGAGAAAGAGAGAAAAAGAGGTTAAGAGTCCAGGCATCTTTAAGGCAATGCTTAGGTTTGCTGATCTTTTAAACCTGAGACCTTGAAGTGGTCCTTTTTGGCAAATCTGTGCTGAATATTTTTGCATGGTTCTGGCCCACTCACAGGTAAAAGGAACTGAGAGTGTAGAAAGAATTGGTTCATCTATGTGGTGGGAGCTGTTTGGAAAGATGTGGTATGTAGCATTGGGTAATTAAAGACATGTTGGAGGGAGACCAGAGTGAAGGTAAACAATGAAGTTCATGTGAGGGAATGCCAAACCTTGGAATCTTTTTTCTACGATTTCTTAACTTCTCAGTAATCAAATCTCAGTGGAGAAGCAGCCTCTGCGGAACACTACAGATGAGAATCGCTTTCTGTTTGCTCTCCATAATAGTCTTGATAGCAGTGGTGGAGCAATCTGTCTTTCAGAGACCTCCTCTGCCCTGGCTGCATGGCAGATTTTTCCGGTTAGTGTCGGTCTTTTCTGGAGAGCTGGGTTTTGTAGGGGCCTAGGAAGGGACTTTCTCTTGAGGTCATAACAGCCTTGATAGTTTCCATAGGTTTTGGGAGGAGTTTTATTTGGAAAAAACACCTGTTCTTGAGCAGTTGCATACAAGGCATGTCTGTGACAGGTTTCTTGGCTCTCACAGCTGAGCTTCTTGTAGCTGTGTAGCTACTGTAGGTCCTTGAGTGTCTTCATTGCCACTATTGCTGTTCAGTGAAGCCTTCTTGCCATTTTCTAAGTATTCTCCCCTGAAAACTCTCTCCCCTCTGTTTTGAACAATCCTGCTTCTATCTATGAGGGGATTCCCAGGGACTAATTACTTGTTTCTGCTTCCACAGGGATGCCACCAGTCACATTTCTCACCTCCTGTAAATACTGCATGTTTCTGCACCTCTTTTAAGATATATTTCATTTTCTCATCTCTTTTGAAACACATTTGGGATCTACTCCTCTTTCCAGGAGCAACCAGGTAGTATCTGTGCTTGCCATAACACAGCATACCCTGGGTAAGAATTCATGGTGCATTTCTTTTCCTGGGGCAGCAGGACCAAAGCCTTTGGAAGCTTGAGTTCTTGGGGTGAATTCTGCATGGTGGTATTTGCAGAAAGTGAGGCCTTTTCTCAGTGTGATGGTAAAGTAGGGGATCCTATCGATTTCTGTGAGTCTTTACGTAAGCATCTAAAAGTGATTTTTAGTTTTATTTGTGTGCAGAGGAAGGTGGCTTAGAAAAGAAAATAGTTAGTGGCAGCACCTGGTTTTATACATCCTGGTTTTGTTTGTGCTGATATCATTATTTGTTGTTATCTTTGTGGGTACCAGAATCCCAGGTGGAGGAATGTTTAATGGAGTGGCCCTGTGCCTGCAAAACCCCCAAATCTGCTAACGACTGTCATTCCCAAAGGCTACTGTAGCAGCCTCTTCTGTGTTTTGGATGAACTGAATGCAGTGATGTATTAAACATCTTCAAGTTCATGCTAACAACTACATGTCTCTAAGAATTTATCCTGTGAGATGTTGACATATCACAGGGATGTGGGGAGAGATGTTCACTTTCTCCAGTAGGAAACACACTTTTTCTACTATTTGAAATATTCTTACTGTTTCCTTAAATTTTTTTATCTAATTAGACTGTCTATGCTAAGTTCAGTGCAGGGAGACTTTTTTCATCAGAACTAATTTAAACACATTTACATCCTTTTTATTGATTTATTCTGATTCATTTTCAGCTGCTACTGAATGAGCATCTGAATGTGATTGATTGTTGTCTTATCAAAACCTGTGGTAAAATGTGAAACTTTTTTAATTCTACACCAATTGCTTAGCAGCCATGGATGGGAAAGGCTTCTGAACTATTTGAAAGGACTTTTTAAAGATGTACTGGATCTTCCCTATAAGCCCTGGTGAAGTGTAACTGATGACAAAATAGACTCCAGCCCTTTTTCCGCTATTAGCAGCAGAGTGCTGCTGGAAGCACAAGTGCTTGCACGTTTGCCTAATAAGTATTTCACAACTTCTCATCTCTTGTGCTTTTCTAGAAACATTTAATGCAGAATTCTTGTTTTTACAGCATCAACTACCAATGCCAGTCCAGTCTCTACATCCTCAACTGTTGTCAATATTTCCACATCAGCAGTAGCCAGCATCTCACAGGTAAATCTTTCTTGGTTAATTTACGTGCAGCATCTCTATCACCTTTGTTTAACACATTACTCAAAACTAACTTGGGAACACCAAGTATTTGCATCACTTCAAATGGAGCACAGTGGTACTGGAGTTGCGGGGCTCAGAATGCAACTCGAAGTCACCAAATCCCTCTTGCTGTCTCTGACCATGATGCTTCTCCCTTTGGCCACTGCAACAAACTCGCTTCATCTATTCAAGGTTCCTGCCTCATGAGCAGATTGTGAGGTGAGTCTTAAACTGAGATTTTTGCAAGAGAGACAGTGGGGAAGAAACAATAAAACTATTTTGAGGACTTAACTTAGTGTGAGAATAAGGGGTGGATGTTTTTTGGATGCCTTTGTTTTCCCTCCTCAAGGATAGGAAATTAGGTTGTACACAAACAAAACTCCAACTCAGTAAAACAGGAGATACGTTCTGGTAGTGCCAGAGTAGAACACAGTCAAACAGCCCTGCAAACTAGCACAGAACACTTCCCCCTGCCTGTCACCTCCATGGGTAATAACACAGCCCTGTCAGTGGTTAACCTCCATTCTGAGTACTTGGATACACAAAGGAGACCTTCAGTGTCCAGCTTTGCACTAAGAGAATACAGGAAATTTGGAAAATGCAGGGGATGCACAAAAATATTTCTGTGCTTATGCTGTTGCTTTTTAACGTTCTTTCATTAGCATAAACTTGCATGGAACTGTAAGGGGAAAAAAAGATTTTTGTTCAGTATTTCAAACCAAGGTACCTGATTCACAAACCCAGGTTGCTCTTTGAGGCAATCAGGAGAGCACAGAGTGCCAGAACAGTATGATGTGACATTTGGGGTTGTTGCTTTTTTTACTATCAGTATAAGAACTTAAAATCCTCAAGCACAGCTCCAGGTGCTCAGTGATCTCCTGAATGAATAGTTTTCATGAATGGATACCATGCAGATTAATTACTTGTTGAAGTCAGGACTTGAGTAATGGCCATTTATCCTGTAGCTGTCATGGCTGGGGTTGTGCCCTCAGCCACAGCCAAAGTCACTTTCTGTCAATGTCAGTACATCTGATATCAAAACCTAAAATGCAAGACAAAACCATACATTCCAGAGCACAGAGTGCACTGATGCCTTGGCGTCCACTCAACTGCCCTGTTAGTGTCAGATCATTCATTAGGAATTCATTTTTGCAGACACTGGAGGCAGAGGAGTGGCTCTGGGATCTCTGGCCTCTGCAAAAGGGTCATTGGGCAGTCAGGGCTCTCAGCCCTTTTGGGGCAGAAAGAAACATGAAGCCAGACTGGATTTTTCCTTGACAGGATATTCTAGTACAAAAGTCATCCTGATTTAGAGTGTTTTCTAAAAGAGGTATCCCACCACCACTAACCCTTTCCTCCAACAGGAATATCCTACATACACCATCCTTGGCCAGAGTCAGTACCAGACATGTTACCCGAGCTCAGGCTTTGGAGTGGTGCCACCAGCAGACGGCAACATGGAGAGCATGGCATTAGCCACGACCACGTACCCAGCCAAGAAACCGAATGCGGCGGTGCCTGCGCGGGTGGCACAGAGACCCCCCTCTGGTGAGGCCATGACTGCAGCAGGGGCTGCACAGTACCTGTGCTAAACAGTGCAGTGGGCAGGCATGGGGAAAACTCCTCTTCAAAAGGTACTTGCAGCATCTGTTTGTGCTCACCTGGACAGGACCTTTGCCTTCATTTCTCTGGTATGCATACCTCACTGGTATGCAGAGTATTATGGTGGGCCAGCCAAACTTATGTATCAGAGGTCTTCTACTGCTGTGATTCTGAGACACCTACCATGTGCTCTGCATGCTTCAGGGAGAGGGAGTGCTAGGGCTGACTTGAAGAGTTGCCAGCAGCAGCTCTCTGGGGACGGGGTGTTCACTTGGGCTACAGGGCAGTTGCTGATATTCAGTCTCAATAGCTCCTGCTGCATCTTTCCCTCCCACAACCATGTGTTCAGATTACCTGACACAGCTGCCAGTCCCAGTTTTGGGAGTCCTCCACGACTGCTCCTGCATTTTCAAGAGCTGTGGTTCAGCTGTCCCCTTTCACTGTGCTGGTTTCTGACTTGCCCAGTAGTACATCCTTTCCTCTGCCTCATCCTTGCAAACCCTGGTTGAACTGAGAATTGTTCTGCTTTGCTTTGCTGTGAGAACATCTGCATCTGCACAGCAGTCAGTCACTGGCATTGTCTGGTAGAGAAGGTTTTAGCTGATAGGGGAAGTAGAAAATGTATTGAGGTTTAATTGCTTGTTCTAGAGAAGTCACACTTTTGGCCTTTCTCACCAATACTGGGTTGTGTCCCAACCTCAGGGGTGTTGGCTATAATTTCTTCCTGAAAAATAGTTTCCTAAACTTACCAAGGAAAAGAGCAAAGACTTAGTGCTTCTTCCAGTATCTTGCACAAGGAGTTTTGAGATTGTTCCTGTGTTGTTGAGCAGTTTTAGATTGAAATCTGCTGCCTGTTGCAGATTGGAAGGCTGGGGATAAAAACCTAGATTCCAATCGCTTTTGTTGGTGCCCTGGGTCTGACCAGGCTGGAGGTAACTTTGTTCCCAGCAGCTGTGCTTGTGCTGTGTTTTGGATTTCTGGCTAAAGCAGTGCTGATAACACACAGTATTTTGGCTCCTGCTGCACAGTCCTTTTACAGGGTCAGGGCTTTCTCCCCTCCATGCTCCCCAGTAAGCAGGTTTGGTGTGCACAAGAACCTGGAAGGGGACACAGCTGGGACAGCTGACTGAAGGGATTTCCCATACTATAGGATGTCATGTTCAGCAACAAAAACTGTAGAGGAAGAAAGAATAGGAGGTGTGTGGTTTGGCTTCTAGGGTGGTTCTTGCTTGGAGAGGGGCTGGGTGTCAGCCTGTTGGGGGAGGTGCTGAGCAATTGCCGTTGCAGCACTTTGCCTGCTCCATCTTCCCCAAGTCCACCAGGAGCAGCTGAACTCTGCCAAGTCCTCCAGCTCAGTCACACACTCTGCAAGCAGGGATGGGTGGCTGCCAGTGAGACAAGCATACAAATCTATAGTCTGGAACTCAGTGAAGTTTCAGACCTCTCACCTTTACCTGATGGTATGCTATTGAAAGGAGTGAACAACCCCATGCTGTGACATTATACATCAAGAAGTGTGGTGTTCCAGGCACTTTCCCTCTCTAAGGAAACAGTTGCCCTCTAGTTGAGGCAAGGAACATCAGATTTACCTATGAGAATTAGTTCTCATTTGCTGCTGAAAACCAAACCTAAGGAACTGATCTCATATTTCAAGGCAGTGGGCAGGGAATGGACCAGTTGTTGATGTTTTCAGTGCCATTTTATTAGTGCAGGAATTCTCCAAGTTCACCATTTTGCATGAACTTGCACAGGAATTGCAATGTCCCGTCTTCAAGTCCCAGACTGAATTCAAGCTCTTCCGAGTGCCCTTGCCTTCTGCCCTCCTGCTATGGGTCTTGTCCCATGTTAGAACTAGTTAGGCAGGTGTCTGGGATGTTAACTCCCTGAGCTGTTAGCAAAGAGTACAGAGTATCTCCCATCATGGTCCTAATACTCTACATGTCAAAACACTGATTTTTCTGGAGCTGATGTATTCTTCTCCTGGGAAGGATGTTCTTACAAGTAGCAGAACAGCCTCTGTCAGGTATCCCCATCAGTTATGGCCACACTGCTTGGCCAAGGCTGTGTCTTGAGGACTGACATCATCCCTGTTACTCTTTTATATTCAATTGTCTATTAAATAAAGCGGTTGAGTAATAAAGCAGTTCCAAGGTAGTGAAACTACTGTGGGGTTCCAGGCCTGAGGATGGAGGGTCCTCTGCTCTGGTTTTGCTCTGCAGGCAGTTGCTCTTGCAGTGGCTCAGTCCTGAGGGACTGAACTGAGGACACAGAGCTGTTTTGCAATGATGGACAAAGAAATCATGTTTTATGTTCTAGTAAGGGTTCAGCTACTACTGCATCCATATAGCAAGGTAACATCTTAGCTTTTGCAAAGGAAGTTTGTGGCCAGTGCTGTACTGGTGTTTGTTTTGAGACATGAGCGGGTGAGAGTTGTGTGATTTCTTCTAGGAGATGCATCCACAAGTCCTTCATTATCAAGAGCAACAGCAAGTAAAGAGTTAGATGAGCAGGCAAGAAAAAACATCCCTGGGAAGAACAGAGGGAAGAGGAAAGCAGATACCTCCTCCTCACAGGACAGTGAACTGGAGGTAAATAGTAATCTTGTTTTCTACAGGAAGCATTGCAGAATAATGTGGTGGTAAAAGATCTCCTCTCTTTTTTAATTCTGTCTCCATGGAAATGAGAGGGGATTATAGAATGATTTGGGTTGGAAGGGACCTTTAAGGGTCATCTAGTCCATCCCACTTGACCTTGAATGTTTCCAGGAATGGGGCATCCACAACATCTCTGGGAAACCTGGACCCATGCCTCACCACTTCCATTGTAGAAAATGTCTGCCATACATCTAGTCTAAATTTACTTTCTTTAAGTTTAAAACCATTCCCCCTTGCTCCATTCACTACAGGCTCTACTAAAAGGTCTGTCCCCATGGGTTCAAATTTAGATCATATACTAAGAAAAATTTCTTTTTTTGTGAGGGTGGTGAGGCCCTGGCACAGCTTGCCCAGAGAAGCTGTTTGCTGCCCCATCCCTGAAAGTGTTCAAGGCTAGGTTGGATGGGGCTTGGAGCAACCTGGTCTAGTGGAAGGTGTCCCTGCCCATGGCAGGAGTTTTGGAACAAGATGATCTTCAAAGTCCCCTTCAAAGTCCCTTCCAACCCAAACTATATCATGACTATGATTCTGTTCAACCCCAACTGTCTCAGTCTTTCCTCACAGTAAAGGTGTTCCATCTCTTTGATCCTTTTTGAGGCCTTCTTTGGACCCACATTGACAGGTTCACGTCTTTCCTGTATTGAGAGATAATTTGGGAAGTTCTCATCATCCATGTTTTCTGAGAACTGGCCCAAATGAGTTCTCCGTTTGTGCTTGACAAGCATCACTTAAAGGGGTCTTGGAATCTCAGTGGTGTCCGTGAGGAGACATCTGCATGTCTCCAGTCCAGCCACATGCTCAGAGCAGGGCTGTCCCCAGCACTGGAGCCATGGCTTTGTCCACCTGAGTTATGAGAACCTCTAAGGCTGACATCCTGTACCTAGACAGTGAGATCCTGTACCAAGTGATCTGTCCCAGGACTGCTATGTCCACCTGGGGAAGGAAGTTTTCTGTCTCCAATTGGAATCTCCTAACCTGCAAATTTCCCTTTCTTTTTCCGTGACAATTTTCCATTTGCCACTACTGAGAAGAGTTTGTCTCCATCATCTTTGCAATTCCCTCTCAATTAGTTGTGGTCTGCTGTTAGATCTCCCTTAGTCTCCTCTTCACTGAGAGAATCCATCCCAGCTCCCTGAGCCTCTCCTCTGGGCTGCTGACCATCTCAACAGCCTTTTGCTGGCAGCTCTTTTTTCCTCACAGACCCCTGGAACTGGGGATGTAATCTTGGATGACCTTCTCCATGCCAAGTAGGGTGAGACAGCACCTTCTGTCTCTCAGCCTGGCACATGTGGCACACTCCAACATGTAGGTCTTTCTAATCCACAGGGAGAGAGTGCTGCTGGCTCGTAATGGTATCCACTCTGCCCTCCAGCTTCTTCAGCCTGGACTAATACAAGGGTTTATTCGACCCCACATATTGGCCCCATTCTTAAGTTTATCAAAGTCTTTCTGTGCTGACAGTCTGCCATTCTTCATGGAAGCCCATTGCCTTATTTATAACAAAGGTGTCTCTGACAAACACCCAAGTCATGTACCTGGTGCTCTCCAGATCACTTCTACCCCAGCAGGGCTCTGAAGTTCACTAGCTCTCTAAGCTTTTGCTTTTGTAGCTATAAAAGCAAGAGAAGCTTTAGAAATAGTTTGACTGAGAGAGCTTTAGTATAAGTGGATATTTCTTCATTAACTCCGCTGCAATAAATTAAAGAGCTGAATGTGTTCAGCCTGTAAGGTGAGAAGTGTTCATACCTGTGAATAGCATACTGCAGCTAACCACAAACTTAACCCTAAGAGTGGCTCCTTTATTGTAGTTCAGTGCCTAGAATATCTCAGGTCTAACCTTCTCTTGTTCTCACTGCAGCGGGTGTTTCTCTGGGACCTGGATGAGACCATCATCATCTTCCATTCACTTCTCACAGGGTCTTATGCTCAAAAATATGGGAAGGTAATACTGTCCTCTTCATGGGAAAAAAAACCCATTTCTGTCATACAGAATTAAACGTTAGTCTTTGGAAAAGAAACAGAAAATTATATTTTGTTTTAAATATATAAGGTAATGCTTTAATTTGTTGGCAGTTTGGGATGGGGAAAGAATGAAATGTGGCTTTATACAGAGCTAGGAGATGGACATCACGAACACTTCCCTTCTGACAATGCAAGTCTTAAAATGTCAAATTGTTTGTATCCTCACTGGGAATTACTGAGATCCTAGCACACAGGGAAAGGAAGGGGGGTTTTCTCCTTCAAAATATATTGTATATTTTTGAGTGTTTTGTTCATGCTATGAAAATGGATTGGTCCTTCCTGTGCAGCAGTGAAGTGTTTTGTTACATCTTCGGTCAACGAACCAGACTGACATTTGGGTCAATCCATCAGAATGTGGATTTTTCTTTTTTTTCATGAGTTGCTTTAAATATTAGGGAAATTGTAGTTCACGCCATTGAATGTAGCCGAAATTACATTGGGTATGATATACAGTGGAAACTGCAGTTTCAGTTATGAAAGATTTATGACAATTCCCTTCTGCCTGTACCCACACTGCATTTACATCTTCTCTTTGTGTTTTGCCAGGATCCAACTCTAGTGATTGGCTCAGGTCTGTCCATGGAGGAGATGATTTTTGAAGTCGCTGATACTCACTTGTTTTTCAATGACTTGGAGGTATATGACAAATGTATTTGAAGGGCAGAAGTCCACATTACCATGTCTGAATGATACTGCACTGTTTGTGAGGGCTCTTGTACTTCAGAGCCTGTTATTGTTGAAACATGACAGTCTGACAAACTGAAGTGATTGTAAGTACAGCCAAATCAGAGATGCACCAATACAGACATTCTGCAGCCTTCTAGTGTCAGGAGCTCTCTCAGGTTCTGCTTGAACCCATACAAATGAAAACAATGGTGTCTGTTCTGTCTTGTACTTGCATTCTGGACTGGTGAGTACTTTGCTTCTACTGATCCTGATTTGAAATGGAGACCAGACATGTGAGGGCAAGGTGACCTTGAGGATTTCAGTTCTATGGGGCTGTGACTAAGCCAAGGACAGAATACAGGAGGTGACATTGGCTGAGTAACAGCTTTGAAGGATGTGCTGCCATAGACAAGCATGCTGTACACATGGAGGCCCCACAGTACCCTTCCTATTTCTTTCCTGCAAGCCTCTGCTGCCCTCCTGTTCTCACCCTGCCTCAAGGACTGGTCAGCTCCTGCCATCATTCATGCACAGGATTCTTGGCCAAATTAAATACATCTCACTGTTCTGCATTGCTTCCACAGAAGCTGAATATAAATATTTGCTGTAAGAAAAAAAAAACATTTTAAATTATTAATTTTATAAATTTTATAAGACAATTTTATAAAAAGTAGGGCTGCTGTAATAATTTAGAAAAAAAATCTTTGCTGTAATTGTGGCAATGCCTTGGCTGTGCTGGGAGATATTGCCAGACAGGAATGGACACAGTGATGCAATTTATACAGGAATGTGTGAAGTTATGCTAGAGTCTGAAATTAAATGGTTGGAAATTAGCGGCAGGACAAGGAGCAATGGCCATAAACTAAAACACAAGAAGTTCCACCTCAACAAGAGGAAGAACTTTTCATGGAGTGTGGCAGAGCACTGGAACAGCTGCCCAGGGAGGGCGTGGAGTCTGCCTCTCTGGAGACATTCCAAATTCACCTGGATGCATTCCTGTGTCACCTGTTCTAGGTGACCCTGCCTTGGCAGGTGGTATTGGACTGGATGATCTCCAGGGGTCCCTTCCAATGCCAGCTATTCTGTGATTGTGGGAAAATAGCAAATTTCCTGATTCATGTCGTCTTTGATATAAGTCCACTCATTAATGCACTTTGCAGAATTGACAGGACAAAATTTAAGGCTTAGGAAAGCTGAATATGAACAGGGAACAATTACTTGTAGGTGCATCACTGATGCACATCGTGGGAAAGCAAGATGGTTTTGTTGATGACTTAAATGATATTTTCATTGTGCCTGTGACTACTGGCAGCAGTAAACTTTGCCAAGGTGGTAATGAGTTACCTCCCTGCCTCAGTGAAAAAAAAAAAACAAACCAAAAAACCAAACAAAAACACCAAATAGAGTGTCTCATGCTGGAAAGGGAGTTGTTCATATGTTAGCTATGTGCTCAGCCACAATACATGCTGCAGTGTTGGTTAGTAGGTTAAATCAGTAGGTTAGTGGGTTAAATCAGCTGCACTAAGCACCAGAGTCATGGCAGAGCTACTACACTGCTGTTCCATTCAGAGTTCCTACTGTGGCTCTGTTGACCCAGTGTTGAGAAAATGAAATAGCAGTGTTTGGCCAGATAATACCGTTTCGGAATATTTTTTTTTTGTTTTGCTTTTCTGAAATGGCAGATCGGTTTCAAATTATAAGTGAGCTTTGAGTCCAATCTGTTCATGAAATGTCAAAGTTCTTTTTTTGTAGACAACTCAAAATGTCATATAAACATGTTTTTTTCAGTCCTTTCTGGTACTTCAGATCCAGGTCTGGGCAAGGACCTGTAAGGGCTGGGAAGTAAAGCCCAGTACTGGCAGATGGAGCTAGTGGAAGCTCTGTGGGTTTGTAGAGGCAGTGTGGCATGGCTTCTTGTTGTTGGGAAGTGTGAAGGGATTGGTTTATATCACAGTTTCTTTAATCTGCAAATTTTAGTGTGTTTTTGGAGTACCACAGTGTGACTTTATTTTTGGTTTTGTCTTTTAACAGGAGTGTGACCAGGTACACATAGAGGATGTGGCATCTGATGACAATGGCCAGGATCTAAGGTGTTGTACTGACGAATGCAAGAAATGTATCACTGATATAATCAGGTGTTGTGGGCACTTGAAACCCAGATGGAGTTCAGACATTAAGAGTTGTGAAATTATATTGTGAATTTTACTGTCCACAGTTGAATGATGCCTCAATGTTGAATGTGCTCAATGACATGTGAGGAATGGAGAACCAACACTCCAGATCTCATGGTGACCAGGGTGGATGGGTCTCCAAGTAACCCAATTTAGTGAAAGGTGTCCCTGCACATGGCAGGGGTTTAGAATGAGATGATCTTGAAGGTCCTGTGCAACCTAAACCATTCTGTGAGTCCATGATCTTGACCTTTGGAAGTCTCCCTTTGTTTGCATCCCTCTGAGAGCTGATGGTGCTCACTATCAGGCAGGCTGAGGGTAGGTTTTGTACTGCAATTACTGAGCTGAACTGGATCATGAAAAATCTGAGAAATGACTGTCAGGGAGAAGGAAATACAGGGAAAGTGGTGAAGCAGGGCTTGCTTCCTGCAGTCATAAGCTTGTGAAACAGCTTGTCTGCTTGTGGAGCTGCAACTGTGATGGAAAGGCACAGATGTTGTGTTTGGGTTTATTGCTGCAGGATGAGAAAGAGGTCAGTGGGAAGGATGCTCGATATCACAGAGGAGTGAGCAGTGAAAGGGGAAAGGAGGATTTTGTAGTGAAGAATGTGAAGAGAACTGCATCAGTGCAGCAGTTCAGAGGCAGCAGCAGCCGTAGTTGGATACTGTTCCTGTGGGAGCTGGGCTCTGCTGTCTGGCTGCCTCAGTGCCTGTGCACTTCCTCTCTGAGGTGGTTCTGCTGCTGTGGCACACCTAACACATCTGCTTTCCTGCAACAGCAACTACAACTTCTCCACGGATGGATTCAGTGGCTCAGGAAGCAACGCAAACCACAGCTCCTCAGTTGGTGTCCAGGGAGTGGATTGGATGAGGAAACTGGCCTTCCGCTACCGCAGGGTACGCGAGATCTACAACAAATACAAAACTGATGTTGGAGGTGAGTGGTCACCTGTACTGAGGTCTGAGCACTGAACAGAGCTTGTGAGGCCAGTCTATGTCCTTCCTGAGAGATTTGGCTTTCCTGAATATGTGGACATGAGAAATAAACCATTCTCCTAGTGCTAACTGGAATCAAATCTCCAAGAGGGTATGTCTTCCAAAACTGAACAGCATGCCAGTGCAGGTTGTGAGTTACCGAGGAGATAGGGATGGTCAGTCAGTCCTGGAGCTAAAAGGATGTTTTGGTGCATACAGTGTCCTTTGATAGTTTAGTATGAAAGACTGCCTGGCATTCTGTTTTGGATGGGCCTGAATGACTCACTTGTCCTGCTGCTCAGGAGATCTCATTCATGTCTTCACAAAGTCTGCATTTTGTCCTGCCATTGTTAGGAAATACAGTGGTCACCCCATGGCTGTCATGCCCACAGTCTGACATGACATCTCTGCTATCTCTTCACAAAATAACTTAAAACCTTCTAGTTTTGCTTCCCTTCCAACTCCAAAGCAGACATAATGGTGCAAACTATAGTGAGCAAAGGGAGAGGAGTTTTTTGTTAAATCTGAATCTTGGCATTGCTGTCCCTGGGAAAGGAATGCTCCTGGGAAAGTGATGCTGCAGCAGCTCACCTGGCAGGGTGGGTGACTCAGCCTGGTGGGTTGTGGGTTTACCCTTTGCCTACACAAAAAACCCCCCTAGATAATTTTCTGAAAACCAAGTGTTCAAAACTACGACTTCCAGCCTTCCAGCCTGTCACTGTAAATCTGCAATTCAGTGCACTGCAGTTACCTGATTTCTGGTAGGGATCACACCAACATTCTGTATTTTGCATGTGGGAAGCCTGGATGCATAGTTTTTCGGAACCTGTGTAAAGCCGCCTGGTAAAGCAGCTGTCAGTGCAGTCTGCTGTGGGCTCCTCTATGGCCTCATTGCAGAGGACTGGTGTACTATAGGGCTGGAGTGATCAGGGCTTGTAGGTCACCACTGCAAGGGAGGTGCAGGCTCCAAGTGCTCCTTTCTTCTTGTGTTTAATGAAAGGAGCAAGTGTGAGTGTATGGGCTCCATTGCTGACTGCTTTTAATTCAAAGCTGGAGGCTTGGAGAAAATGATATTGAAAAGAGTTTACAAACATGGGAATAAAAAAAAGGGGGGTGGTTTAAGAAAGATACATAAAAGTACATAAAAGGGGTTAAAATGGAAAGGGTCCTTGGGAAGAAGGAAATCAAAGGAGATGACTTGCAGGAGTTCCTTCCCCTGCTCTGTGGCCTTGGACCCCTGCTGCTGTGAGTGCTTTGTATAAGAGAAGTGCATTTGATTGCCTGTATCCTGAGAAATCTTTGAAGTAACTGTAGAAAAGTGTCTGCTCAGTTTCCCATAGTCAGACTCCTGGATGGATGTCTGGGCTCATCCATGTCACTGGGAGCTGGTTTCTCTTGTTGCTTCAAGACAGTCCAGCTTCTAGAGGCCTTCAGTTCTGTGTTGTTTATTGCAGAGTAGGCAGCTGGTGCACTGGGGGATGGCCATGTCAGACTTGCCAGCTCAGCTGGGCAAACACGTGTTCCTTACCTTCCAGGCCTGCTTAGCCCACAGAAGAGGGAAGCTCTGCAGCGACTGAGGACCGACATAGAAGTGCTAACAGATTCCTGGCTGGAAACTGCATTAAAGTCCCTGCTGCTCATCCAGTCCAGGTATGGAACCTGGAAGTGTGTGTGTGGCTTTCCCAGCCCTTTCCCACTGTTGTGCAGCGCTGGTGCTGCAGCAGTGCCCACCTACCACTGCTGCTCTTTGGTACAGGTGCTGAAAGGCAAAGTGTCTTGAGTGCAAGAACTCCATCCCTGAGCGCCCTTTAGGATTTCTCTGTTGCAACACCCCATGCTCACCAAATCACTTTTCTGCCAGAGAACTCTTCCAGAAGCAGAAAAGCAAAAATCACAAAATGTTGGGCTAAAAAGCTTCCTGAAAGCAGGACAGTAAAGCATGTGGCACTTGGGAAAGCCAAGGAGACTGCCCCGATCAGCCCTGGCACCACTGGCTGTAGAAGTGCTGTTACAAGTGTTTTTCTTCTTTTAGAAAAAACTGTGAGAACATCCTGATCACGACCACCCAACTGATGCCAGCTCTTGCCAAAGTTCTCCTATATGGATTGGGTGAAGTGTTTCCCATCGAAAATATTTATAGTGCTACAAAAATAGGTAAGGGCTTGTGCCAAATCTCTGGCACTGCAGCATCTTCTGGGGATCAGCTGGGAGTTTTACATGGGAAATGCCATTTCTGCAGCTGAGTAGCCCCTGCTGTGGTCCAGCTAGTCATGGCTTCTGGCCTCAGGAGCTAAACTGGGTGTTGTCCCAGTAAGACAAGAATGTGTTTCTGTACTGGAAGGAAGGGGCATGATTAGACTTTCATTTCTCTCTGCTTAAGGCTCCTCACAGTGTGTTGTGTTGGCAGGTAAAGAGAGCTGCTTCGAGAGGATCGTGTCACGGTTTGGAAAGAAGGTCACCTATGTGGTGATTGGAGATGGGCGTGATGAGGAAGTGGCAGCCAAGCAGGTGGGTCTGACTGCAGGCGTGGGCTGTGAGGCAATACAAAGGCTTTGCCTGCAGGGACTCTTGTTCCGGGGCTGAACAATTCAGGCTGGGGCAGCCAGGGGCAAAATTTGCCTTTGATGCAAGAGATCTGCTGCTGTGGTAAGATGGGCAGTTTTCTAGCTCTTGGGGGTTTAAAATTTCTGATTTACTGTTGTTTAGGATTGTATATAACACTCTCCCTGTAAGCAGTGTTGTCTTGTAGCATGTTTAAAGGTTGGACTCAGTAATCTTGGAGGTCTCTTCCACCCTTGATGATTCTATGATTCTGTGTCCTGATCACAGCCTGTGATTATTGGGATTATGCAGTTTCTCAGGAGCACGAAGGAGTCATGGTTCAGTGGCAGCAGCAGATCATTACAGCACCTGCCATTAGTCTGGATTACAAATGAGGAGCAGAGTTTGATTGATTTGGATGGGCCTGGATGTATTGTTCAGTTGTGCTAATTAACAGTGAAGTGCACAGACGACTGTCAGGACCTTGTCTCTGTGAGCTTTACATGTTCTGCCACATGCCAGAGCTGCCACCTGCACAGGTTCCCTGGTGTAGCCCAGGACAGGCATTCCTGGGTGCAGCAGCCAAGGTTTCCATCGTGAGCAGCTGATGGGCAGTGCTGGTGCATGTCATACACAGATGTGCAGATGAGATGGGCTCCAGATGCAGATGCACGGGTGGCTGATGTCCGTCCTGAGCGTGGTGTGCTCAGAACCTCCGCTCCGCACAGCCCTGCAGCTGTACCCTGGCTGCTTCCACCTCAGCTGGAAATCCCTGTCCTCTCTTTGTTACAGCACAACATGCCATTCTGGAGGATCACAAATCATGCTGACCTCGTGTCCCTCCACCAAGCCCTCGAGTTAGACTTCCTGTAAGAAGCTGGAACAGAGATGAGACTGCAGCTCCTCTGAGCCCTCTCTATCCCTGGGGAGGCAGAATTCTCACACATTTGGGGACTCACTTTTCAGCTTGATGAAGTAAACATACCTGGTGCAAACTCTACAGTGGAACATGACAGCAGGAGCATGGGCCCTGCCAAGTCCAGAGCTGTCCTGTAAAGGAGCCCTAGACTCAGCAGAGCTAGAGCTTGTCTGCCAGAAGAGACTTACAGAGCCAACTGAATCCCTCTGGCACATGTCTCCAGAGGGAGGGGCCATACAACAGCAGAAGTATTTGTAAGAGCCTACTCCTTTCTATTAAGTTTAGTTGTAGAACCCAAGGAAACACAAAACCTTATTTTTATAGGAAAACTGATGGCAGAGCTGAACCTTCCTTGTTTTGCAAAGGCGAAGAGCTATGGTTTTTTCATAGGAAATATTAATGAAAATGTCAAAAGTACCTCTATTGCTGTAAAATGTGTCCTCTCTCCTGTCCTGAGTTTTCAAAGCAGTTAATTTATTACAATGCCCTTATTTTCTCAGCATGGAATTACTGGAAAATAGAAAGACAAGGGAATGCTTTCTGGGATATGTGGTTCCTTGTAGAGGCAACTGTTGGTGTTCTGAGTTGATCCTGGTGGCTTCTAGTCAATGTATGCACAAGCCCTGTTAGCCAGCAGGAGACCATTGGATTCCAGCCTTGGCCTGGACTGTAGATCCCACAGATTTTCCCTGTAAAGGAAAATGAAACCGCCTGTGAATATCAGGTATGGCAGACTGGTGCAGACTGCTCAGATGTGAACACAGTCTTCACCTGGACTAGGAATAATCTGATTCCTAAATGCTAATGAATGTTACAGAGAAAGCTCTGGCTATGGTTGTTAACCTTCACCTCTGTGTTCCTGACTCCATTTGTGAGTGTAAGTTCCTTTTAGTAGAATCAGATTCAGTTTTCTTATATTCCTTGCATTAGTATAACTACATAGTGAGAAACAAATGCCTTGTTAAGAGGGACTTAATTTCTAAGACACTGTGACTTGGCAGCCTGGAGCACATTGGCCTTGGGAGGGATGGTGACACTGATTTTTCTGCCACTGTCTCAGAAAAGAAGCTGGAGTCAGTGACCTGAAGCTCCCCTGGCAAGGAACAGTCAGCTGGGGACTAGGGCTGGCATGGGGGCTGGTTTTGTGTCAGGTCAGGCTGTGTTTGGTGGCATCTGCCTCCCCCCTGCACCCTGATGGCACCAGATCAGCAGGTGCTTGGGGTTCCTGTCCTGAAGACAGGTGTGTGCTGCTCCTGCAGAGCCAGGCCTGTGGCTGCACCCAGACCCCTCCAGATTGCTGGTCCTCAGCCCCACATCACCTGTCTGGGACCCACAGGGGACTGGGCTGGAAGTCTGTCACTGCAGGGGGAACACACACAAGCAGGGATGTGTTTGCTGCATTCTTTTCATGGCATTAATTACTGAGGGGTATTTCTGTCAGTGCAGGGGGAGCTGCTGGGCCAGCTCAGCACAGGCTCTGCTGTGCTGTGGGAATGTCTGTTCCTGGGCCAACTCCAATGACCACTGGAGAGAAGGTGCCTAAAGACAGGGGTTTGGATTGCAGCTCTCAGGGACTGGACCCAGGAGGTGCGTTTCACATGGTCCAGTTTCCTTTGAGTTTTTTTTTAATTAAATTGGAAGGAGATTCTCTAAGGTGGTTACAGGAGTTGGGAGTGGTCTGCTTTCTATACAGCTCCTTGCTGGGTGTTGGCCTTTTGCTCTGATCCCAGGTGGATACTGGGTCTGTATCTCCCCAGGAGCTCTACAGCAGGAACATGTTGTGTGTGGGAGCTGCTGCCTGTGAGCAGCAGGACCACTCATCCCATGAGGAAAATCTGAGGAGCCAGTGCCTGCTGTGGATGTCACTGGGCAGCTCAGCAGCGGGGATGGTGTTGGGCTGCCCTGGGGGCTGCTGGCCCAGCAGAGGGCGTGTGCTGGAGGTGCTCAGCAGCAGATTTGGAGAGGGGAGCAGGAGTCTCCAGGGATGTTCTCTGTCTATACCAGATGGAGAGCTCAGGTGTGTTACCACCTGTTCCAAGCAGCTGGGGCAGCTCCAGCTCCGTTACTGCTGGGCCCATAAATCCAGTTCCTTGGGTCCCTGTGAAGTGTGTTACTGCATCAGCCAGAGCTGTGCTGAAAAGCAGTCCTGATGATCCCAGGGTTGGAAATGTCATCAGAGGATTAGGACTTAGTTGTAGTCATAGAAGAGTCTGTGCTGGATCCTGAACATCCCTGAGTGAGTCCCAGCCCATCCAAAGGTCTCCTATAAGCAGGCTTGGGAGCTGTCCCAAGCTGTGCAGCAGCCTGCTGGGAGCATGTTTTGTACTCTGGCTGGCTGAACTTTGTGATTAAAACCTGTGCCTTAACCTCCCATACTGGCATGGCTGAGCAGTCCCTTTGCTTTGCTCCCATGGGAAGCAGCTGGCAAGAGCTGTGCTAGGGAGGGGCTGGGTTTGCCCAGGCGCTCACAGCAGGTGCTGGGCCAGCAGGCCTGAGCCACCTGGCAGCTGGCTGTGCTTTGTGTTTGTTTACTTCCAAATGTTGTAAGGATATTTTAAGATGTCAGTAAAATTTTAGCTAAATGTGGAACTTGCAGCCACTGACATTTCATACTGATATTTATACGTTTCCTTGAATGTATGTAAAGTACTTTTATAACAGGAGGTTGATGGTACATTTCTGTGTTTGTTAATAAAGGGTGACCTGGCTATTTTATTTTTTCCTCTACTGGCTGAATTTAAGCCTCTCCTTGTCTCATGTGGCAGGAACAAGCATCTCTACCCAATTATTGATTTTTCTCCTGTCTCTGTCACCAGTTCAGCTACAGCCGGGTCAGGGCTAATGGGAAGGCAAACCCAAATACCTGAAGGACAAGTCAGACTGTGGGCCCAGGGCATCTGAGCTCACCTGAATGTTGCCAGCCCCCCCTGCGGCTTCACCACAGCCACGGAGGCTTTAAAAACCACCCAATCCATTAATATTTGGTGCCTCCCAGAGCCCTGGGAGAGGTGCCTGTGCTAGCACTGGTGGGAAACAGCAGGAACCCCAGAGCCCACAGCAGCCCTGCTGCGCTACAAAGGGCGAGTCCCGGGCACTGCTGGCTGTGGGGTCTCTGCCTGTTCATGGTCTGTAATGGCAACTGTCCTATGAACTGGAATAAAAAATAAAGTCTTTATTTTCTGTAGTGAGTGCTTCAGCCTGTTCTCTGCCTCCCTGTGTCAGTCCCTGCTCCTGTGACAGCCTGGGCCAGGCATGGTGGTACTGGCAGCTTTCACAGTGCTGCAGGTCACAGTGCAGCTGCTGGAGCCCCTGTGCCCCTGTGGAGTCCTGGGGAGCCACTGGAGCAGAGACTGGCTCTTGGGCTCTGCTGAGGTGTCCAGGGCAGGCACATGGTGCTCCCTGAACAGACCTTTCTGTCCCGTTTTCTTTTGCAAAGACCAGCAAACACCCTTCCTTCCACCCTGTGCTGCTGGCCTTGGCCATGGGCTGAGCTTTTGTAGGAGCAGCTGTGAAACAGATTTCAGCTGCTCCTCCAGCTGCACCCTGCTGCCTTCCCTGGTATGGGGTTCCCCTCTGGGGATGGGGTCCTGCTGGGAGGGAAATGATGGAGTCAAGGGAAGGGGTCAAGACTCGATGCTTTGGGCAGCCAGGAAGTGCCACAGCTGCCAGCTGGGCAAGAGCGAAAGAGGCAGGAGCTGCTCTGGGGCCTGCTTGGGTTTTGGCACTGAGCTGGGGGCAGCCCTGCCTGGGAGCTGGGTGGGTGTCTGTGCCCAGGAGCTGGCACAGCCCCACAATGACCACATCCATAGCCATGGGCTATGGCCCACTCCAGCCTGGTAAAGGCATGGGGAGCACTGCCCAGGGAGTGGCAGTGGGAACGGCAGCCAGGGGAGCACAAGATGTTCATAATAAGCCAGAAGCACGAGCCACCCCGTGGCCACTCTCAGCACAGGCCTCCTTCCCCATCCCTCCCTGAACACAATGATAACAGGAGAGTTTTGACCTCAAAACCAAAACTAACATACAAAGGAGGAAAATCCTGGCTGGAAGCAAAGGTCAAATAGCCACAATCATGGAGGAAACAAGCTCCCACATCCCTGTGCAGCACTGGCAGCAGCAGGCACAGGAGAGGCACAGAGAGAACAAACCAGTGCTCTCGAGGTTTTTTTTTGAAAAAGCTAATAATAAATAACAAGAAGAGCTGACACAGCAGTGCAGTCACATGCCACAATGTGATGGACCTGCCACAAACACCATGGCATTCCTCAACGGTGCAGCCGCAGGAGCCTTGCTATGTGCCATGAGACGTCTCAGAAATCCTTGTCATTCCTGGCTCCTGCCAGGTCCCTCCAGCTGCCCAAAACTGCCTTGGTGGGGCAGAATGGGGAGCATAACTAATAAATCTACTTCCCCCGCATGTCCCTTTGGAGGAGCTGCCCTCAGACAGCAGACTCAAGGGCAGCAGCCCTTTTCAGGAAGCGCTGGTGTGCTGGCTGGGAGACGGGGAACTGGGTCCAGGCCAGCCACTGCATCCGCCTGTTCACAAGGTCTGGCTCAGAGAATGAGCGAAACTCCAGCCCATCACTCCCTCCATTGGCATCCACCTCATCCTGCTGCACCTGTATGTTGGGATGTAGCCACTTGTAGTAGGTGACCCTCAGCCCCAGCCCCAGCAGGTAGCAGGGCAGGGCAGCAGAGACCACTGGGACAAGGTAAGAGTGCTCATCAGAGGGTGCCCGGCCCCAGAGCCAGGAGAGGACCAGCAGCGTGCTGTCCACCAGGATGAAGCCGTGGTAGATGATGCTGCGGTGCAGTGTCCTCCCCTGTGCCACATTGAACCAGCTGAAGTAGAGGATTACAGCCACCATGGCCCGGTAAAGCTGCTCAGGGCCAGGTGACTCCATGAAGTCCGTGCCCTGCAGGCAGACCCAGAGGAACATGGCCAGCCACACGAGCGGGAAATGGACAGCCACGCCGTAGGGCCAGAGCAGGGCAAAGAGGGCGATGGCCAGGATGCGGGGACAGATGAGGAAGAGGTTCCACAGGAAGTAGATGACGGAGGAGCCGAGGCTCAGCTCATACTTGTCCTGCAGGAAGGAGCGCAGGGACTGGTGGTAGTCCAGCAGAGACCAGGACACACACAGGAACGCAGTGCCGATGCCCAGGCCTGCAAACACAGAGGTGCTGAGGGGGGACCAAGGCAGGGCCCAGCCTGGCTCAAACCTGCCTCTGCCCTGCACTGCTAAAATGAGCTTCCTCCTGATCACTAAGCTGTTGCTGCCAGGGTCAAAGCCTCAGCGCCCCTGTCTTTCCTTCAGCCTTCTCCCCTCCCAAGGAGGAGGCTGGTGCTGGCCTTGCCCAGAAGGTGGTGAAGAAGGACTGGAACTGAGCAGCTCTGCAGAGCCCACACAGGCTGGCTTCACCCAATCCATGTCATTGGGCTCCCCATTTCCCTGCAGTGACATTTGCCCCCTGCCCCGAGAGGGGCACCACAGCACCTCCTCGGTGGCCTGTGTTCCACTCACATCCACATTAGCACTTCCTTGCTCCCCAGCAGCCCTCTAATTTCTCACCTCACCCTCAGCCTCTACTGGGACCTCTAAGGGAATGACCACACCAGTCCTTCAGCTCCAACCCTCTCATCCTGAGCCCAGCACGGTCCATTGCAGCACCTGAGGGAAGGACAGGGGTCCACCCTCCTGTGTGACACATCAAGGGAAGGACTGACATGGGAGCAGAATGACCCTTCAAGTAAGTGTCCTGCTGGGTCTTGCAGCCCCCAGACAGCCCATGGCGGTCTGTCTCATGCAAGCCCACCCTGACCCCAAGCTTACACCCCTGCAGCCCCTTCCCCTGGCCCCAGACCCCTCACCCTGGAAGAGCTCAGCCTTGTTTGTCCGCAGGATGGTGTAGAGGAGCAGGGTGAGCTGCGGGGTGTTCTCCAGGAAGGTCTCAAAGAGGCGCAGCATGCTGATGTCGTGGGAGAGAAAGGCCATGTGTCTCTGCTCCTCCTCGTCCTCTGCCTTTGCCCAGCACACCCTCCAGCCCACCTTCAGAGCGTGGAGACACCTGTGTGGGGACCCAGCCAGCGGTGTGAGGCCCGGCAAGCCCCTTGGGCCTCATGCTGCCCCGGCAGGACAACAAATCCAATTTATGCCCAAACCACTCCTTCCCCCTGCCCAAACCATGCACCGCAGTAGCCGCAGGAAGCCCAGCCATGGGTGAAGTGCAGGTGTCAAACCGAGCGCTGCCCTCAGCTGACCCGCCCGGATTATCCCCGTGCCCCGGAGGGGAGGCCCGGCCCGGCCCGGCCGCCAACCCCGGGACAGGGGGGTCGGGGCCTCCGGCAGCGAAAGCAGCACCGGGAGACGGCGAACAGCGAGGGCCGGGGTGGGGCCGGGGTAACCCGGAGCGGGGCAGCCGTACCTGAAGAGAAGGCCGAGCTGCAGGAGGTGCAGGGCGGCGAGCAGCGCGGCGGGCAGGCCGGGGCGCAGCGCGGGCGGGTCGGAGCGCAGCCAGAGCCAGCTGCAGGCCTGGCCCGCGGCCGAGGCGGCGCCGAGCAGCGACAGCGACAGCGCGGCCCAGCCGGGGCTGCCGCGCCGCGCGTACCCGGCACACACAGCCCCGTCCGCCAGCGCGTCCAGCGCCGCCGCCGCCGCCCCCGCCGCCAGCAGCAACAGCTGCAGCGGCCCGAACCGCGGCGGGGACATCGGCACGGCCGCGGCACCGGGCACCGGGCACCGGGGAACGGGGACCGCCACCGGGGAACGGGGAACGGGAAACGGGAAACGGGGCCGGGACGGGCGGCGCCTCCCACACCCGCCTGTCCCACACCCGCCTGTCCCAGACCCGCCTCGGGCAAACCCGGCCCGCCCCCACCCGCCTGCCCCGCACCCGCCCCCGCCCCGCGCGGCTCCCGCAGCGGTTCCGCCGCCGTCCCTCCCCCCCAGCCCCGCACTCGGTGTGTCCCCCCAGCCCCGCACTCGGTGTGTCCCCCCCAGCCCCGCACTCGGTGTGTCCCCCCAGCCCCGCACTCCGTGTGTCCCCCCAGCCCCGCACTCGGTGTGTCCCCCCCAGCCCCGCACTCGGTGGGTCCCCCCCA
>JAWWEE010000085.1:5001362-5023678 GCA_035221455.1 Xenops minutus
TAAACCTTTTATCGGTACTAAGGCGTTGCCTCCAAGCTTTGGAAGGAATTCCAACTGAGTTTTGAAACTATAACAACAGGACATGTAATGAGCCTCCAAATGAGTGGAAGTTACGCTTAATTTCTGAATATAGAAAACTGTTAAAGTTCTTCCATCATACCATGAAGGCAAGCTACATTCCCTTTTTTCTGTAGTTGTTCTAGTGGTAAGCATATTGTGGCTGTGATTTGCTGAGCTGGGGGACACAGATGATCTTATCTATTTGCTATTGCGATATTTTAGGCAAAAAGGTTTCATATACATCAGTAACTATTTTCAAACGGGGCTGAAGTCTGAAAACCACTGCCTGGGAAAAAACCTGAGTGGTAATGTTATTTCAGTGTGACCTAATAGGAAGGATCTGTGTTATTTTAGGATGTTCTCAGTTATCACTTAGTTTTTCCAAATCGATTGGGACCACAGGGAGTATGCCATAGATGTTCAGAAGTGAAGCAGACACACATTTCTGTGATCAAACCTTTTAACAACTGTTGTAAATTCAATACCATTTTAAATGTATTTAAGCATCACTTACCCTGTAGTTAGATAATCTGTACTAATAATCAAAGAGCCATATTTGTTGATTCTGTATTACTGTAAGGCAAATATTAGTTTATAAATCAAAAATTTTCCTCAAACTTCTAAGCTTCTACAAGGCAGATTTCTGCTTATTAAAATTCCATGGCATGTTTAATTTTTTGTTCATTCTCTGTAGGTACCTCTTACTAGGATATTCAAGTACTATGCAAACACTTGGACGAAAATGTTTCTGAAAGCCACAGGTTTTATGTAATATATTTCTTTCAGCCATTAGTGATTCATCAGACTATTGCATACTTTGTGTGTCCCATGAAGCATAGCAATATCCTGAAAGTTGGACTTTTAAGACTTGAGCCAAGGAGTTTCTTTGGTTTTCTATAACTTACAGATCCTTCAAGTTCCAGTTTCAGTTTCAAGACAATTTAACCCTCTCAAAAAAATCATAAAGAAAAGCTATTTTGCCCTGGTTCAAATGCAAATGATTAATGATTCTTAGTTGATTTCCTGTCAAAAATTCTAGGTCATCATCTATATTTAGCTTAAGACCAGATTTGATCAAAATGTAATTCAAAGCTACTGAAAATCTTGTAAACACAGAAATATTTTTATTGAACTTCACAACACTTCTGTTGATTTAATAGCCTGTACTTTGGAACATGTCATCTGTTGGATGCAATTAAGGTTTTTTTACACTATGGAGTATTTGTGCTGAACAATCTGTGCAGACATGGTCTGTATACAAGCCTCTGAGAGCACTGCGCACAGGCAAACACTTGCAGGAACACTAATATCTTGACTCATATATTTGGACTTGGCCACTAAGAGAGCGCTGAGTTTATCACCAGAAAAGCTGCTATCCTAAGAGAACTTTGCAGTTAGAAATGTACCTCTTGCTTACAAATGGTAGGCCTTTTGCAGGATGTACACAAGTTAGACGCCTGAAAAAAATATAGCGTGTCATAGAAAACTTTCTACTGCTGAGTCCATCATGTCATTGTCTGAGATAGGCACATGAAAACCTGTGATATGGTGATGACCAGTGGAGAAACCTGCTAATTTATGTACTTCACCACCTACAGTACATCTGAGTCCAGGAAGGTTTAGTAACCTGCGGACCTGGAGTGTAGTGCTGTGCAAAACTGTAGAGGTTCCTTGATCATGCAGATATACCTACTTTCACAAAACTATGATGAGCCATTCCAGCTCAGTGATGCCTTATATATCCCTGTGCGTGCCTATGGTAGGTTCAGGGTTTCTAGGAAGAGTGAGAACCCTGTTTGCACAGATTTCACATTGCACTTATGAGCAATATGTGCCTCATTAGGAAAACACTTTGAGACATAAGGTTGACTGCATGTGCACTGTGTGAAGGTTTGTGGAGGCTTGCTCCCCCCGCCTCTTTGGGGCAGTTTGGACTCACTTTGTATGTACAGCTGCCTCTGCCTCGTGTACCATAAGAATTAAGTTCTTCCATTGCGTCTAGCTTCTGGAGAACTTATTCTAAGCTGCACATTGTGTGTGAGATGTGACATAGGTTTCCAGCTGTACACCACTTCTGTGCTAGACACTGTGCAGTAACCCCTCCAGTGGGACAGCCAAAATTCCAAAAAATCCAAATAATTACTGAATTCTCCTGTCAAAATTTCCAGATAGAAAAAAAGGAAAGGAATGTAGAGGAATGCACCAACATGTCTGACCTGATGAAGGAGAAAAGGTGGCCAGCAGGAAATCAACTCAGATTTGTCTGCCACAACCCTTTGTTAAGATGTAGAAATTAGAGATGTTTTTTCAGTGAACTAAACTTTTCAGGTTTTTTTGGCCAAACTCAGGACTGAACTTAGAGATAGTACACTATGTAGTGATATATCCCAGTTACTCTTATAAGCATGCTTAAAAACACAAGTAGCAAGTGCATTTTATAGTAAATAAGGCATTTTATTTACTTGTTGGTCTATAAAAATGTGGGTAACTCATGTTTAACTCCTCATAAAAAGAATTACTAATAATTTATAAGACAGTTATACATTATTTATAAATATACTCACAGTATAAAATATTCATGTTTTTCCAAGGACTGGGAAAACAAAGTAGGGCTTCTGCAAGGCATGGCAGATTTTCTGTAATCCCTTTTCACAGGGCACAGACATTATGCAGCTTTGCCTTTCTTCCATTTCCAAATTCATTCATTTCTTCTAGCTTATTATTTTAATTTACATATTCATGCACTACTTCTATGTCAAGAAAAAAATTATATTGTTTTTCTGTATAATAACATGAAGGCCTTCAAGTTGCCACTAGTGCACGTGAGGAAAAATGTTCTGATCCATACATACCTTCCTGGAATCACAAGTGCCAGAAAGTCTCTCACTGGCTCTGTTGCTGGCCACAAAGGCAATAACACAGTAATGAAACTTTGACTGTATAAATCTATAAATCTTTGGCATAATATTGCAATCTAATTTATGATGTTGCACTAGCATTATCCACAATACCTGACGCTTATCAATCTAGTCTACCCTGCAAAAATCCATGCTTATTAAAATAGTCAAAATACAAGCTATTGTTTTAGAAATTAAGATAGTGATGAGCCTGTTCATCATATTCTGTTTCATCCATATTCTGTTAATGAAGTCATGAGAGGTTACTTGTCTTTTTGCATTAATAGCAGAAGTACTAAAAATTCAGTATGTGAATTGGAGACCTTATTAAATGAGAAAATATACCAGTTTGTGTGAGAAATTTCACACATATCTGCTCCTGAATATACAAGCTGAGTATTCCCTTTGAAAATATGAGAAAAAATATCTCTGTCTAGCAAACTATTTTTAGTAGCACAGAATAAATCTTCAGAGACCACTCTTAAGTAGGAGGATCTTTGATTTTGGAATCAGATCTTTACCATCTTGAAACATAAGTATAGTTAACTAGGTCATAAATGTCACAGATAACACAATAGTCAGCACTCACAGCTGTTATCAAATCCACTGTTAGACAAGAATGTATCTCCATCTTCCAAAAGAAAAAGAAAAAAATATTTACTGAAGCCAAAGCTCATCCTAGAAATGGTGAAACAACAATGAACTAATTAAATTTAAGATAAATCCTCCTTGAAACTGTCAGATGTCTATAATTTTTCAGATATTTAAAAAATAATTCACTTGGACTTAAAAGAGGTTTCTCTACAAACAAGATATATATATATTAAAAAAAAGCTTATTAACATGGAATATAGTACCATCTAGAAAACAGGAAAAACTACCCAGATCTGTGAAAATGAACTTTACTTTTTTCTTTGAAAACAACAACAGTGATAGTCTTTCCTGATCATATTGCGTTGTCCTATGCCAAACAGGATTATCTGCAATTTCAAAATGAATGATATTTCAGTGGAGTGTATCAGTGCTACTCTCTTTCCAGTTAATAAAATGTAAAACATGCAAATTTTAGGGTTGTATACATTTAGAGTACTTGCTTAGTGAATACTGCAGTATTGTTGTAGATAGCTCAAGAAGATGAGTGCTATCATAGTTTTGCCCAGACTAGGACATTTTTGTGGTAAATTCCACAAAAAACATGAGGGGAACACTTCTCTCTTGTTCATTTATTGGTCTGTTCAATTTACTGCTTGGCACAAAGCTTCCACCTTCTGGATATGTGCTAGGAGACAGCAGCTCCAGTACTGCAGTCCAGCTTTTCATCAGCACAGTTTTGTATCGGCTTTGCTTCCTTTCTGGCAATCTCAACTCAAGCAAGAGACTCTTTTTATAATGATGTCCTTGATATTGTAAGAAACGTATTACCTTCACATTTAGCATTTCACCTCACAGCCTGACATTATCTTTCCAAATGAAGTGGCTGAAACAAAAGGCTGCCTGTGGATATATCAGGCTCTGCCAGCCCCCTCTTGCAGACTATTGTATAATGTGCATGCACAAGCTGAAATAGAACTCTTACAGAGAATTCCTGATCCTTTTATTTCTAAGGAGATATGGAGGTCTAGAAGGAAAAATACTTGATTATGAGGTAAAGAGAGTCCATCAGCTACCTTCTTCCCAAGGACAAGGATTCTTGTCTTGCTTGTATCATACGCCAACATTTTTCAAGTTGTCCCAATGTTTCATTAAAGCAAAGCACACACAGTTCTCAATTTCATACATTCAAAATAGTTCTAAATGCAGTTTTAATATCTAATCAGAAACAGTGAGTCACTGAAATTTTTCTACAGACCCTCTGCATTCATTTCCAAATTCCTAATATTTACTAGCAGGGAAGCATCCAGGAATTTTTTATATCAAACCATTTAAAAGTTTAATTCAGATCTACTCTGTTTTGCCTGAGAGTTACTGAGCTGCATACATCTGTGATATAAGCAGCTGAGTTTTTATTCTGAAAAGAATATAATGTGACAAATAACTTATATGTGATTGGGAGCATCATAGAAAGCTGAGCATGTCGTAATTCCCATTTACCCTCCTTTTGAAATTCTAAGGTAGTCAAGCTGATATGACCTTTTTCTTTATCATGTCTGTTGACTTCCTTTCATACTGTGGATACCATCATTGCTCAGAAATTAATCATCATAAATCTGAGAAAGTTCATAACATTAGGATTCAGACAACTGTAGTCTAGAAGACTCTCCTGAAAGCCGGAAATGTTTATACTTTGAAGAAATATCAACAAAGTATCTGATTTTTAAATACTACATCTAATTCCAGAAATTAACTGTCTAATTTGCCCTCAAAACTAAAGAAATAATATATTTTTCCAAATCAAGATTACTTGCGGACAACAATGAAAACTAAAAAGAAAAAAATCTATTTCCTGAAACTCAAAGATAATTTTCTGAAGGAAAATGAAATGTAGAAATCAGTTTTGTGTTTAAATCTTTTCTATTCCACAAAGAAATGTACCAGAGTTGCACTTCAGTCTCAGATATGATAAAGCAAGGTTCACATGAGCTTTTTTTTTTTTTTTAACTCGAAGCTATGAAGTTTCATTGAAGAATTAATTTGGAGAAAAGTAGTTTTATTTTACTAGCCTCATATTAGAGAATTGTTTTCCTGCTGAACATGTTTCTAAAGAATCAGAGAACACAAGAACTGCCATCTGATTAACCAGAGCAAAACACAACTGGAACACTTTCAGAGAGCTTTTGTATGCTCTGCAACTCTTGTGACTATAAAAGTTTAAAAACAAACAAACAAACAAAAAACCCACAAGCTAAGTTAAAAAAAAAAAAAGTAAAAATCAAAGTCTGCAAGAGGAGTATTAGACACTCTTTCAAATGGGCTGTTCCTTGGCCCAAAAAAAGCAAAAATGCTTCAGCTGTTTAGACTAACCATCATTATTTATATTACTAGAATTATTTAGCTGATCATTATCCAGTAGAATTCCCTGAGAATGAACAGACTTCAGGAGAGTGACAGAATCTGCTTCAAGAACAGTCTGAGATACATCAGGCAACTGCAACTGTAATGGTTAGTGAGCATAATTTCAAACTCAGAAAGTTTTTCCCTTTTAGTCTTACAAGAAGGCTGTAAAGACTTCACTCCTCTGATAAACAGAATCTTCTAAAGTCCATCTAAAATTATGAATGTCGAATGTGCTGTATGTCAGGGGGATATTCAAACATAGTGTCTTTCACCCTTCAATTCGCTAAGGAAGATGAGCCAAATTAATTGAGTCTAGTCTCATAAGGTGAAGTCTTGATTCCCCGTATACTCCTTTTGTCTCTTTCCTCCATTCATTCCAGTTTGTTCTTTCTGAATGTGCATGAGCATAGGTAGAGACAGTATTCTATGTGGAATGAATTTCATGAGTGCCTTACCCAATGCCACTGGAATGCTACTGAAACATTTTTTTCCTACTGAAAATGTTTTGCTTTGCGTATTGCAGGATCAAACCTCTCCTAGTGGTCTTACTACATTCAAGACAGTTCACAATGAGTCACATCTTTCTGTTTTCTAGTATTTCCTCCCAATGAGTTCCCAGTTTACAGCAGAATTCATTAAACACCAAGTAAATGACTTTGCATCTTGTAGTTTTTTGATTTTTATTAATATTCAGTGTCATCCAGACTCAATTTCCCTGAGTATATTTCTTAATATTATTTTATTAGCAGATGTCTAGATTAGGCAGAGCAGCAATTCAGGGAAGTTCTTAGTATTAACAGAAAAAAATTAACCCTTGTGGTCTGTGCAAATCATTGTTAGTCATCTAACAAGAATTCTATCCTTCTTACTCTCTTTCATTAACCTACATTTTATAATTGTTCTTGTAGTTTTATCAGCATAACTAGGCATCACACACTTTACTTAAGTTACATAATAAAAAGCCACAAACCAGCAGTAAATAGAGGCAAAACAAGGCATGCTGACAGTCACTCCAGGAAACAGTATTTGCTTGTAAAGTAGTTCAGGAGGTGCTTAGAATATTCTACTGTTGCATATAGGAACTCAAGTTCTTATTTTCTGTCTTTAAGAACAGGTCACTTCATTTTTTTACAGTAATTCAAATCTTTAAAATCATTTGATCTGTGAATAATTCTACAAGATGTAACCAGATGTAATGTTCCAGTCTCAAAGGCTTACCTTTACTTCTGAGGATTGCAATCTCCCTAAGTAAAAATTTGATCAAGGACAATAACACCTGTTAACTGGCCTCATTCAACTTTTCCCAAACCAGCTATTAATGGTCTAGAACACTCCTTTTTCTTTTTTTTCTTTTTTTTTTTTTCCCCATGAAACGTCAAAATTTTGTGTAGAATGCATATTGAATGCATATTGGTGTTTTTAGGAAAAGCTAGTTTAAAAGGAAAAAAGCCCACACTTTTCTGTTAGAAAAGTGCTAATAGAAAATATTGAACTACTTTGGTTGACTGAGCCCTTTTTAATGTCCCCAGTTTCAACTGGTCAAGAAGTAGATACCATAAAAGCTTTTCCAATTATGTTTCAATTTTGTCATTTCAGTCTGACACCAGTCTGGTGTCAGATTGCCTTTCACTAAATCCATACAACTTTCCTGACAGTCTATACTGCAACTTTTACAGAGGACTCACATATAATTACACAACAAGTGCTTAAAATTAAGATATCACTCCTTTGGTTCAGCAGTAGTTCAGCTCTCTTTGTAGCAATGTCCCCAGTGTGGGGTCTGCAAATCAAGGAATATGCTGCAGAATTGGAGAGAATTCAGAAAAAAAACTGTGATACCTACTAGAATTGAAAAACAAGTATAGCAGTGACTTGCAACAGAATGTGTTCAGTTTATCAAAGAGAAGGTTACAGGGCTATCCAGCTGCAACCTCAAAGTGGATCCAATATGGCAAGAAAAATATCATAGAGGTGGTTTTAAAACAGCAAGCAAAGCTATTGGAACGCCCAGTGATGGGAAACTAACACCATGCAAAACCTAGACTACAAGCAAGATACAGTCGTATTTACAAACATGGCAGGAAGAAATGCAGTAGCTTCTCTGTATTTTCAAACCAAAATTTGATCTTTAAAAGAAAAAAGAAAACCTCATGGGCTATTTGAACATAACTACTCTGTTTAAAACAGAAGATAATTCTAGAAAATACTGGTTTATGCAGTGGAAGTGACTACACTGATCCCACTTGTCCTTAAAATCTCTGATTTTCTGTATGCCATTTTCTCTAACATAACAGTGTACAGTCATAATGCAGTTCTTTCAGTTTGGTATTTTTTTTTCTTCTGTTTTCTGTTATGTTTTGGGTTTTTTTGCCATGCTGGCTTTGTATTTTTTTGTTTCATTTTCGTGTTTGGCTTTTGTGAGTGTGTGTTTTTTGGTTGTTTGGTTTTGTTTGTTTCTTTTACTACAGGAATTGGTCAAGGGGTGCCAGTGGTGGCCCTTATTGTAGAAGGGGGTCCCAATGTTATCTCCATTGTTCTGGAGTACCTGCGAGACACTCCTCCCGTTCCCGTAGTGATATGTGATGGCAGTGGCCGGGCATCTGACATCCTTGCTTTTGGTCACAAATACTCTGAAGAAGGAGGGTAAGTCATTTCCTAGTGTATATTATTTCTTTATCCGCAGGTTCAATTTGGTGGTAAGATAGACCCCAGGAAATTATTAGCAATATAGCGCAAAAGCAACAGCTACCTCACATGGCTGTTTCCATCACTGATATGGGTGACATATTGAAGGTATTCAGAAAAACCAAAACAAAATATGGACTTAAAGCACCACTAAGGAAAGTCTACAGAATAAAACAGGTGTAGAAACTGTATCATTTAGTTACTTGCCATGACTTGTAGCAGATAGACAAGTACCATGGATGGTATCTTGCATTTGCATGTCAAAGGATTCAGTCAAAGGGCACGGGGAATTATTTTCACCAACTTAGCGATGCAGTGTCATTAAGATAAAATATGCCACTGTCTTCAGGTTTTGTTTAGCCGTACATGTTCATATAAGTTAGTTTGTATTTGTCTTGCCTATTGACCATGATTCTGCGCATCTGTCTATATTCACACATGACTGCTTGCGTGCTGGTCTGCATTTTGCCCTCTTCCACCTTTCTTTTCAGACTCTCATCCATCCAAAGGCAGAGGTACTCCAAGTGTTCTCACATAAAGGGCAACTCCAATTCATCATCCCAGCCTGTCTTTCCTAAGGTCTTGTGTTTTTCCAACACCTCCAGACATGGGATCCATCCCACCATGTCCCTGTGATCCTAAAAAGGTTGCAGCCCTGCAACTGCACACAGATCTAACTCATTATGTTTATTCCCCATGCTGTTCACATTAGTATATGAACAGTTTGGAGAGACACGCCAGCACACTATTTTCCCAGTAAAAGCCTTGGAATTACTCCATAATGGTGCCCCACAGGCACTTCCTTGATTACCTAATCATGATGTATGGGAACCTGCTTAAGCCCTATTTTGCTGATTTTGTGATCTTGTCCCATCACATCAGTCCAGATTCATCAACCCTGTGCATCGTGCTCCAATAGAGCTGCTGAGGAATCTCTGTCCCTATCCCAGTATTCCTGCTTTAAACCCCTTCTTATGAGGTCAGTCATTTTAGCAAAGGTAACTTTACCCTGATTAGTTAGGTCACTGCTCTGTAGACAGGTCCCCATAGTCACAGAACCTGGTCTTAAACACCAGCTCTGTAGCCAGCTATTGACCTATGTGATCAGTGTACTCTTCCTCATGCCCTTTCCTTTGACCAGCAAGATTGAGGAGAACACCATCTGTGCCCTTCACTACTGCTCCCAGGCTCCACAGTCACTTCAGCCATTCTCCAGTTTCCCCTTACAGTATCATCAGTGACCATGAGAAGAACAGCAGGGTGTTGGTCAGACAAGTTTTGTCAGTCCTTCCAACAGGCAGCAAGCTTCTCTAGCTGATAGGTCAGGTCAACAGATGAGTGCTTCTGTCCACTGCAGCTAGGAGATACCCACTATAATCTATGATTCCTCCTGGTGATCTTGCATGGGTCCTCTTTATATGGTTCCTCTTCAACCTATTTTGTAGTTGTAAATTGTGAAGTGGGGCAGGGTCCTTTCTCTTAGTGCCAGCAGTCATCAGCTTTCATCCTTTGCCTTATACAGAGGTTGCAGTTACCAAAGTACTAAGCATGAACACTGCCTGAACATTGCCTGTATTGCAGATGGGGTCCAGGGTTCTTCAAGGTGTTGCATCCGAGAGAAGATCCTGTCTATTTCCTTTCCATCATCTCTGATGTTGTGTAGCCTCCTCACTTCCTTCCATAACTCCCGTACTTGGTGGTACAGCTCCTCCAAGACAGCTGACCTAAAGGAAAGAAGGCGCAGTTTTCAACGAATACCTACATCCATTTCATATTCAGGATCATACACAGCCAGTTCTGAATCTAGGATACATATGAATGTGCCAGCTTTCACTGAATCTTTGAGAATTTGTTTCTCAGTTTTCAGTGACTTCACTAATCACATTTCATATAACCTTGCTCAAATATGTTTTATCCATTTATTTCCTATGTACATATACAGTTTGCATATACCTTGTCTGTGTTCTGATGTCATCAAGCATCATCAAGATTGGGCATAAGGAAGATACTCTTTACTGTGAGGGTGGTCAGGCATTGATATAAAGTTGCCCAGAGAAGCTGTGGATGCCTTAGCCCTGGAAGTGTTCATGGCCAGGCTGTACAGGGCTTTGAGCAACCTGATCTAGTGAAATGTGTCATTCTCTATGGCAGGGGGGTTGGAATTAGATGGTGTTTAAAGGTCCCTTCCAACACAGACCATTCTATGATTCTATGATTTTAGGGTTCTATTTCACCATCACAAACTCCTACCTTTAAGAAAGGCAAGTGATAATATCAACAGAGGCACAATAAGCATTTCTTACTTGAGGTGCTCAAGTCTGGCTTTGTGAAAGGTATTGTTCTCCCTTACCATGGATCTTCTTTCTGTGGGGGTTCCATTCCAGGTGGTTCCAGCAACATTGTCAAACAGCAAAACTATTTGTTTGGGGTGTTTTTGTTTACCTTGCCCTAAATAGAATGCACAAGCTATGAAATTTGTCAAGCCAGTTAGTGGGAATTTCTGTGTGTTCCTGATGCTTTGGAAAATACCAGTCTAACATGCAGTGACGCAGAAGTGAAACACCAATATAATTTATGTAATAAAAATATTTTATCCAAATACATTGTTTTCAGGTACAAATTGAATTCTTTTCCTCCCACCATAACCTTTGAAAAGCACTTAGCAATATGAAGAGAATTACAAATAATTGCCAATGTTAACTGAGTTCAGCTAGTAGCTTTTACTTTTGAATGGGATCTAAGTAGGTTATACAGAACTGTGTCTATTAAACTCTAAATCAAGGTAATACATCCAAATTGCATGCAGAGTTTAATTCTGTAGTCCACTGTGCAATCAGACTATAAGTCAAAAACCTAATTTAATTCTGGCTGCTAGCCAGAATCTGGGTCTTCTCTGAGCATATCTTCCAACTGCTATATACTGGATATCTGATTTAAATCATTCAAAACCCATGTCATTTATTGCAGAAACAAACTCACTTGTGTGTTGATGTTATCCTGCTGTTTTTGCAGTGTCTTACATTCATAATCACTGCAGACCAACAAGGATTCATTTTCTACGTATAAGAATGTGTGCGTATGTGTACT
Organism: Xenops minutus; assembly: GCA_035221455.1. NCBI lineage: Eukaryota > Metazoa > Chordata > Aves > Passeriformes > Furnariidae > Xenops > Xenops minutus. The sequence continues at coordinate 5,013,086 of JAWWEE010000085.1, forward strand.
AAGCACTGCTGTGAGTTCTGTGAGCTTTAAAGTTTATATGAAAATTTGTTTTCATGGAGAAAATAACTATAACTGGAGGTGAAGGAGGACAAATATATTTCTCTGCTTGAGTTTTGATCAGTTTGGTGCCAATCCATCCTTTTAGAGAAATCCGTAAGAGTGCTGGAAAATTGTGTTATCTGCTCAACAGGTCCTTTGGTACTGGGTTTCAAGGAATTCTTGATGTGTCTGCATTTCCTCTTCATTATTTATTCTTCCTAAAACATTTCACATAACAGAAAAACTAATGATTTCTTATATTAATCAAGGTATGGTATCCCTTTACAATTTCAATGCCTGTGAATCCTTGAAAAGACAGGAAAAAAGCTTGAATCTCCCATAAGGCCTGATTGCAGGCTTTTCTCATGACAAGGCAAGCATTTCACTCACTTAGGATGGTCTCTGGGTACACATTCTAGCTGTGAGCAAGACTTCACTGGGCTGCAGTGGAATGAGGCTGCCAGCACAACAGAGGGCTGTGCCTGCACTGCCTTGCAGGAGGTGTTGCCTTCAATACTGTGCTGTATCACAAGCACGTCAGAAGGAATGGTGATGTACACCTCAAAGTAAAGAAGTCTTTGGGGGTAAATCAGTTTTAAGATCTTCCTATCTCACCTCTCTCCTTGAAGTTCCATGGGGAAGCAAGGCACACATGCAGATTCCCACTGAGGTTTCAGCATTCTGAATGTCAGATATGCAAAATTAACACCAATGAGCTTTTTTTAAGTTTATTAGTACTTTAATATCAGGGACTACATATTGTCTTGGTCTGAAAAGTCTTAAACATAGTGTTAAGAATGCACTAGGTGGCTACATTTCACTACAAGCAAGTAAAATTCTCAGTAGTAAGCTGAGTCATTTCTAAGTACCTTTTACATTTTAATGACAAACTATGTACATGGGGTAACTTAAATGAGAAGGCATCTCAAATGCAATCTTACTCATGTGGTGAATTAGAAGAATTATTTGACTGGTCGTCACTACTGGCCTGGATTTAAAGGTCAGGTTTTCCAGGCTTTGAAGCACTTATTTTCTCTTTTACTTGAAGCTACAATGAAGAGCACTAAAGGGTAAAAATGTAAGACCAATCATAAACATCCAACTTTAGTCCCTGCTAAATCCTAAATGAATATCTTATTTAGTCTTAACTCTTCCACCTAAATCCAAAGTATTTTGGACTTTATAATCAAGAATGCCTTCTCATTTTATTCTCTTGCATAAAAGTACAAGCTGGAAGTAAAATAACTGCAAAGTACAACAATTTGTAGAAACATTCTGTAGTTTCTAATCTTCAGAGGTTTTTTTAGAATAAATCACAAATTTAAAATAAGAAAAATTAAACACTGGGTTAAAATGTTCTCATTTCTTAGACAAATCTTTCCTTACAGAATGGGAAATTACTTGTAATATTTTAATGCAGGCTCCAAGCTGAATTTATAGCTTGTTAACTGCTCTATCAGTTTATTCCTGCAAGCATGAGACCCGTAGTTCAATTCAATGCCGTAAAAATACCCGTGCCTGAAGTTCACAAGGAAACACAAAACATTCTCTGTACTTTAAATGAGCACCCTCATATGAGAAACATAAAAGATTGCCTTTGGGCTGCTCTTTTTCTGGATCCACTGTGGCATAGTTTTTAGGCTTCAAAACTGAAGAATATTATTTAGATCTCCTTTTTTTAATAGGCAAAATACAGGGATTTTTTCACTTTGAGTAAAAGGGATTACAATCTAAGTATGATACAGGTCTTCTGTATCCCCCATGGTATCTACCATATCATGGGGAATCATGGGTACAATCACACCAGAATTAATTTCTAGGATTACTTTCACACTGCATATTTTTATATAACTACTTCTCTTGTAACAAAGTACTTTTCAAATCAATACCTGGACAGAAGAAAGTCAATTTTTTGACCTTGGGAGAGTCAATACAGTTGCTTCTCCTTTGGTGAAGGCACAATCATTCAATAAACGTAGTCAAAGGAAAATGGTGTAGAACAGCTACCAGTGAAGATCTGTAGTGAAGTTGATTCCTCATAAAAGCAGACAGAAATCATCTCTGTTTGAATACAATGAAGGAATAATTGCATTTATTTTCTGTGTTGTCTCATAGTGATGATATGCAAAATGTGTCGATTGGAAAATATATCAGAAATTCAGTCAGTGCCACAAAGTTACATACTGTATCTTATTTGTTAATCCAATGGAAGAAAAAGCCAGCAGAACCTCTGGTCATGTTTCTTACATATGGTGTGACTGTCTAAAGTGCAAATGATAATTAAAACAAAAAGCCCCCTAAGATATAAAGGAGTGCATGGAATAGTTTTCATATCCTACTGACGTTTTGTGTATATATTTATTTTTTTTTATGCTGGAAAAAAAAATAATTCACAAATAAAAAGTTAGAAACAGATTATATGTAGTTAATTGAGTGATGTGTATCATTTACAGAAATTTCAAAGCATTTTAAGAACAATAAATTTTTAAAAATATATAATGAAATTGCATTTTGAAAGTAGGTTAGAGCATAATCTTTATAATTGTCTAGTACATTATATGATTCCAGAACTAAAAATCTTTGCAGAAAAAAATTGCTAAGTAATTTAGGCACTTGATTATGTGTCAGATCTTTCAAATGGTCTCCAGTGTTCACTACAAAGTCATATGCCAAGAGTCTGAAAGATTAAGTGCACTATCTATTATTTCCTCAAATGTCAGGTATGGTTTAAAAAACCTTTCTGAGTAAGGTGTAGGCCAAAATAATGTCATCTGTGTCTTCTGCATAAGCCAAAGCAATGGAGAAAGTTTTGCTTTGCAGTTTAATCATCCAGTATATCTTGGACAGAAATAGATTGTCACTTTATTTACTTTGTCTCTTATTTGCCTTCCCTGATTGATCCTAAACAGGGAATCGTAGGATCACAGAGTAGTTTTAATTGGACAACATCTTTAGAGGTCATCTAGTCCAACTCCCCTGCCACGGACAGGAACATATTCAAGTAACTCAGATTGTTGAGAGGCCTCTCTAGCATGATCTTGAGTGTTTCCAGGGATAAGGCACCTACCACATCTCTGAGTCACCTGTTCTACTGTTTTACCTTCCTCATTGTAAAAATCTTCCTTATATCTAATCAAGATCAAACTCTTAGTTTTAAAAACATTGTCCCTTGTTCTATCACACTGCTAAAAGTTTGAGAGATGCTCCAGCTCCCTGATCATCTTTGTGGCTCTCCTCTGGACCTACTCAAGCAGATTCCTGTCTTTTCTGTAGGGAGGATGCCAGAACTGAACACAGCATTCCAGAGCAAAACAGAGGGGCAGAATCCCCTCCTTCGATTCTGACCATGCTGCCTTTGATGCACTCCAGGATATCATTGGCTTTCTGGACTATGAACACACATTGCCAGCTTGTGTCTAACCTCTCACCCACCAGCACCCCCAAGCCCTTCTCAGCAGGACTGCTTTTGATCTGTTCATCCCCCAGCCTGTATTGACACTGGGAGTTGCCCCAACCCAGGTGAAAGACTTTGCACTTGGCTTTGTTGAGTCGTTGAGTATCCTAGCCTTCTCTTTGTATGTTATTGCTGGTTTGTCAGCCTTGCTTAGCAAATGTGGTAAACTCTTCAATCTTCCTTTTCTGGCTGACACATCCGTAGAAGCCATTTCTGTTATTCTTCGCATCTCTTACCAAGTTCAGCTCCATCTTTGCCTTGGCTTTCTTCACCCTGTCTTACACAACTTGGCTGTGTTCCTATACTCTTCCCAGGTTATCTGCACCTTTTTCCACTGCCAGTGCATTTCCTTCTTTTTAGTTTAACCGGCAGGTCTCTGGTCATCCATGATGGTCTCTTGCCTTCCTTGCCCAGTTTCTTTCAACTGTGGATCGCCAGCTCTTGTGCTCCACAGAAAGCGTCCTTAAAGATTGCCCTCCCTGTTGTGCCCCCTGAGGGCAATTTTCCAGGGCAGTTCTGTTGCCCTGAAGGCAGTTTCCCAGAGGCTCCTATTAACTAACTCTTCAAGCAGTGCAAGGTGATTTTTTTCTTAATTCCAGGTCCTGACTTTACTGTAAGGCCATACAGCTCAGTTGTGATACTCTGATGCATCAAAACTAATGATAGCATCTTTTTAAAACAAACAAAACATACACCACACACACTCTTAGCACAAATTATGAGTAAATTTTGGTTCTGAAAAGAAATGAAAGTGTATATAATTCTTCTTTAAAAGACGGATTTTTGACAGTAGGTACCTATATTTCATCAGCAGTCCAGCTACTCTGGAAAAGGAAAAAAAAGCTGAATCCCACTGGACTGATAGAACAGTGAGTGTGTCTTAGGTATTTAGGAAATGAAACAATAGTTTTGTACTACATGAGGAAGGAAATAAAAGAACAGGTTAAACTGTTGTTTTGCAAGTTACCTGCAATATTTTTGCCATGAGAAATTAAGTACAATTCAGGGAGTCATGTCATGAAAATGCCTCAAAGAGGATTTTATTGGCATGTTGCAAAATATTTTTGGAACTGAAATCTAGTAGAAAGATGACAAGTACACTGTTTTCTTCTGACACTATTCACTATATGCTGACTTTGAGTAGAGTCATAATAGTAGTGTTTGAATCTGGTAAAGTGGGAATTTTATGTCCATGAAACCTTATGCATATGAGGTTCGTAATCTATGATGAAGGATGCTGAATATACTGTACACGAGTTAGTGGCCAAGAGTCTCCTGTGTTCTGGAGTTAAGGAGCCATCCCCTTTCCCCTGAATCTGAAACTAAAAATCTGTGATTTGAAAAAGCGTGTGCTTACGGTGTATGTATAAGAAATGTGGTTGTGAAGTTGCATGTTTTACACAAATTGGATTTAGTGTTTGCATAATAGATTTAGCCTCTAATAGCATACTACAGTTTGTATTTGTTCTGGCTGGGTTGCAAACTGGAAATTTGATTTGATACCTTCTAAAATTTATAGATTCCAAAGGAATAAATATGATATAGTCTTGATATGAATGATACCAGTTTGCACAAAACTATTATTACTGTAACAGAATGATTGCTATTATTGTTTCTGTTTCTGATTAAAATCACTTCAAGTTTTTCATCTCAGACATTGAACAGGATTGCTGTAAATTTGCAGACCAATGAGTTGTTAAAGAAAAAAACTAAGTGAGGCTGTGTATGTTAGCCTGAAGGAGAGCCAATTTCTGAAATGAAATTTTAGTTTTGGATTCTATGCATTTTTCAAGGAAAATTAAATTACAATGAGAAAACAGGGTGGTTTTCATTCTTGAATCTCCGGAAGTGTTTTCTGAAATTCTCTAATTTGAGGTTCTTCCAATTCCATTTTTTTTCATACACTTTTCATACTCTTTCACATGCTTCACTGTCATATATAATTTCCAAAGAAAGAGAGCTTTATTTTAATCTGTTTAGATTCTCCAGCTGACATTTTTTAGGAAACTTGTTCATTTTGAATAATGTTTTTTCTTTCTTCATTTGAAGGATGGAAGGTTGCATAGTTCTGAACCATTCATATATACAATGATAGCACAATTTTGTTTGAAAATAGCCTTCTTGATAAAAGCAAATGTCCAACAGATTTTTTTTTCAAGAGCCTAAAATCAGAATTTATATCATATATGACCTACTAATCTGCAACTCAAAGGATGTTAGTGCTTTTCAGGGTATCGGTCTTTCCAAGCTGATTCTCGTTAACATGGAGTGAATCTACATTTCTACCTGTACTCTGACATCTTGTTTCATGTTCCCATGTGCTTGCAACATCCTTGCTCCTATGCAGGAGGTGAGTTTATCTTTCTTATAACTCCCACACAGAAAGTCCTCTGCTGTCAGCTCTATTGCTGTCCACCAGGAGGGTTGGAGGTTTTAACTCATCATATGTTGCTGTTTTGTGAGGGAGTCAGGTCATGCTGTGGGAAAGGGTTGCTTACCTAATGTATGGACAGTAGATGAAGTGTTACCACCTTTCCAGTATGCCAGGAAATAGCACATCCAGCGCCTTGATGAAAAGAAAAAGTGCAGAGATAGACTCATCACTCAAGAGGAGTCTGTAATAAAGTAGAAAACAACAGGAGAGGTCAGGCATAGAAAGAACAGTGATTCACACATCGTGGTCTGAAACCCCATGTAAACTCATTTAATCCAAGCACATTGACATATGCCTTACAGCCTTCGTCTTTGTGAAATCGAAGTACTACTCAATGGGAATATTTACAGCCAAAAATCAATTTAGGAAAAATCAAATTTAGGGAGCAGTGAACATATGCACTCCATATGCCAGATCTTCTATATTCTCCCATGCACATCTGTACTTCTTTCCCATTCCCATTTGTTGTCTCTTCTAACAATGTGTTTTCTGTAGGTATAAACACTAGATAATTTAAAGCTATCTGAAATTCAATGGTGTAATTAATATCCTGCAGTCTCCTTTGTGCTTCCTTGCTGCAGAGAAGTAGAGGCAACTTTTACCAATAGTAGGAAAAAAACAGGGTTTGGTCATTGTTCTCCCAAAGCAGAAGCCATAAGCTAACAATGAGTTTTAGATACTGTGATGCTTCTGATATTTCTGTGCAGTTACTGCAGGGCTAAATATTTATCTTCTGTCATAAAATGTAAGACATGAAGATTCTCTGATTTTCATTCCACCAGATGACCAACCATGACTTATCTCATAAAATATTCCTACTCCAATTTGAAACACTCAGTTACAACTTTTAAGTGAGGAAACTGTGTTGTAGAAGCTTTCCTACATCAAAGGATACCTGTTCTGAGTTAGAGCCCTCTATTTTATAAGAGGTTGAGAACAGTAATATTTAAGCCAGAACAGTCCTGTGGGATAAGCCTTTTGTTATCAAGAGGTAGGGATCAAGTATTAATATTCCATGTAATATTACTGTTTATTTCTGTTATCAGACCACTTCTTGCTAATACTGAAAGCACTGAGGAGGAATATAAAAATGGGTTCTCCTGAACTCCTAGAAAATCAACATGAACAAAGTCAAAATGTTTTCCTCAAGTGGAGTCAGGAACAGAGATATTTGTTTCTTTTCTTACATGGCCCCACGTAGCATCAGTAGGGTGACTTGAAACTGTTGGGTTTTTCAAGCTAAAATCAAAAACACTGGCAATACAAATGCTCCCACTTTCATAAAATTGACTGCAAATTGAATTGCGCTGATTCAATATTTGAAAGGAGCCTTTAGTTCACTTCTAGCTCAAATCCAGACTGTCAGTGTGGATCTTGTTTTTTTTAAGAAATCCCACAGAGCTGATAGTTTGAATGACCTTCTGTCATGCAATATGTGGGAACTGATATAAAAATTTTGGAGATGAGGTACCTAAGCACAATCAACATGTTTTTCCAGAGCAGTGTTTTCCAATTTATGTCTGATGGTTTTAGCAATTCCTGTCCTTCAAAATTGTCCAAAACAACCTTCAGTGATTCGTTGTTTGACTCTTATCCCTGATAAAAACTTTGTCTGAAGTTGCAATGTCCTTTCCTGTCTTGTTTTCTACTTAACTTTTTCATTTTGAATTTCAGACTTATCAACGAGTCTTTGAGGGACCAGTTGCTAGTTACCATACAGAAGACTTTCACATACACCCGAACCCAGGCACAGCACCTCTTCATTATCCTCATGGAGTGCATGAAGAAGAAGGAGCTGGTATGTTGAGCTCAATGCATTGTTTTGTGTTGTTGAAGTATATCATAAGTGCCTGTTGAAGGATATCATAAATCTGGTCACTGTCATTCTGACTTTAAAATTATATTATAACATGCTACCTGTTGTTTGCTTTGTTTGATGTTTTCACATTTAAAGTGATTAATGCAATAAATCTGTTCCCACTGTAAAGTCCTCTACATTTTCTTTGACAGGATAGAATCCAGCTAGTAGGGTGTGGATGTTAGTACTTTTTAGTCATCCTCAGGCACATCATGACTAAAATTCTACCTCAACCAACTAAAGAAAACAGAAGGCGGCACAATTATCTATCTGTCACTGGGATCATATTTTGAAGATGCTGTAGGGTTGCATAGGTACCACTAGGGTTATTACTTTATTATGGAGATATGTGACAGGAAAAGAAAACAACTTGTCTCTAAGGCTTGTATTCTGCAGTGGCAAGGCTATCTCTTCAATGCACATTTGTACTCTCTTGACAAACACAAGATCTTTCAGCAATTTCTGGGAGATCCATGAGGCTGCTTTTATAGAAATATTTTTGAAGCAAAATCACACTGTAAAAACCTTGGGATTTCATTCCAGGAGCTTTTATTTTTCACAAACCAACTGAACAGAAATGTAATTTTATAACTGAATCTTTTTTCTAAGATTTGGTTTTGGCTCACATCACAGCTTCTGGGAGTTCCAGGCTGATGACAGTGCCCTAAATGAATACCTTCTTAGGAAAATGGCATTAATTATCTTATGCCCATTTTTGTTAATGTAAAATAATAATAATAAAATTATATAATAATAATGGTAATGTAATAATAATAATATAATAATAGCAACAATAAAAAGGATACATAGGACCTACTTGTGAACCAGTATTCTGCATACAGACACAAAAAACATATTTAAGCATAGACGATACAAAAAAGGAATAAGGAAGTGAGGCAAGAAGGAGGAAAGATATGAAGGCAGAAATGTAGAATGGAATGAAGAACAGAAAGCAGAGGCAGACTTTGAGTTATTAAGACTGGAAAAATGAAGTTCTGAATTGTTCCAGACATCTATATCCAGAACTGATTGTCAAACTTTGGACAAACCGTGCTACTGCAAAATTAACTAGGAAGTGTTTGTTTGCAATATTCACATCAAGATTTTTATTCCAAGCAAGGTTGTGCATTTTTTACAAGTTTCTTTTCAGATATGCAACATCTGTCACCAATTATATTCTTTACCTTCTCATCTTATGAAGAGCTATTAGCCCAGAGATAGTTTGCCCAAAATTAGGTGTTCCAAATTTGAATTTATAGCACTAACCCAACAACATGCAAAGAGAATACATTAAAACAACTGTTTCTCTCTACTACCTCAGTTGTACTTAGTTAAATTTACCATTGATGTGCTAGAAAGATATTGTGTCTGAAGTGTGATTGCTAGGTTAATGGTGTCCTTTAAAACTCACAACCTTGTATATTTGTAAAAGAAAGGTCTTACTCATGATGCTGAAGATAGCATAACCAGAGGAAGTGGATGACCTTGGGGATTTGAAGTATTGTCAAGAGTGAGTGGTCACTTCACTGTTCTTTCAAAGCCAGACGTTTCATGTTGCCATGTCTCTTCCAAGTCCTGTGTTCCTCAAGTTTGGCCTTCTGATTTGATTGTACATAACACTGCTTGATGAACTGACTTCATCACTAGTCTGATCAACACCTCAACAAATAGAAGGAAAATGCAAAAGCTTGTGTCAGAGGGCTCAGCAGCAGCTAAATTGATCATGGCTATTTTCCATAAGTTCATGGTCAGTGTACCTGACTGACTGACTTTGTGGCTGCTGAATTGGTAGGAAACTAAGCAGACAGTGCATAAGAGGCTTGTCATATTACAGTGTGCCATTAAATAATTGAGTGCAAACAGGGTACAGGAAGGAGTATGCTCATAAAGTACATCAACACAGCTGAATCACGGATGAGGAGAGAAAATAAAATGCAAGTTAATCTCTGGAAAGGAACAGAAAGCTGTTTTTTAAATAATTGTTCCTACTCAACCTGCTTAGGATGTATAAATATGACGTAAGTGTGGTGGCCAGGGAAAAAGCAAATTTGTAACAAAAATTACTCCTTTCGCAGAACATCAGGTTTTTCAAGTTCAGACATTTTGGATTTCACTCCTAAAGAATGATATCTGAATTGTATTCCCAAGTAGCATCATTATTATTATGTATAATGTTTCATTTATTTGATAAAGTTTAAGCTTATTTATTGAATAAAAACTGAGTGCATAAGCTGGATGAAAAGGTGAGGGCCTAGAATAGGAGAGATCTATGTCTTCTAATTTGCAAGACAGAGCAAGTTTCACTTTTCAATTTAAGGAAAATTTTTATATAATTATGTACTTGTCTGAGTTGACACTAAAAGCATGAGAGTTTATATGTAGATCAAGGTGCTTAATGAAGTTTCACCATATAAAAATGTATTTAAAATTTCTGTACAAGTCTGTGTATATATAACTGTAGATTACAAGGGTAGGATAGTGTATTATATATTACTTATGGAGAATCTCTATTGTAGTATTTTGTATTCGGGTAGAATTCTGTGTGGATATTTTTGGTCTGTGTTTGGCCCAGCCACCTGTGAGAAGCTGGGTTTTCTCAAGCCAAGTTATAGGAAAACAGTCTGATAAAGACGGTCTATAGCCTTGAGAGAGAGATTTCCGTGTAAACTAAAATTAATTGGTCTCTCATGATTGGCTGATGGCCTTTCAAGGGCATTTGGAGGGGAAAGACAGGAGGAGAAGGATGAAGTAAACCCCCAGACTCAATTAAGGAAGACCCTCTGAAATGAACTGCGCAGGCGCGGAGAG
>JAWWEE010000085.1:5024585-5049763 GCA_035221455.1 Xenops minutus
GTCAGTGAGATAACCCTGTGGGAAGACACTTAGGTGGAGTGGGGTGTGTCAGACCCTGGGGGGCTTCTTCTTCTTCTCTCTCTCTCACACTCTCTCCCTCTCTCTCCCTTGGCGGGGGCAGGGGGACTTAATTTTCCTGTTCACTTGGCCACTCTTTTGATAATAAAATTACTGTTTAGTTGAACTTTTTAGCAGTGTCCTAGTTTTGATTTTAGCAGCCTGATGGACCTCTTGGTTCTTTTCCCTGGAACATATTTACATACAATTCTTAAAAATAGTTTATGCCAAGACATTCCTAAGACAGGACCATGAAGGTTCACCAGAGCTAAGCAGGCAAGAAGTAAGATTGTAAAGTCCAGTCCACACTCTTTTCAGAAAGCACCACAAACAATTTTCTTGCATGTTCCTACCTTCTGCATGCAAGTCATGAGATAATAAAACAGCCCATTTTATACTTTGCCTGCCACTTACAAAAAAAAAAAAAAAAAAAAATAGAGAGAGAAGAGGGGATAATTTTAGAAAACAAAGAACTTTTTGCTTACATCATTTGCAGTCCCTATCAATTAGTCCAAAGCTACAATAAAATGAAACTCTGTATGTTACAAAAATTATATATATGTAGAATAAGACAGTATTCAAGAGTGAGTTTTGATATTTCATTCTATTTTCATTACCTTGCTGATGTCAGAACACAAATAACAAATGAGTGCACTGCCTTAGGACTCAGTTTGGCAGGGACATTCCCCACTGGAGCCCCTCTTGGCCTTGGAGTTAAGTGTCAGAGAGGAAGGAGATCCATCAAGTGGAAGGCTAGAAGACTTCAGGTTGTCCTTGAAAAACTCATTGTGTTGGGTGATAGCTCAGAAGTCTGTTTTCAGATGCGTAAACAAGTATTTATTTCTAACTCAGTAAATAAATTAGCCTTATTATTTTCCCTTAAAGACAGTAATTCTGGTGTCTGAGTTTTCTGACAAATACAGGCTGCTATAATCTTTTGGGAATACTTCATTTTGCAGCTTAGATTGGCATGCTACTGGATTGCTTTGTTCACAAATCATAATGTGAATTTCTCAGAAGCCAGAATGTGTTTTCCAACAAGCTGCATGGGTCCGTTTGTGAAGCCTCATTGGTCAGGCACTGGGAAAGGTCACTTTGGCAAGACAAAAAGATCTATGGCCCTGAAAACAACCATACTTGGTGCAGTGAGAGACATTTGTCATAAAACTGATTATTCAAAAATAGTGTTCTGAAAATTAATAGATCTAATTTTATATTCATTTATTAGAAAATGGAAATGGCTGTGAATCAGGATAGAGCAAAACATAACACCTTACTAATAAAAACTGGCACTAAAGACTGTGTGCCACCTGCTGCTTAAGTTTGTCTTCTTACTATTGACATGCCCATTTTCTGCTAAATTTTGAGGGTTCAGTGACTGCATTAAGCAAACTGTTAGTGTAAATGCCTATCACAGCATTTCAAGAAGGAATTGGAGAACAAAGAGAGTGTGGTCAGCGGGCATAGATTTGTGTGCACCTGTGAACTCCTGGAACTCATTTCCACATAGATGCAGCAGATACAATATACGTAGTTTCTTGCTAAAAGAGACACAATAAAATTACATCACTACTTGTCAGCAAGTAGTGAATATTTCTTACTTGCCACTTCTTTGTTATTCCTATACCAGAGTGTATGGTCACTGTGGCAACCATGATGGCTGCCCTGGGATAGTGTAAATGTTGCTTACACTTTGTGTTGCTGGGTATATATATATAGTAATAAGTAATCATATGACTTAATATGTAACTTGCAACCCTGGTGCTGTCAAGTTAAAACAAGCAGGTGTCATGCTGAAGTAGCTGAGTGCATTGCACTGAGATCAAGACAATCTGCATAATGAAGGTGCTTGCTATTTATTGTGCTTTTTTTCCAAACAGAAGTGGATCCAAATTGTCCCAGAAAGCATAGTGCATGAACAGGCTATCTTGCAAGGCAAATATTCAAATCCCAATATTGCCATACGAATACAGGCAATACATACTAGTACATTTGCTTTAACTCATCAAATGGTTATTTACATGAACTTGGGAAGCTGTTGAGTGATTTACCAGTTTCTTTCCTGTTTGAACTACAAAGAGTATCCATTGATGTTTGACGGGTTCAGTTTTGTCTGACTGAAAAGGCTGGAGCAAACTGTCTGTTTGTGGAAGAGTTCATACTGGGAAGAGTTTGACTTGATCATATTGCTGGCTGCAAAAAACATTTTGCTTTTCAGCTGGAAGTGCAGGCTTAGTGAATTTATATGGTAATTAAACACTAACTACAACTATTTACTAGCATACACTTCTATATGATCTGAATTAAATATTAGCTAAATAAGGTGAACTTTTAGGAATTTATCAACATATTGTCTCTTAATTTCTTTGGCCTTTCCCACATTAAAAGTTCATTTAGATCTGTTTGTTTGGGTTGTTTTGGTTTTTTTTAAATAGATTTTTCTTCAAAAACAATTGAACCATATCAGCTAGTATTTTTTAATGCTGCTGGAATCTTTTTTCTTATAGTGGAGGCTGAAAAGGGCTTGGTGGCTTCTCAAACTGTAAAAGTCAACTGTAGTTCATGCAGGAGCATAGTTGCTGTGAACACTGTATAATTTTGCAATAGAATTTTGGAGCAGTAAAACATCATGTAACTGCTGGCCTGCTGGTTGCTGAAATAGCTCCAATGAAAACACTCTGACATTTCCAGCATAAAATGTACTGATGATAATTAGTTCTCTGCATCCAAGTAGATGTGCCAGTCCACTTCGGGACTGACTGTAGCAACTCTCCTAATTTTGGTGAAGATTAAATCTCCTATCCATTCCATGTAAATAAACAGGATTAGTCTAGTACTTAGTACTTAAGTCCTACCTCTGTAATTGTTAAGATAATGATTAGTAGTTTTTAATTCTGCAAACCCTCACTTGATTTCTCTTTTGCTAGGAAATTCAAACCATACTTTGTGTTTTTGGCTGCCAAGAGGTTAGCTGAGCTTTGCCATTGACTCCACAGACAATAAAATCTAATCCTAGGACCAAGGTGTTTTTATTTCAGTAATTCAGAGAACAACTTCCACAAGCAAAAGAGCTATATTAAAAAACATGCCAAAACAAACCAACCAACCAAAAAAAAAACAAAACCCTGAACAAAACCAGATATTGTATTACATTGAACCCTTGAAAAGCTTTTGATCTTACCATCTGCTTTTCCACTGATATCAGGTGAGGTAGGGCTTCTGCTAACAGAAAGTACCAAAATGTCAGACCTACCACTGAAGCAGAGGAGTGTAATTTAGGCAGTTATTTGGTCCATCCTTAACCTCTGCTGTGCCATCTTCAGCACACATCTGCAAAGACCAATATTCCTTTTGTTGCTTACTAAAAGTAAGCAGGCATTTTCTGTCTTATTTGGTGTATAGGTTGGAGTCATCCAGAAAACTAATGCAGCTTAATACCAATCTTCTCCTATCTTCCTACATATTTTGTGGTTAAAATTGCAGCTAGAGAAATTAAATTTAGAATGCTTTTTCCCCTCTAAAAATATAAGCTGGTGAAAATATCTATTACCCCATTTATACTACTAACAAGGAATACTGGGAAACGCACACTGAATAGTTGTACAGATCTGTCAATTGTCTGAGTAAGGAAAGTGAAGGCAAAACAATAAATTGTTACACCAAGGACTGTTAGTTTAGCAGTAGAGCACATCCAAAGTTAGGTGCCTATTTAGTCAAGAATAAATCTAAGACTGTGATTTGCTGACAGTTCTTTGTTTCCCAGAATGAACTGCCCTCACAAAGACCAGAGAGAACTGAGAGACTAAATGAAGCATAAAGCTGAAATGCTACACACATGGGTCTTACTCAGGAGTTCAAACACACACATAGGTAATATTCTAACTTTTCCAGTATTGGGTGCCTGTTTATCTGTCAGAAGAGCACTTTCTGGGAGAAATGCTCATTTGATGGGGTTACATGTGAACTAACATCTCCTTTAAAAACATTTTATTCAAGCTTTGCCCCAGTATATGGTGTAACCTAGGCATGATTCTTGTATCAACAGTGGATCATTGTTTCTGGATAATATCTGCTTTGGAGACAGTGGGGTTAATAATCTCCCACATACTAGGTTTCAGTTGGTCTTAACTATTATTACTTGGGTCAGATGTCAGTTTTCCAAGTAGTAAATCTTCATTACGTTACCCATTTGTACTGCTTAGCTCCCTTTCTGTCTATTTAAGTCACTTTATACTTCAAAATAATATCTAAAATGTCAGTATCTTGTCAATACATCCAAGAACTCTATAGTAGAAGAGTTGCAGGAAGTGAATTACATTTCGTTCACATTTCTTGTCTGAGTCAGGGTAATGGAAGACCTTGGGTTACACAAATGTTTGAATGAAAATATCAGTCTCAACATTTAAAACCATCACTCTCTCTTTGACTGGTCTTAAGTTTCAACACTGCAAGTCTGCATGAAATCACATCTGTGCTTATCATCACAGTCTGTTGATGTACACAATCCAGTGATTTAAAGGAAAACATCTGACTTGTGGTTATATACTTTGTGACCTACATTTTATATTTACTGCTGTATCTACAACTTTAAAATCAGTATTTCACTGCCTGAATAAAGTCACAGAAGTCCTAATGTACAAGAGTAAAGCCTGTTCTATACAAGAAATAGTTTTACTACCAAAACTTTTTTGGTTATTTATTCTACTGGAAAATATACCTATTCCATTGGAAAACGTTGGCAGTGCTGTAAGACTTAAACATTATGTGCACATCATAAAATAGGAAGTTTTTTAAATGGGGCAAAGCTGTGAATTTTCTATAGCCTGTTCTCTTCAGTCATTAAGGCTGTCTCAGCTCTCTCAGTCTGGAAAAAAAGGTAGCAAATACAGGGGAAGCCAAACATTTCCAGTAGCTTCTGTGAAATGACAGTTCTCTAATTGCAGAATTTCTGCCTTTCTTATAAGCACTGATTGTTTTGCTTGTTCCCAGCTTTTTACTAGACATTGAGTCTATGGAAATTTGCTGAATCAAATTAAAACATGAAATGTTGCAGTGCTGGCACAATGCAGAAGGTGTAAAATCTAAAAACTTTGCAACTAACATTCAAACTTCTCCCCTCATATCTGCTCCCTCATATTTCTTCATTTGGAATTCTCTTTTGTACTCCTCAGAATAGAAGACTACTTAATTTAGGTTTTCCCTAAACACAATTCTCTTTAATCTTTCTATTCCTGAATTTCCTTTTATTTGGCCAACCCCTTTCTTCTGTAGTATTACCCATTGACTCACCTGCTCACTTTGATCTTTATTATGCTTCTACATCAAGGATCTTTTCCCCTGTGTTAAACAGGATTATTCCTTCCAAGAAAAAAAGGAAATTCTTTGTCTTCTTCTCTTAACTATTTTGACACTTTGCATAACTGACCTCCTTTAATGTTGTGTTTTATCAAACTCTCATTTATCTTTTCAGGGTAATTTTTCTCTGAAATATTTAGGTAGGCCTAGCTAAATTATAAATGTCAACATGTACTCTGGGGGAAATTGCCTATTTTGCTGTACCAACCTGTGTCCTAAAACAGGAGAGTTTCAAGTTTCATTCACAATTGTATCTGCATTTTTGTAGAAAAGGGAGGGAGATGGGTTTTTTCCTGACTTATGTAACTGAGATGCATATGAAAAATTTCTTTGTCTGAGGTGAAATTTAAAGACACTCAAAAATTTTTTGGAGATAGCAGAAAAAAAGTAATTTTTAATTAATTTTAAGTGACCATACAGTTTCTCCTGATGTCATAATAAAATTATGAGAAACAACTCCATCTTTAAAAGCATGAATAATTTGCAGCCGCGTTAGGATGCTGAGTCTGTACAGCAAGCACACTTGGCTGCTTTCTCTGCTCTCATCACTGCTGTCCGGTTTTTCTCCTTCATCTTCAGCTGTCCATTTTGTAGGCAGCAGGCACTGTCAATCTGAGGTTTAAAGCATTATTTTTCTTCTTCATCTCTTGTTTCCTTCATGACAGACAATAAAACATCTTTCTGTGCAGTTGTGCACAGCACTCACCCTCCTGAATTGGTGGCTTTTTCTCCCTCCTCAAACAAATACCTGATAAAAATCTGACCATATTTCTCCTCACTCTTCATACTCTGAGGTGGTTCAGGTTAACTGTACTATAAAAAATAAATGTTGGCATGTAATAGAGTATTTTAAAAATACCAACTACAGCCTGGTGCTGCATAGCTATTCAGATTTAATCCTGGGGCCTTATACTGGCCTCAAAAAGAATAAGCTCTTCCATATCTATGGATTTTTCAGAATAAATCCTAGGCAAAAAAAGGGTGCTGTGGTAGGAGGAAAGAACTCACGTTTCGGCTAGTAAAGGCATTAAAAGAGGAACTGAATATGCTGGTAGTTGGGAAAAGTTTTTATGTCCTGTCATTAATTTCACAAAACACTGTTTTAAACTATTTCAGAACAGTTTTTCCCGCTCCTTCCCATCCTATGGCCCGGGAAATTTGCAGTTAATGGTTGCTACCTATTGCTCTTTCTTCTCATTCAAGGGGTAAAATCAACTCTGCCCGCGTAGAGTGCAAACCTGTGCACACTGTTTACAGTATAGCAGCTCATACTGATAAAAGTTAGTCGTTTATAAACCCAGCTAACTTTGAATAGAGCAAACTATGACACAGTTATACTGGTTTAGAGAGCAAATCTTTGTGTCATGGAATTTCCTGTAGATCTGTGTAACTTGCTAATCTGGGCACTACTACTAACATTGCTTCTACCTGTCTTCCGCACAAGTCCTGCCCCCTCCACATGATAGGTCTGCTTCCCCCAGGTTTGTAAAGGACAGAAATGTGAACAGTTACTGAAGGTAAGAGAACAAGCTTCAAGAATTATTAGCACCAATTACAACCTATCACAACAGATAACTTGTCCTCTTAAGTATCTCAGTGCTCCTGCCGTTTCAGGGATTGTCTTACCTGTGACCTCATTTGCCTTCTGTTTCTCAGCATCTTCCCTCCTCAGCATTTATATGAGGCATCCCTGTCTTAATTGGTTCTTGGAATTGGCAGCTGACATTATGGACTTCATATAGACAGCTGTAATTTATATGTCTAAGGTAACCCTGCATTTACATTCATACAGAACATGGGAAGTCCCAAGTGGCAGTGTATTATCTATGTGTCTCTGTGTGAATAATTTCTGAAAGTCTGTTTGGTGTTCATTGCTCTCATGTAAAACAGTGTTACTTGACTTTGCCTATAGAAACTCAATGCAGTATCAGTATGAAGGCAGGAAAACAAAATAATGAATGAATGAATCATATACTGTTAAACTGGCCCTGCTGAGCTAAAAACTATGTACAGGAAAGGCAAAGAAAAAGTAATCTGTCAAATGAGAATGGAACTGGTTGCAAACAGAAAGCAGACCAATTTTAAAACAAGTGTTTTTGATAGAGTCAAGGGCAGCTAATATCTTCCTCCTGCTTCCCCCCAGCACTTCCCTCAACCCCCTCCCACCTTGCATTCTATCCTGCTGCTCTTCTTTACTCCATCCTGTTGGTTTTTCTTGCTTTCTACCTGCCTGAAAATTAGGTTTCTGCCCTGCTGGGCTGTAATTATTGCTGGCAAGCATCACAGTGTGCAGTAATCATTGTGCTAGCAGAGAAGGTCTTTTTCTGGCTCAGTGATTTCCTACCACATTTTCATCAGAAGAATGAGGACACAGTTTATTTTCTTGGAAGTTAATCCTGTTCACATTAAGCTCCTTCAGTAAAATCTGCAGTGAGGTAGAGTAAGGACCTTTACAGTTTTTTGTTTGTTTATGGGTTTTTTTGGAGGAGGGGAGGAAGGCTTGTATCTCTCCCTGCTGTTAAGGGCAACTCTTAGGCACTTTGCTCAGGCAGTTTTAGTGGAAGCAAATGGGAAGTAGTCTGTGAACAAGAGGTTGACTGTTGAGTTCCATCCATCTCCTCCTGAAAGGAGCCCAGCAGAGCTGGTGGTCCTTGTCCAGCTGCCCCTGGCTTTGAAAATAGCTGCTCCTGTACTTTGTGACTAGATCAGTGTCAAGCTGTTCAAACTACCATAGTACACCAAAAGAAATGAAGATATTTAGCAAGAATCTTGATACCTATTAACACTGGTTTTGCAGCTTGTTGATGCAACCTCTATCGATGATTCAGAGGCATTTTTGTTGTCTATTTCAGGTATTCTTTAACTGAAGATCTAACTTTTCCAAGAGCAGGCAGTAGAGTTTTGTATTTGTAAGGGATGTTATCATCAGTTTCTGTTGTATTTGTAAAGAAGAGAATATTTTTTTGAAAGAGCTTTCTCCTGGAAATCACAGCTGTTCACTAAGATGACTCAGACAATTATCTGAAAAAGTCATTTCAAGCCAATAAAAAGTGTGAACACTGAGAAAAGAAAGAAGGAAATTGAAAAAAGACCAGCCCCAAAATACCCAAAGAGGTGGCAGAGGAACAAAATAAACTGCTATTTTAAAAAAATCGAGTTTAATATCAACAACTGAAAATGCCAGCTACACAGAGGTAATATTCTGGCCCAAATTCCTAGGAGAAAAAAAGTACTTGATTTTGTTGGGTTTTTTTTCTTCTTTGGCTGTAAACTGATTTTTGGCTCAGAAGAAATAGCTGAGATGGGTAAATGGTAGTTTTACTCTCTAACACAGTTTCATTATGCTCAGAAAAATAGAAAGCATTCTCATAGGTACACTGTGAAACAGATCAGCATAGAGAAAATTTCTGTTTAAGCAAATCTTCCCTTTTTCACAGCAGTGCAGAAGAATGTCTAATGGTAGTGTGACTAAAACTGTGACCCTTACCCCTTGTGTTCTTTTGACAGGATAAGCAGGTCTTAAGCATGTAAGACTTTTTAACACAAAGTTTTGAGAGTTTATTATTTTGTAATGAAACGTCTTGGATTCCACACACACATCCTATCATGTTGTTTTTCCTTTTATTTTTTTTTTCACTTAAGTTGTACAAAGGCTAGAACTCAACAATAGGCTCAAAGGGTCTACAGTAGGCAGGTGAAACGCTCTTAGGCATTGTCTGTTCCCTGAAATAAGAATAGGTTCTTTTTCTTAGTAATGAGTTATTAAATGGGTTTCTAAATTTTTAATTTACTGTTATTTTTTCCTCTCAGTGGCAGACATTCATCCAGCAAGATGTAGCTGGGCATGGATCTTACTGACCCAGATATTTTCCTTTAGCACAGCAGTTTTTTTAGCACAGTAGCATCTGTAGCCCATTCTAACAGGGCTCGAGTCAATCTCCTGTTTTAACAGCACCAATGTGTTATTTCTCAGTGCTCTGTAGAGGTTCACCAGACAAAGTACCTGTAAATGGCACTAACAAGTTGTGAGATACATTAATGACTCTTTGAAATTAGATAACCATATTGCAAAGATAAAATTCTTACCTGCTAACTGAGGGAAAGATAACACAAGAGGTCTCCATCGAGACAGACAGATTTTATGAGACCTAGAACTCTTGAACATTTCTAAGTGTAAAGTCTGCATAAATACTTTAGAATGTGTCTGTATTTCCCCATGCCTCTGACTACAAAGATTAAAGGTTGCTATAAATATTTTAAATCTTGTGTGCCTACAGAAAAAGTCATTTATCAACCCATCAATGTCTGGTGTCAGGTAACAGATCTCCCATCCTTGAGGAGTAACCATGAGAGGCATCTCTGCTCAAGGAGAGATGGCTGCTACCCAGTCACTGCTATAGCTCAAAAGCTTATGACTGCAGGTATTTTTAGTGTAAAGTGGTCACAGATATTTATAGAGTAAAGGAGTCAACTTGTAGCCAGACTTTCTGCAGTGTCCATGCAGCTTCATCTGCTTATTAGCCTAAGCTCCAGCCAGACTAGTTTTTGGAGCTTGTTGCTGTGTTCTCATTGATAGCCTCATGCAATAGGATTAACTTTGGTTAGTCCTACTTCCTGAGCATCTACCTGGACAAAAGTTTGGTTACCTCAAACAGGAAGAATGCATCTGCCACAGAGAGAAAGCAGTGATAGTTAGAGCAAATCTAATCCATAAGGAGAGCCTGAACATATCTGCTAAATGTCCTAAAAGATTTTGGACATTCAGAAAAGGTGAAAGGTCACAGTACAGCTGAGTCTTTGAGGTACTAAACTCGCAGAATTTTGAAATTAAGTTGACGTTTACTTGACAGCCAACTGAATATGAGCCAGCAGTGTGCACAGGCAGCCAAGAAGGCCAATGGCATGATGGCTTGAATCAGCAATAGTGTGGCCAGCAGCATCAGGGCAGTGACTGTCCCCCTGTACTCAGCACTGCTGAGACCACATCTCAAGACCTGTGTTCAGTTTTGGGCCGCTCACAACCAGAAAGACATTGAGATGCTGAAGCACGTCCAGAGAAGGCCAATGGAGCTGGGGAAGGGTCTGGAGCACAAGTCTTATGAGGAGTGGCTGAGGGAACTGGGGATGTTTAGTCTGGAGAAAAGGAGGCTCAGGGAGACCTTATCACTATCTACAACCACCTGAGAGGAGGTTGTAGCCTGGTGGGCACTGGTCTCTTCTCCCACATAATAAGTGACAGACCAAGAGGAAACAGCCTCAAGTTGCAGCGGGTGGGGATTTGGATTGAATATTAGGAAACAGAACTCCACTGAAAGGGTTGTCTAACACTAGAACAGCTGGCCAGGGGAGTGGTTGAGTCACCATCCTTGGGGATATTTAAAAGATGAGTAGATCTGGCACTTAGGGACATGGTTTTATAAGCAGACTTGACTGTGCTGAGTTAATAGTTGGACTTCATGACCTTAGAGGTCTTTTCCAAACTAAAACATTCTATGATTATGTGATTCTATGAAATGTCATATTTTTCCTTGGTTCTGTCTAAAATTCTAGTTGTATCTTGAACATGATCCCAAAATGATAATGAATCTGAACACTCTTTCAATCTCCATCTTTTTTTGTCAACTGTTTATCTTTATTTTACTACTTGAATTATGCTAGACCTCTTAATAATAAAGCAATAGTTGCTGAAAAAAGACATCCTTTTTATTCTAATGTATCTAAGATACACAGTTCTATTTTATTTTTAATACAGCAGTACTAAATTCTGTTCTGTTGAAGTGGGTTTACTTTTCTGATGCATGCAGGGAAGAGGTATGAAAAAGAAATTAGAAGTTTAAGGTTATATGTGATTCAATATATACAAAGTGCTTCCTTTAATTTTCCTGTGGTGATAAGCTGTTCAATGCTTGCAGTTTATATGATGCCTGTTTATTAAGCTGGGACTTCAGTGAGCTTGTGTTTAGTTTGAGATGTTCTTTATTCCTGCTCTGAACTTCTGTTGTCCAGTATGTTCAGTCCCCAGACTGCATCACCTTTGGCCATAAAGAATGAGGACATTTTGCCATGTGGTGGAAGCTCTAAGTTTGTCATCTGTGGCATACAGATACACCACATACAGTAGAGAGTCTGACCTCATCAGCTCACATATTGATTGTGTTTTGAGATGAGAAATATATAGAAATGTGTATTTCTACTCACATTGCCTGTGGGCAGACTGCCTGTGCTGCTGAGAAAGCTTCATGGACAATCATTGAGGAAATAAGAAAAACATTAGGAAAATTATCATGCAACATTTCTTTACAAGAGAATGGTCAAATCCTGGAACAGGCTTCCTGGGGAGGTGATTGATACCCATGCTTGTCACTGTTTAAGCAGCATTTGGGTAATGCCCTTAACACCATGCTGCAACTTCTGGTCAGCCCTGAAGTGATCAGGCAGTTGGACTAAATGATTTTTGCAGTTCTCTTCCAGATATTCTGTTACTTTTTCTATTCCTATTCCTATTTGTGTTCCTGTTTTTATTCCTCTTCCTGTGTCTATTCCTCTTCCTGTTTCTATTCCTCTTCCTATTCTATTCTGTTCTATTCTATTCTATTCTATTCCATTCTAAAGTTGCAGTATGGGGATAGTCATCAAGTAGTTTGGCAGAAACATCTGTAAGTTCCAGAAAAAATAGAAAAAAAATAGTTCATTAAAGTATCATTTATGATTTGTCTCAGGAACACTTTGAAGGGTTAAAGTAAGTCTAACTTGAAAACTTATATATAGGAGGTTGCCTAAGATGAGTGCTTTCTTACATTAATTGTTTTAGATATCATCTAAATCAATCAACTAATTGATCTAAGACAGTTTCCTGTTACCTCTTTCAGTTTGCCTTTTTAGTCTCTAAGATGCTATACTACTGTCACTGATGCCAGATCCTCTTAGCTCCCTCTGAACCTGCTAGACCTCTGAGGTCAAGTAACGTGCAGTAGGTGCTACAGGAAGGCTACACTGGATTTCCTGTGATATGCTTTGCAGTGCTATTTCAGCTGTCAGACTGAAGCTTATCATCAAAATGCTTCCTTAGGCTTGAGATTTCATAGATCTCCTTCCCCTGTGATGATAGGCAGTGCCCTGATGTTTGCTCTGTACCAGATACTACAGTTCAGTGGTGCTGTATGGGTAGGAATCTAGGAACATGGAAACAACATATGTTGCTGAATGTAAAATATATTTACACAATTCCTAATTAATGGTATCAATTTAAAAAAAATAATAATAATTAAGGCAGTCCCTACTGACAAAAGAAAAAATATAATATAACATAAAAAGATAACAGGTATTCAGATCAAAATGATGACTCAGTCTTCATGATTAAAAGAAAGGCACTAGTAAAAAGCTGCAGTCTCTATTGCTTTACAAGAAGCAGAAGCCCAAGAACAGCTATTGCTATGGCAACAAAAGCAGCAAAGGGATTTACATGTCTGTATATTTCAGTGCAGTCTTAACCAAGAGTGAACCTGGCTAGAAAGAACAGCTGTGCTGTATTCATTCTTATTCTTTGTGATTTGTGTGTCTCACCTCACTGCCTCAAACCCTTTAATTTACAGTGATAGGTCATTGACTATACATGGCTAAAGATGTTTCTGGACCTTTTAGAAGCATAATTCCTAGATTATTTATCTAACTCTCTGCTATATGAAATCACAAGATCAATCATTGAATAGGTTGCTAATTTCAAATGAAAATATTTATTCAATGCCATATGCCATCAATTGGGTCCACAGCTTATAATATACCTAAGTCCTCCATGTAATCTATTGGGAACACTAATAGAAAAACATTCCTTCTTCTCTAATTTCACCCTGTAAGTGTCATGAAATACTTTTTTTTCTGTATGATCATTAATAGTTTCTACCTTTAGCAAATTTTATATCACAAAAAATCCTGGTATGTTAATCTTAATATGTTAATACTGATATATTAATCTAATAAGCTTTACATACAGTATCTAAAGTAAGATCGTCTAGTACTCATCAGGACATTTGGAGATTCAAGTAATGCTGACTAGATTTAAATTCTTTTTCAAAAAATTACCCTGACTTCAGTAACAGTATCGTCTTTTAACATTTCAGATCACAGTTTTTCGCATGGGATCAGAAGGACACCAGGATATTGATTTAGCTATCCTGACAGCACTACTAAAAGGTAACAGTTTCACTCCACAGTGAGTCTGTATCAGTCCAGTCTGTGTCTCTGTTGTGCTGAAACCTTCATTTATTGATGATATCTACCGTATCAAGATGGTAAATCTATACTGTGAAACTGAAGTGTACCCCTTGGTCTAGCTGCTTTATACAAATTCAACTCTTTCTTTAATGTTTAAGTAGCTACTGGTTTTCCTTTCTGAACTTTTGTTCTCCACCCATAATCATTAATGTGTCACAAGAAACATCAGTGGTCACCCCCCCACCAGTTACTTAAGATTAGTATTCATATGAAGACAGTCAAAGTACTTCTCAGATTTAGATTACCTTGGTGACTAAAACATCTATTTAGATAAAACTGCCTCTATTGTCAAAGTAAAATGTGATCCGTAGTCATCCTAAGAAAGTCTGCAAATGGTGTGGGATTCCTTCCAGCCTCTAATGGTAGAGTTAAGAACTCAGCTATTGAGGTGTTAAGGGTTTTAATCTTAAACTTGACTGGTTGTTAAATCTTTCTCAGGCATTACATGTTACACTTACACTCTTAAAATATTTTCTCACAGTAAATCTGCTGTTGTCACAGTTTGTTGTAGACCTTGGTCTTGCAGACCCACCATTTAGCTTAGCTTTCTTCAAAATACTGTATTATCAGGTAACTTAGCATCTGCTTGCAAATACAGAAACAGGTGAGATTTTAAAGGCTCTGAAGCACATATAACTTTCCCAATGAAGGATTACTCACTTAAACAATGACTGGTAGGTTCTAGCCTTCCATTTGAATGGTATTCCCCAAAATCGGATTTTCACAAGGTGCATGTATCAATCACCATGGTCATCTCATTGCTGCCTTGGCTGGTTTGTGCTATGTAGCACAGGCCATACTGTTCTTAAAAAAAACCCAGAAAATAAGACATACCAAACAAAATTAAAGAACAATCTGAGAAACATTGGGGAATGGAATTCCAAAGGTAATGGGAAACCTTATGCTTTATGAGGCTCTTCAAGAGTTGTCAGCATGCTATTCTCACCTTCACACCTGAGTAAGAGAGTACAGGTGAGGCAGACCTGAATATGAGTCACAACACAAAATGTAATAGATTTACTGAGTGTTCAAAAGGTAGTGGGAATTATTCTTCTTGTTCCAGGGCTCGGTTTTCCTCTCAGTTTCTTCTTGTTCAGGTTCACAAAAGCTGTAGGAAGAAAGAAGGCCCAAGTAACTGTCACCTAACCATGCAAAACAGTATTTTAACTTCTGCACAATTTTTAATCCCATTTCAAAAACTGTACTTCAAATACTTAGAACAAAAGTCTGAACAGGAAAAATAAACAAGCCCTGGCCACTTCAAAGGTACGATTGAAAGCTGGTAGCTATGAACTAAAGAAATGAGCTGTACTTATTTTGCTTCAGTATCTTTTGTTTCTTTAAGTCTCTGTAGTATTGCTTTTTCCACTTCTTTTGATCATTTCAATCAAGATACCAGTTGTTTGTCCTGCAGGTAACATGACTGTTTTGCTGCTTCTACCCTGAGGTAAGGAGTTCTAGACATCTGCATTCACACAGAAACATTATAAATCAAAGTGAAGAAAGTAAAAATAAATTGATTCAAAGCAAAGAATAAGAATTGCATCCATCACCAAATTCCTCTTTTATCCTTAGAAAATAATTTAATTTTAGATTTCATTTTTATCTTAAATAAAACTGAATCCTTCATTAACTCAGTGGAAAGTTATTCTCTTCACGTTTGTTCTTAAACAATCACTGAAAGTACTGCTCTTGTTTTCTATTAGTAAGACACAGAATGTCTTAAAGTTGTGATTCCACTTTTTCCAGGTATGTTTTCACAGTCTAAATCCCAACACAGATCCCTGAAGTCTTCTGAAAACTGACTCTTGGAAGCTGAAAAAAATAAGTCATAGGCCTGTGAGGGATTGTTTTCTATCTGAAATGTTCTTTTGCAATATTTACATGAGCACCTGCTCTGTGGTAGCCATTTTGGTGTATGACTGTCCTCTCCAGTCTGGAATACCTATTTTGCAAGTACCTATTTGGTGCTGTTGTCCCCTTAGGAAAATAAGATTACCTTTTGCCTTCATATTAACAGTGCAAGATATAGTAGGGAACTTCTGATAGTTCAGGAGGGATCTGGATCTCTGTAAGTAATTTTGACATCTCCTTTCATGCCTGTATGAGAATCTTGATTTGAAAATCTGCTGATGGCAACAGCACTTATTTCTTGCTCAAGAGCCAGAGAAATTAAAACTTACAGCCTCATTTTCCCTGCTCCTCAGCTCTTTCTGGTTATGAAGGTATTCAGGGAAGATTAGATTTATCAGGTGTCTCTAAGCCTTCTAATCACAAGGCATAAAAGTCCACATCACTTTTTGATCAATATGTACAAAGATAAGATCTGTTATCTCAGGCAAGTCAGCTGTCCTTATTTACACCATATCTCTGTAAAAGGTTATGTCCCACCTTGAAAAAAATACTTTCTGTAAATATACACCATTAAGCGAATGGATCGTTGGGTTTTTCATTAGATCAGGAAGTCTGAGATAGCAATTCTGAACCACTTACCTGTTGATCTGTAATAAGTAATTTATTTGTGAAAAGTAATCTACTTGTAATTGGTAAAATAAATTGTAATTATTTTTTATGCCATTGGAATTTTCATACCATTGGATTCATACCACTGGAAACTAACTTCCCACATTTGCATGTATATAAAATTTTAAAAAGTAACAATTGTAATAAGTAAAATAAATAAGCAAGCAGATTTGAATACTGGATCAGAATTATCTTGAAACTCATAAATTTAGATTGAAGAATTAATCTCTTTCCACTCTGCAGCACTGTGTGAAAAAAGAGGCAAAGCAAAGTATGAAACCAATGAGTGACTACTGGTACTTTCTTCTCAGTCTTACTGATAAGGAATTTGCAGTTCTTGATAGTGCAAGAGGAGCATGCCAGCTAATTACCCATTCCACCCTGATGTGAGTGATTTGGTCAGGGAGAAGGAGGAGGGGGACAAGGATTGAGAAATACAAATTATCATTTCTTGCTTGCTATGTAAAATTTGCAATGAACTAGTCTCTTTTTAAACCCATGCCAGACACACTGCCAATTCAGGAACTTTCCTGGACAGGATATTCCACAAGTCCCAAACCTTGCATTACATAATATTTCTTTGTTGGTTTTCATGAGTAACTTGTTTAATTTTGTCAGTAAATCACTTCTTGGAAGTGATCTCCAATAAACTACAGAATGACATCCGAAGTGATTATCAATTTACATTGCGTGGATGTCACAACAGCATATGGTTTGTGAATCCCTTTCTCTCTCTTTTTTATTTATTTTTTTTTAAATTTTGAGAGAAATGCAAATGTGGGAAGTAAAATTCCAGTGATAAGAATTTTTAGCTGGCAAATTTATTGATGCAGTTTAACTGTTTGTGCTCTCTTAGCTTGAACAGTTGGAACTCAACCCATAATGGATTTTGTCCTTTTGCAGCTGCTGGATAAACAGAAGGCATATGACAGGGAGGTTAAAGATAGCATTTGGAGATGTTCTAAAAAAAATACTTGTTTTGAAGTGGCATCAAAGACCCCAATTCACGAAGCTGTTGCAATGTCTGGAGCAGACTAGCACCAGCCATGTTTCAGATGGTGCTCCAGAAACCTCCTCAGTTTGTTAGCACTAGGAAAGGGGTGCCTTGTGGTATATGCATATAGTGATATTACTGCCACATAACTCTCTGAAATAAGCTGTGTTAGGCTAATGCAGATCTGATGTCTCTGCATACTTTCCAGCCTGTGAATAAGTCATGATGCATGCTCACTGAATATCCACCATGTAGTATCAGATGGTCCAGGAAGAAAGTGCAATAGTCTGCCAGCCGTGAAATCACAGACACAAAAGGGTTTCAGGGTTAGGTCAGATACCTGGTTACTGGCCTTGTAGCTGTTTTTGCTGTCAGCTTTGTTATTGTCAATTGATTTGCTAAATGCTAGGAAGATTCTTGCAGCAAATACAGTGGATACACAGCCTTTGAACCAAAAAGCTGCTGAAACAGCATAGGGCCTGCTGAGACACAAAGCAGAAAGTTAATTAGGATTGCTACTTTCTCTACTCTAATTCTTTTTTTTTTTTAGATGATGATTCAAAAAGTACACTGACATTCTTAGATGTACTGTGGAAACGAGTGTCCAACAAACATTTCTGTCTACGTAAATCAGCTTTGTGTCATTTCAGCTTTCCCAATTCCTGAGCACTAAGGTCATGGACTATCCCAGGAGAATCCTTTAGAGGTTTACATTGGTCATAGTAAGCTCTGGCCAGTGTATAAAAACCTGTAGTAGTAAGTATATAAAAGCTTTTCAGTAACATGGTATACTGCAAGGGCACAACACTTATAGTCTGATGTGTACCCTGGCTCACCAAGGATAGAGGGTCAAGTTTATGGTCCCAAGCTTTGTCTTCAAGAAGTATTGCATTTTTGGTCCAATGTATTGAATAGACCATGCGACTTTTTGCCAGAAGAATCTGTGCAAGATACCCAAGAACTCCTGAATGGCAGCCTAAGAACATAAAGTCTGCATGAACTAACAGCTGTCCCAGGAGTCATCTATATCCTGCAATATCTATAGCAAAAGAAAACACTGCCAAATCAGCGTATTTCATCCTAAATGCAACTATTCTTTTAGAGAAGATGAAATGAGAAAGAGTCACATAGCAGACATTAGTCATAGTCTTAAAACATATCTTATAATCAGCCAGACACCAAAATACTGAGTAAATATTTCAGAGACATTAGTCATATTGCCTAAAACACTATTTGATGCAATAACTGGGCTACAGTAATTAAAATAATACAGTGCAGTAGTTTATTAACTCTACGTTATTTTTTATTTCACAAATACCCTTTGGCTTTAAACCTGAATGCTCCTGGCAGCCTTAACACCAGGGAGGGAGATAGGAAGAACAGAGGCTGGACCATGTCTGAGCTTTCATCCCTGCTCAGTATTTGGAGCAACAAGCGAGCTCAAAGAAAACAATTCTGATGAACTGTTGAGCAGGCATCATCTAATACCCCATGCCAATTGCTCTTTTATATGATCAGATGCACCAGAAGGCCCTGTGTTCACTCAGCAGCTGGATCTTTTCTAAAGCACAAAAAGGCCCAGAATTGAAAGGGTTGTGTGACACAAATGGGAGAAGACTCCCTGCTAGGGATCAGAAGTTGTTCACCTGAAGCCTATGTGATTTAGCTTGACCTCTGGCTAAAGTGGGGGCAGTGTAAGTAGCCCACCTCCCTCCCCAACCCCAAGTCCATCTGACCCACTCTTGATCCAAAATGGTTTCTAACTATGCAGCACCTCTGCCTACCCAGACTGTTGATGGCAGTCAGCTTAGGAAAATCAGGAAGTAGAGCTCCATTATCACTTGTGCAAAATGGTGTCAGGCTCTGGGATCACCATCACTACCCCTGTCTTTTAGAGTTCACCCATGTGCCTCCTCCAAAGTGCTTGCCTGAGCACTTGCTGAAGGTCTCACTTATTCTACAGGCACACAGATGGAAAGGAGGAGATCCAATGAGGGTATCGGTTGTTTGCTTCAGAATGGAGAAGAACATTATTTGCTCTCTGAACTTAATTTACACTATCAGATTCACTACAGGTGTTTTTTTTTCTCTTTTAATTAATAAATTTGTAGATACATTTTTGCCCTTCCTGAAGGTAAATATTTTGTTTTCTTGAATGTTTCTTGTGTAAGAAACTCCAAAAGTTTCAGGTGTTAGTAGCATCCCCCATGAGGTCTCTTGTGAGAGTTTCTGTCTGTGTTGTAGTATATACCAATGAGAAGTGTTTTATGCTAAGGGGCATTCCTGCTACTTCTCAGTCATAGAAGTCACAGAAGAATTTTCACTTTTTTTTTTCTTCTTCATTTCCTTCAATTGTTCTGTTACTTCACTACCTACCTTTTTATCACAGTTCATTTCTGTATGAATGTGATCTGAATGATCTGCAGCCCACCATCTCCCAAAAAATTGCTGTAGATATTGACAAGTATTTGGCAACATCTTCAAAGCTGAGAGCTTCATAAAGGTTTCCATTAAGGTCTTCACAGAGAATTTCAACAGCCAGCTTAATGTTTTCCATGCCCCCCTTTCCGAGTCCACTTTCAACTAGAACAGTGTGTGGGTTTGAGTGGGTATTGATACAGAGACAGAGATGCTTTGAAGGAATGAAAAGCTTTTACTTATCCTCACTCCATTATATCAGTATAAGAATTAACAAAGACAAAAAAACAATGGAGGTATGAGGTCTTTAAAAAATATGCCTTTATACAATCACCTAACCACTGAATGCAGATACATAGTTAAAAGTCAAAGGGCCTTTTATTTGTTTGATCAGTTTGTTCAGGCCGGTTCTCCCTGTGACACTGAAGCACAAATGCTGTTTTATTTTTACAGCTAAGAACCATGAAATATTGAAAAAGCACAGCAGGACAAGAATGTCCCACAATGTCCATTAAAACTACAGGGAAAAACATGCTCTCCCTTCCAAAAACAAGCAGTTCCAAAGCTACCTTATCACCTCTATAGCTTTCTATTTAATTTGGATGTATTTTAAATTGACACCAGCTTTATAGAATACTTTCTTACATGAATATTGCATATGTGAAGAGAAATTATCCCACTGAGACCCTTCAGTACAAATAGATAGAAGAGAAATTCTTATGCTTCTTACAACTTGAAATGCATAAGGAGTGCAAAAAAAAAAAAAAAAAACAAAACACGGCTACTGAGATAGGTGGTGTCTGTATCAGTTGGATCTGCTTGTAATTCCTAGAGGCATATGAGTGTGTGTGTGTGTTTGTGTGTGCCTGTATTGTGTCCCTGTTTGAATACATGTGTGTGTGTGTGTTCCCACAGCTTAGTCAGTATCCCTCCTGTATTGTTCTCTTGCTTCCTATCTGATAGGAGGGAAACCAGTTCACTCCATCGTGATTTGCATCTTTGGATATCACCTGTATCTGCTGTATTTTGAAGAGGGATATGAGGAAATAATTAATGTTTATAAGACTATCTGAGAACCATAGATTCAGATTTGAGAACCAATATTTTATTACAGGGACAATGGAAGGTTTGGTTTTGTTTTAATATGAGATCAATTGAAGAAATTATGTGGATATCTCTGAGACTTTTCACATGGAGGAATTACCATGGCATAATGAGTCTAATGTCTTGTTTCCTTTTTTTCTCCTTCCTGCACCCCATCTGACTACACAGGAGCTAACGCATCTGCTCCTGACCAGCTGAGCCTAGCACTAGCCTGGAACAGAGTAGACATCGCTCGCAGTCAGATCTTTATTTACGGGCAACAGTGGCCGGTACAGTATATATTTATCCAACATTTTCTACTGCAAACGATTTAAACTCTACACAACAATAAATCCATTCTGTTGGCAGTGTTGCTTTTAACATAATTTAAAATACACTGGGTCATGCTCCCAGACAAACATGTGGTTCCCATTCACAGCTGCTGAAGACAGGCACAGTTATAGAGATGTTAATGTGTTTTCTTGTCCAGGGAAATGCTGACATCTAGTGATGCGTTAACAGTTGGAAACCATATCTTTGAAAAAATGGGAAATGACGGATTTATACTACCAAGCAATGGTTCTGCAAGCTGAGAAAAACAAATGTCTGTGTACAGCCATGTTTTAGTGATAGGCTATAAATTAAGGGAAAGGTAAAACTTCTTTTTGCTTTTCAAGCAATATGCTTTTATATGCAAATACTGAATTCTGTGATAATTTAATATAAAAAATACACTGCACAAATGCTGGAGGTCAAGTAGACTATAGGAGCTGATTACCAGTGTCACCATGGATAGGCTGTGCCTCAGACCTCAGGTGGTGTTCTGTGCCCACTGCTGCTCGGCATCAATGTGCCTGCTTCACATCTGTGCTCCATTGGCAGGCTCCCTGGACAACACCTTTCCTGGAGAGGACCAGGGGTAGTGATTCTCTGTAGGAGTCATAGGGCTGTAAATAGAGGGCTTATTGAATGCTGAGTGGGGCAGAGGAGGAGTAGTCAACTCCCAACTTCTGGTGCAGTTTTTACAGTGGTAGAAGTCACCGCCAAAAAAGCCCCCAGAACTCTATCTATTTCTTTATCTCTTTAAAACCCACCTTATCTTCAGAAACAAAAACTAATATTCACTACTGTAACATTTATTTCATCATTGTCATTAAAATTCCATATGCTATCATTACATGAGCATTTATAGCTCTCCATGAGAAAAAAAGGAACAATAACAATAGGAAAAGCTGTTGTTGAATTATCCTTGCTTTAGATGTAGCTTCTGGAGCTTGCTGCCCCTTAAAGCTAGTTATAAAAACCCTTGCCTTTTCAATTATGAAGTGAACAGAACTATCTATCTTTTCTTCTGTATTGGGCATAAGTATGCATCAAAACATAGGAGGAATTTTAATGGCACTAAACTGTCCTTATTTTTATCTCTTAATCACCACATCAGAGCAAAAATTTGCATAAATGCAGCAAATTGTAATCATTTTGCAAGGTAAAGGTGGAAGTGTGAGATAATTTCTTATCATTTTAACTCCTCCTGACCTACCAGAGATAAAAAGGACAAGTTTTTTGTAAGAAGATGTCTTGCATTTGGCCCTTCAATGAAATGCACATTGTGAAGCTATTTCTATTTCCTGGGTGTCCAGGTTTCCCTGAGTTTCCACACCACAGAGGAAAATACTGGTAAAGACAGAACTAAACTGTGTGTGTGTGCGCACATAACTAATATATCAAATATAAATAAAATATTTGACAAGAAAACAAGAAATAAAGACAATAATGAGATGGTGAATAGGGTGGAGGTGTTTTCTGAGTTCCAGTTCCTTGATCCTTATCTGGTTTTCCTAAAGCACTCTGACATTCATTTTTGAAGTGCAGTGCTGAGCCAGAGAAACCTTTATAGTATAAAACTCTCATTATTCCTTTTTAAATGTGGCAGAGCAACGCTTGAAATTTGTTAGGGTTCCCTGCTTGTAGCAGGGTGACTGAACCAGCTAGATACAGGCCTGCCATGCTAAGGAAGAGCTTCAGTTAATCTCTTGCTTTGCAGGTGGGCTCCCTTGAGCAAGCAATGCTGGATGCACTGGTGTTGGACAGAGTGGATTTTGTGAAATTACTCATAGAAAATGGAGTAAGCATGCATCGTTTTCTCACCATCTCCCGGCTAGAGGAACTGTACAATACGGTAGGGCCAGCCTAAGGCATATTTTCTGATTCTATATTCATTGTTCTAGCTCTCACTTGTATTATAATGACATGATGATGCACGACGCAGTAAACACCCACTGCAAAAATTTTCCATAAGTCCACATTGTCACTTTGCTTTGTCTCTCAAATAATGTAACATGCTGTGTCTTGCTCACCTAATCTGCTGTATGGCTTTTGTAGGACATAGACTAAGCCCCACACAGTACCAGATGATTTCTTATTACTGTAATTCCAATAGAACACACCTGAGATTTAGGCAGGTGCCACCAACTGGAAGATAGGAGCTGGCAAATTAGAACCCATACAATGGTGTTATATGACTCCTGACCATATGGTTTCAGAAAAATCTTCCAACTGTTAATCAAACTCTGTTACAAGATAGGACTTTCCCATGCCCTTACGAGTGTTCCAAAAATTATAGCTTAGACTTTAAGAAACCAGTTTGCAAGTTTTCTATCTTTACTTTTAAAATGAGGATAAAACTGCACACATTCAAATTGCTTCTGGATTCTCAAATGCAAAACACATTCCAGCATTCAGATCACTATTACCTACTGAGAGAAACCTGGAAGTTCAAATTTCTTAGGTGTTATGGAAAAAAATCTTAAAGCATTGTCTAGTTCTTAGGATTCTTACTTTTGTGTATTGGAGAAAAGTCATGATACAGGCATATTTCTTTTCAAAAGGTCTTTTTTTCTGCCAGTGCTTTTCAAAGCCCTTGCCATCATGAGCTGCCACGCTGGGCTGTAATCCACAGGTGTTTCACACCTGGTGACCAGAAGTCAATCTTGCAAAAATAGCAAATATCAAAATAATTCACCTAATTTTTGCAAAATCTAGAGGAACAGGTATCCATGCCACCCTTGAGGCAGATTCCTACCTGATCTTTGATCAACTTAAAATTTGCCTGTCAATTAGCCTATCAACCTGTATATTAAGAACAGAACGCCTATGACCTTTCTTGCAACGGAGCTAAGCATTGTAGTTCCTGTACCAAAGGCAGTTTTCCCAAGGAGTAAGTTTGAGGGAAGTCTTCAGTTCTACAGCTAAAAGAGGGGTTTTAAACAAATTTTTTGCAAGCTATAGAAATCAGCATAAATATTTCATGCATGAATTCCAAAAGACCCAGGCTGTAAAATCCTTAAACTACAAATTATGATATATGACCTAGTGCAACCACAGCAGTCTTAGCATCAAAACAAAGTAAAAGGCCTGTTAAAACATACAAAATTTCAACATGACACCTGAGAATTATCCATGAAAATACAAACCAGTGAATATAACTTCTGCCATGGCAAATTTCTAGAAATAGAATAAAATATAGAATTCATAGACAAGGGGATCAATTTTGTGTCAACAAAGAGTTTATCTGGCTTCTGTAGGAAAATGTTAAGCCTTATAAGTCTGTTATTATTTCTAAAGTCAACATGCAGGAAAATAAAGAGGTTGCACTTGGTCCACTTTTTTTTTTTTTTGCAAAACCTGTTGGACAGTATATGAGAATTTCAAAGGTTATTAAAGAAATATAGCTGTCATGGCATAAAACGTGAGGAACATTTGTGGTTCAAAAACTACTTGCATGATAGAAAAGAGAGAGTAGGAATACATGGTTTGTTTTCACGACAAAAGGACATTATGACTAGGATCATCAAAGATCCTGTCGTGGTACCACTGCCATTCAGCCAGTTTAGATATGATGGTAAAAATGGTAACTACTGAAAAGACAATGATGTTTGCAGATCATTTAAAATCACTCAGGGTGATAAAATCTGAAGCAGCATATGAAGAATCACAGATCTTATGGTAAGAAATGGGGTTACATAAAATTAAGTTTTGACAAGTCCAGAGCAATGTATATATGGAAACATCAGCTCTGCACATATGCAGTAGTCTCATCCATCAGCAGCTACAACCAAGAAGACGTCTCATAAAACTGTCTTAAAATACCAGCAATAGTCAAAACCAAATCAGAGAATAAAGTAAGATATACTATATAATAATAAGATATAATTGAAATTTTGTGAGTCTGCTGCAGCATAGTTTTTGCAATGTCAGGTAGAGTCAAAAGAAGATAGTTTCACAGACCATGCATGCAATTACTGGCCTTCAGATGAGACAACCTAGGTGCAAGTCAGGCTTAGTGTCCCTGTGAGCCAACAATGGCAAGAGTGTACTGATTTGAAGGTAACTCAGCAGAAGAAATGGACCCACTACCAGAGAGAGTATGAGTCAGAGTTACAATTTAATTGAAGATATTACAATAAATACACTTATA